>OZ024837.1:24153879-24477268 GCA_964016985.1 Anodontia alba | reverse complement strand
CTTTAGCAGTTACGAACACTTTTCAAAACTTAAACGCAAAACTTAAACATGGGTTTAAATGACTAAGTATAACCTGACCTTGACCTAGGTAGAAGGTCAAACTGAGGAAAAGGTCTGAGCTATTGAAAGGTCTTACCCTACTATTGGTGTGGGCCAAATATTAAAGCAGTATCTTGAATACTTCAGCAGTTACAAACTCTTTTCAAAACTTAAACGCAGAACTCGAACATGGGTTCAAATGACAAAGTGTGACCTGACCTTGACCTAGGCAGAAAGTCAAACTGAGGAAGAGGTGTGTGCTATTGAAAGGTCTAACCCTAAGGCTGGTGTGGGCCAAATATTAGAGCTCTATCTTGAATACTTCAGCAGTTATGTACACTTTTCAAAACTTAAACGCAAAACTTAAACATGGGTGTAAACTGAAAGAACTGACCTTGACCTATATAAAGAGTCTATTTTGGGGATGGGTGTGTATGCTATTGAAAGGTCTTACCCTAAAGTGGGTATAGGCCAAATACGAAGGCATTACCTTAAACAGTTAAAAAACTATGCACACATTTGAAAACTTAAACATTGTGTTAACGCGGACGCCGACGCCGACGCCGACGCCTGGGTGACAACATAAGCTCTCCAGGGACATAGTCCCGGCGAGCTAATAACCTGAACTTCCACTGTTCGTGTATTTCTCTTGGCACTATTCAATTTATACCAACATTTGGGGCACGTTAGCCTATACATGTACATTATGTATAATATCCCACGGTGGGCACTGTCTCCCGGTCAGAGCGGTGTTGGTGGAGAGGTCCCTCATGCACAGGTCCATCAGTGTTTTGCGCAAGCTGGTGTGTGCACCTAGTTACACTGACAAAATGCAAACCATATTTTATTATAGCAATCAATGACCCTAAGTACGTACAAGTATTAAACAGATTAGACATGCTGCATAATTTATAACCAACACGTTTTACGACGGTAACATTAACCGAATATGACAGTGAAATATACGTACCCTCATAGATATGAAAACATCCGGAATAGATCAACAGCTAAATTATACACGGTTTCTTTACACGTCTGGCTACACAACCACGACGTAGAAATATTGCCAGAAATCAATAACCTTTATCACTCTCAGGGCAAATTCAGCAGACGTTAAATTGATATTTATTTTTCTTATTTTTAATTTTCGATAAAATTATGGTCTTGGCATTTCATGCAAATTGTCTCCTCCTATTTGCATGAAATGTCAAAGCCAATATTCTCGGAAAATTGAGAAAAAAAAATCAAATTGTCCTTTGCAGACATTTTACCCAGCATGCAATAACAAAACGAAACGCCGCGCCGGAAAGAAAGTATTTGAGAAAGGCTTAGGCATACATTTGCTCCAAGACAATGCAGTAATCGATGTCCATTTGTTACACAACATGTGCGACAGATTATATACATATACTGAAAGGAAAAAGAAACGCAGGGTAGAGTTTTTTCCTTCTTATTTTAACCAATTTTTTACGGTGTTTACTATAGCCATACACTTTTACAGATTGTCCTGTGAATGTGAACCGCGGGTATACGAGTCTTTGGTCGATGTGCTATCTACCCAGTGTGTGAAATCATTCAACCGTGCACTACACAGTGCATTGCACGGACAATACGGAAAGCCAAAATTTCGTGCAAAACAAGCATGTTTAAACCTTCAGCACAAGATTTCCTCACACCATTTGGTACACTTCAACGATACACAACGCTCTTCGATTCTTTTACCGATTTTTCTTTTCATTTTTACGCTACTTTGAACTTTTTTTCAATCATGGTACGATTGACTGATGTTCAGAGGGGTAGGGCAATTGCGTTGCTGATGCAGGGTCAGAGGCAACAGCAAGTTGCCAATCATTTTGGGGTTAACGTCTCAACATTTGAACGTCTTGTTAGACGTTTAAGGGAGACAGGGCATTTAGCAGACCGACCGCGGTCTGGGCGTCCACGCGTGACGTCGCGACGTCAAGACAGGACAATCCGTCTGGCACATTTGCGGAATCGTCATCTCACTGCTACCGAAACTGCCCTTAATGCAGTAGGTACGCATAATCGACAAATTTCTCCGAAGACTGTTGGAAGTCGATTGCGTGAGATTGGTCTTCGAGCTGGTCGTCCATACGTTGGTCTGCCTCTGACCCAGGCACGTAGGTTGCGTCGTATGGCGTGGTTGACGGCGCATGCGCCCAGGCTATTTCCGATGAGGCAGTGGAGACGAGTTCTTTTTACTGACGAGTCTAGGTTCACTCTCTATCGCGCAGATTGTCGACGTCGTGTGTACCGACGTCGCGGAGAACGCTTTGCCGACGCCTGTGTTGTCGAACGGGATCGGTTTGGGGGTGGCTCCGTTATGGTCTGGGGAGGCATTGCTCACGGGATAAAATCACAGTTGATTATTTTTGCGGGCAATATGACCGCAGTAAGGTATAGGGATGAGATCTTGCGTCCTGTTGCAGTCCCGCTTGTGCAACAACGTAATCTGATTCTGCAGCAGGACAATACCCGACCACATGTTGCCCGAGTTTGTCAGGATTTCCTGGCAAACAATAACATCGCACCACTAGCATGGCCACCGTACAGTCCAGATTTGACCCCAATAGAGCACCTGTGGGATGAGCTGGACAGAAGGGTTAGGAAGCGCCGAAATCCCCCCGCAACTCTCGCACAACTAAGGAATGCGTTGATCGATGAATGGAATAACATCCCGATGCGAACTGTCAATGCTTTGGTTAGCTCTATCCAAAGGAGAATTAGGGCAGCAACGGCAGCAAGAGGGGGGCACACCCGATATTGATTTTCAGTTTGATTTTGATTTCAAGATTTGTGGGGTAGCTACCAATGAACTTCAATAACTCGAGACTTGTTGATCACAAACCAATGAAATTTGGAACTTTTGTTCCATACATGTACCGTTTTGTAATCATAGTAAAATATTTAACAAACTTTTTCAAACTTGAATGAAATTTAGGAATAAAATTTACCCTGCGTTTCTTTTTCCTTTCAGTATATATAGAAAAGCCAAGAACAATGTTTGATCAAACCTATATACTGCTATTTTTCCATATAGCCTAATGAGGCCTGTTATCCCGCAGGCAAGTTCCGAAAGCCCTGTGCAAACTGCACAGTTGTGCGGGCTGAGTTGGACCATCGCTGTCCGCATATTATTTGACGGGTCAGTTTCCCGAAAATAAGTTGGATCATTTGGGTCTCGTCACGTGAAAAATGTCCTTCGAACACGCGCAGAATGCGCAGATTCAGATCATCCTGTATGTGCGTAAATTATCACTCGGACCTTTGCTCTACATTCCGTAGTAGATCTTTCCAATGATTCTGGAAGCGGACAGCGAAGGCCCTGTTCAGACTGCGCGAATGCGCAGTCTGATCAGGGCCTTCGCTGTCCGCATATGCCCGAGGTCACGTTTTCGCATGGCGCGGCCAGTAATATGTAATTTTTAATTCAGCTGTTGCATGTTTACATTAAGATTGCGACTTCTTTATGGTTGATGAATCATGCAGAAATCATAGCCGATGAATAACACACGATGCAACAATATTTTCTTGCGAGGCGATACACATGACAAAACAAAAGGTTAAAGGTCGCTTTGATCTTTTCGATTATAGTTTGTGTTTGATTTGAGGTTTAACGTCCCCGTCAACACTATTTAGGTCATTTTGGTGACGTTAATTCCAATGGGAGTTTTACCCGACATCGAGATGAAATGACACATCAAGCCCTGCCGCCCAAACAAACCAATAGAGTTTATATGCATGGGCGGTCCGACTCGCACCACTTTGCCTGGGCAGGCTTAGACCTTCTAAGCGGTTTACCAGTACTCATGCGCGGTCGGTTTCAGCTATTCGTGGAAGCACCATGCAGCCCAATCTATTTCTCCAAGCCCCGATGGGCGGTGGCCCCTTTCGATTATAGTATTTATAAGTGTATATTTACTACGTTAACAAATATCACCTGTACAGGTGAGAAACTTACTGTTTCACGTTGAATGCAGGATTTTTTGACTGCCATGCCTAAAGTGTATAGTATATCCTTATCAATGTCAAATGTAAAGGCTAATTTGGTCGCTCTGAATAGTTTACCACACTCAGGGCTAAATCAGCAGATAACAAATTCATAATACTTTTTTTCTTCACAGAAAGCAGGTTCTGACATTAGAAACGATTTGCATGAACCGTCCAAAACTGTTTTCTGGCCAAAAAAAAAAAAAAAAAAAAAAAAAATGAAAAAATGAAAAATAAAAATAATAAATAAATAAAAAGAAAACGAGACAAAAATCAAATTGTCGTCTGTTGAAAATTTAGCCAGCACGCTAAGCGTTAAAAACAGCCTTTAAGATAGAGCAGAATGTTCATCTCCCGGCGCGAAGCGAAGAGGGAATTATAGGATTATCGTTCGGCTGTCCGTCCGTCTGTCTGTCCGTATGTCCGTCCATCTGTCCTTCATTAACACTTTCGTGTCAAATGTTTTCCTCAGTGAAACTATTGCAGAACCCATAACTCAACCATACCGACTCAAGGTCAAGGTCACAACTGAATGTCACAAGTTTGAGCCTTGAATTTCGTGTCCGCTCATTATCTCCTCTACCCTAGAAGGATTTTCATAAACTTTGGTCAAATGTTTGAGATGATGTGCAGAACCCATAACTGAACCATGCCGATTCAAGGTCAGGGTCACAATTGAAGGTCTGCTTCAATTTCGTATCCGCTTCATATCTCCTTTATCCCTGAAAGGATTTACATTAAACTTTGGTCAAATGTTCACCTCAGTAAGACGGTATGCAGAACCCATGATTCAACCATGTAGACTCTAGCTCAAGGTCACAATTGAAGGGCATGGGATTGAGCCTTAAATTTCATGTCCGCTCCATATCTTCTTTACCTCTGGAAGGATTTTCATTAAAATTTGGTTGAATGTTTTACTCACTGAAACATTGTGCAGAAGCCATAACTCAAACATGCCGACTCAAGGTCAAGGTCACAGCTGATGGTCACGAGCCTGAGCCTTGAATTTCGTGTCCGCTTCATATATTCTTTACCCCTGAAAGGATTTTCATTTAATCTTTGACTGAATGTTTGCCTCAGTAAGACGATGTGCATAATCTATAGTTCAACCATGCCGCATCAAAGTCAAGGTCACAATTGAAAGATATGTTTTGAGCCTTGAATTTCGTGTCCATACCTCCTTTACCCATAAGACTTTAGTGGAATGGTTGCCTCAGTGAGATGATGTGCAGAACTTATAACTCAAATATGCCGACTCAAGGTCAAGGTCACAGTTGAAGGTCACAATTTTGAGCCTTGAATTTCGTGTCTGCTCCATATATCCTTTATCCCTGGAAGAATTTTCATTTAATTTTGGTCAGATGTTTGCCTAAGGGAGATGATGTGAGGAACCCATAACTCAACCATGCCGACTCAAGGTCAGTGTCACAGATGAAGGTCACGAGTTTCAGCCTTTAATTTAGTGTCCTTCCCACATCTCCTTTCAACCCTGGAAGGGTTTTCAGAATATTTTGGTAAAATGTCAGCTTTAGTGAGACGCTGTGCAGAACCCATGACTCAACATGCTCGCTGAAAGTCAAGGTCACAAATGAAGGTCACGAGTTTGATCATTTGATTTTCTGTCTGCTCCATATCTCCTTTACCCCTACAAGGATTTTCATTAAACTTAAATCAAAGCACAGGAAATCAAAGGATCGGATCAAACTCGTGACCTTTAATTGTGATCTTGACCTTGAGATTGCATGCAAAACTTATGTTTCAACCATGCCATCTCAAGGTTAAGGTCACAGTTGAGTGCGGCGGGGAATATAACTGTCCTTCTTGTTGCAAATAGGTTCTCCTTACTACATGCGCTATGTTCGTACTGAATGCTACGGTTATGGTTTATCTTTGTATCAGTTTTGCATGTGAATGAAATCGAAGCTCGAACCATACTGCTTTAAATTAAATGTATGCAATTCATAGATCACCATCATGGCGTCTGTAAAGAGTCGATTTACAATCTTGACGTCATTTCTGTTATTTGTTCGGCTCAACACGCAATACGAGTCTAAATTTTAAGTCCTTGATGTTCAAATATACTATTAACATAATAATACCTATCACCTCCTTATATCCGCTCACCCGGCACACATACGAACATAAAAACGAACTTTTGTTAACAGAATACACTAAATTAATCTGTTCCCACTTCTCAGGTCATTATCAACAGTTTGCAGTTACTGCTTCATACTTAATAGTATTCATACCTTACAATTCATACTTCACATTTTGTGGTTGACTGTTCATACTATGAAGTAAGAACTATGAAGTGTGAACTATCAAGACCTTACTGTAGGAGCTAAGCCCTAAATATGAAATTTGAAGAACGAACTATGAAATGTGATTTAAGTACGGTGAAGTAAAAAGTATGAAATTGAATTATGAACTGTCAACAATGGTCAGTCTGTGAATAGAAATTGTGATCTGTCTACCCTAAAGTAGCAGCTGTGACCTGAGAAGTGTGAGAAATGAACTATGAAGTAGGAATTATCAAATATATAGTATAAAGTGGGAACCATGATTTGTAAAGTACGACCTATTAATGGCAAAGTGTGAGATAAGAACTGTTGGTTATTAGCTCAGAACTATGAAATCGTATTTTGGGATGCACAAGGCGTTATTATGTTGGACTTTCTAGCAAAGGAAAGTACAATAACAGGTGCGTATTATGCAAATTTGCTCGACTAACTGAGAATTGTGATCCGTGAAAAACGCCGAGGTAAACTCTCCAAAGGGATTCTGCTCCAACAGGACAATGCGAGAATCCACACTTGCAAAATTGCAATGGATGCTGTTGAGCAGAATGGGTACGAGCTAATACCGCACCCCGTCTTTTCTCCGGACTTAGCTCCTAGTGACTATTTCCTATTCCCAAACTTGAAAAAGGATATCTGTGGACGTCATTTCTGGTCCAACGAAGAAGTCGTGGCGGCAGTTGAGGAGTGGGTCAGAGACAAGGACCCTGGCTTCTTCAGTTCTGGACTGATGGCACTGGAACACCGTTGGTCCAAGTGCATCATTCTAGAGGGCAATTACATAGAAAAAGAAGAGATCGATCTCACCCAGAAATAAGTTAGGCTGTTTTTTTATTGACTCGTACTTTACACATTATGGTTCAATTTTATACCTCATACTTCATATGTCATAGTTCCTACTTTACAATTCATTGATCCTGCCTCACAATTAATACCTGTACTTCACAGTTCGTAGTTCTGACGCGACAGTTTTCGCTTTAGTTTTCACAGTTCATATTTCTAAGTTCGCAGTTCATAGCTCGTACTTTATAGTTCTTAATGCAAAGTTAATATCATAGTTCACAGTTTATACTTCATAGCTACTAGTTTCTGCTTCATAGTTCAGACGTCATAGTTCATATCTCATAGTTCAAGGTCCACAGATCCAATTTTGCAAGTCACATTTCTTAGTTCCTGCTTTGTAGTACATACCGCACACTTCACAGTTTCTGCTTCATAGTTAACACCTCTAACTTTACATATTCGCAGTTCACAACTCAATCTTCCTTTATCGCAGTTAATATTTCAAAATTCACAAAGTTTATACTTAACCCTTCACAGCTTACAATTCCTAGTTCACGCTTAACAGCCCTGCAGACACACAACGCTGAAACAACGTCGATTAACCGTTGATTCAACGTCTTGACGTTGAATCAACGTTGAATCGACGTTGTTTTGACGTTGTGTACCTGCTGGAAGGTCACAGTTCCTAATCTATAGTTTTTTTTTGTTCCTTCTCCATAGTTCATCGTTTCCCATCCATTGTTCACAGTTCATGGCTTCTGCTTCATATTTTATACCTTAAAGTACTCCTATTCAAAAACCATTATCTGGTGCATTTGAAGGGCGTTGTTCCGTGATTGGGACCTTTCCTGAATATCTCTTACTTCAAAGTTCATACTAAACAGTTAACAATTTATAATTTTCCTACTTCCCATTAGCATTCTACATAAATCTATATCGGGCCGTTATCGGCCCGTCAGGGTAGCTGACGGGCCGATAAAGGCCCGATACAGATTTATATAGATGCTAGCTGGGTTCATGGATCATACTTCATACTTCACAGTTCTACTCTACACAGCACACTATAGCTCACGCTTCATATATAATAGTTCCTACTTCAAACTTTACAGTTGTATGAATTAAGAACTATGAACTACCAATTGTGAAAGAGTAACTATGAACTGTGAACTATGAAGTGTGGTTTGAGTTCCGCAGTCTGAAATTTGAAGTGTGGACTGTGAAGACTTGAGTCAGTATTTTCTAAATCTATACAAGACCTATTTTAAACCGTATTTAGAAAGGTATATTGCAGATAGCGGACATTGCGCCACATAACAAGACCAGGAACTTACAATAACATCTAGCTTCAGTATTGTAAGATTTATCTCACTTTAAACTAGAATGACAGCATAGGAGTTCTCCCAGCGAAGACTCAGAACAGGTAAAGTTTCTGCCAACAAAAATGCCATAGCAAATGTTTGATATAATTTTCTTAAGATTTCTTTAATTCCAAAAATAATTGTTGGTTAGCCTATCATTATTTTATAATCTTATTACTCCAATTTAAGCCAATCATCTTATTTATGTCACTTAAATATTTAGCAAAGATGCCTGAAAGAGGCATGGGTTTTATAACATTGCATTCTTAGAGATCATTTCTGAGTAATTTAAATTCTAAGAATCATTATAGTTGCATTTTAAGATTTCTAGATTGCATTCTTAAAGTTTTACCTTGCTTTATTCTTTGTTTTGTAACTATGTAAATATTGTACTGTTATTATCGAGATCATATGGTAGATTAGGCATTTCGCTAAATATGCTATCCTTGTTAAATAAAGACATTATTACTGTTATTATTATTATTATTATTATTATTATAAGAAGCTTATTAGGAAAATAACCATATCAAACGTATCAGATCCATGAGCCAAGGGAGTTTTCTGGGGCTGTATAAAATACAGTTGAGGCTCTCGTTATCTCACCCTCGCTTATCTCGAATACCTGCTTATCTCGAAGTGAAAATCTGGTCCCTAAACATGAAAATCTAACAACAGGTAAAAACATATTGTGGAAAAGAGGGGAAAGGAGCAATTTCTCCTCTTTTCCACATTTTCAATATATCGCTAAGTCAAAGAGTCCAATTACATATATATTTGTTAAATGTGGTTGTTCGAATTATTTTTTCCTCAAGTCTGCAAATCTGATATGTCGAGGTACGGATATCTCGAAGTATTTCATAGAGTCCCTTGGATTTCTAGATAACGAGAGTCGACTGTAATGTGATCCCGAATATGATGTGGACGGTTGCTTAGGACAACATAGTATATTTCGATTTCACCTCCCTCGCCTACCCTTCCCCCAGTAGTTACAATGTATTTTACTGACCGTTCCAATACGGTGGTTCTAGTGTTGTTTGGTCTTTGTCGTGGCAATCCCTGGACATCTGCTGTACTATTCTTTATCAAATATTTTTTATAATTTTGAAAAGAATACAAGAAAGAATTTTTCAGGTTAGTTTTAGTTGAATATTACTGAATTATAAACCTGGTCGTTTTTCATATTTGAGTTGCCATGCGAGAAATAGATCGTCATAGTATATATATATATATATATATATATATATATATATATATATATATATATATATATATATATATATATATATATATATATATATATATATATATATATATATATATATATATATATATATATATATATATATATATATATATATATTATAGAGGATATTCAAATGTTTGGAGTGAATATGACTTTTATTTCATCGAGTGAAGTGAAAAAATGTATATTTCATGAGTGCCGAAGGCACGAATGAAATATACATTTTTTCACTTCACGAGATGAAATAAAAGTCATATTCACGACAAACATTTGAATTTTCTTTTTATTATATACATCTCTTTCGATAGAAAAGATGCAAGTCTTGCATTTGCAAGGGAAAGTCTGACACGCAGTTTTGTCCCTTGGCGCCATGACGTTCATGTTTTTTTTTTGTTTGGTGACGTTAGATATGACGTCAGAAACGCGCGTTGACGTGTAAAAATAAAATAAAAAGAAAATTTACTCTTTTTCAGTGAATACCATAAAAATTTTCATCTCGTGTAATGAAAACATTAATGTAAATAAGAAAAAAGTAGATCCAGATCTTATATTTTTCACTGCTCAGAGGAGTGAAAATATAAGTTTTATATTTTCACTAGTGAAAATATATAGAGGATATTCAAATGTTTGGAGTGAATATGACTTTTATTTCATCGAGTGAAGTGAAAAAATGTATATTTCATGAGTGCCGAAGGCACGAATGAAATATACATTTTTTCACTTCACGAGATGAAATAAAAGTCATATTCACGACAAACATTTGAATTTTCTTTTTATTATATACATCACTTTCGATAGAAGAGATGCAAATCTTGCATTTGCAAGGGAAAGTCTGACACGCAGTTTTGTCCCTTGGCGCCATGACGTTCATGTCTTGTTTTGTTTGGTGACGTTAGATATGACGTCAGAAACGCGCATTGGCGTGTAAAAATAAAATAAAAAGACAATTTACTCTTTTTCAGTGAATACCATAAAAATTTTTATCTCGTGTAATGAAAACATTAATGTAAATAAGAAAAAAGTAGATCCAGATCTTGTATTTTTCACTGCTCAGAGGAGTGAAAATATAAGTTTTATATTTTCACTAGTGAAAATATAAAACTTATATTTCACTAGTGAAAATATGCATTTTATTTCATTAATAATTCTCTATATTTCATTACTTTGTATATAATAAAAAACTTATATTTCACTAGTGAAAATATGCATTTTATTTCATTAATAATTCTCTATATTTCATTACTTTGCATATAATAAATAGCGATATCCAGACCAGCATGTGCATCCACACAGTCTCACCAGAGCCTGTGGTCGTCATAATAACGATATTCAGTGTTTGTGAGCGGAAAGAGGGAGGGGTGGGGAGGGGGCGGAGTTTGAGCAAACGGCGCGGATGCCCAGGTTATCTGGGATTTTTTAGGTTCGCAAATACAAGAAGGTTTTGTTTTGCATGATACGTCTCTTTGATGTTGTTTTGTTGTTTTCATTTATCGTCATCGCAATGTTTGACTGCTTCTTAATTCTCTCTAAATAAACAATTAAACAAAAATATGAATTAATAATATGATTTAAGTCTCCAGCACGAAGATTCAGAAAATAGACTAACAAAGGCAAAACAGCTAGACAGAAAACGAACATATCCAATTAGAGAACACAGAAATCAGTCCAAGATTCACCATGAGGCAGGCAGTCAATATTAAACACATTTTGATTACCCCTAGTCCTTGTGAACCCAGATATACCGCTTAAAAGCCAACTGATCTGGATTTGCACTGTTTGCCATTAGGTATGTGAATTAAGAGCAATAAGCCGGATCAAGTTATCTGATTGGCGGAAAATTAGAAGTGGGGGTGGCATCATAAGTTATTCAGCAGGACAAGGGTTAATTCAACCGCTATCACGAAGTACAGGCTTCCCGAGGCGAGATGTGGAACAAACAACACGATGTTATATTACCACATTCAATTCTACTTTAGAAACCTTGCTATTGTCCGAGTAATCCTTGATTCTGCCTTGGTCTGCCTTGGAGCTCTCATTAGAGATGAGAGAACGTACATACTTGAAGGGGTTCTAGCTTCGACTGCCTCTAGTCACTTGTGATTAAATGTATTGGGTTACGTCAAACGAAACAAGTGCCTTCGAACATGCGCTAACTATGCATATTCAGATCATCCTGCGCATGCAATATGTATCATCCGGGCCTTTATTACCATTCATACATTCTGTATTATACAATGATTCTGTTAGCGGACAATAAGGCCGTGATCAGACTGTGCAGATGCGCAGGCTGATCTTGGTATTCGCTGTCCGCATATACCCGGAGACACGTTATCGCACGGCACAGTCCCATTAAAGTTTATCATTTTCTCTTTTATACAGTCACAAAAATAAAACAAAAAACAATATTAGCACGCTACCAATATGAAGAAGGACACTGGACCAGTGCTTTATAATCTTAGCGTGCTAATCCCAGCTAGCATTCTTTATAAATCTACAGCGGGCCATTATCGGCCCGTCAGCTACCCAGACGGGCCGATAACGGCCCGCTGTAGATTTATAAAGAATGTTTACTGCGATATTGTTTTGGTTTATTTTGTTGTCTATATCAAAGATAATAATAATAATAATAATAATAATAATAATAATGCATTTAGTCACTGTTGACTGGAGCCAGCCTACATTTAGCCTTAAGTCTAATGATATTCACTTATTAAGTCTATGTTGTTCGTCATCACTTTGGTCTTTTCAGGGCCAGTGTAAATTGTAAAGCCTTTCCCAGTAAGCATTCTTTATAAATCTATAGCGGGCCGTTATCGGCCCGTCAGGGTACATGTAGCTGACGGGCCGATAACGGTCCGCTATAGATTTATAATGAATGCTAGCTGGGTTGTTGGTCACCCAGTCCAGCAAATTCTTATTGCCTTTTAGCAGTCAACAATGTCCTCTGCAAATTGCATAATAAATGTTTTACCCCCAATTGAAATTATCGAAAAAAAATAGCGTGACATCATCGATCTACATACGGTTAATTCTCACGGGTACAAATCAATGGCGGACGCATAACACTATATAGAATATATGTCAAAAACCTCCAGTTCTTTATTTTGACTTACAATTTTTTTTCATCATATCATGTAGTGTTTCAAAGACGTACAATAAAACAATCACGTTTTGCTATTTTATCTTTTTTTTTTTTTTTTTTTCATAATAGATTTAAACATACTAATTAGTGCATCAGAAATGTATTTTGGACAATTTTAGCTAGCGAGACTATTCATCCGGGGATTTGAGTTCTTCAAGAATGATATTTTGTATAATTTTCTTTTTCTCAAACTTGGATGAAAATGCATTTTAAAATAATCGTCATATAGGTTTATATTGAAGTAATTTCATAAAATTTGTGTGTCAGTTGATAACACCAGTTTAAATCGTACGATTATCTATATTTATCTAAAGTTATTATACGTCTTCCTACTAAAACTACCGCACTGAAACGTATGCGCGCGACCACCATAATTATTTCGTGTTATTTTATTTTAAAAAACTTCCAATTTGGATAAATGATTTTGTTGGATAGAAAGTTTGCGTTAATTAGAAAATGACACTGACAATACAAACTAATATGACCTTATTTTAAAAACCAAATAACTTCTTTTATTTTTTAAGAATATTGCATCCTTCCAACCACTCATAATTTATTCTTTCCATGTTTCTTGTTGCAACGAAATTATGCATTGTATCCATATTATTCGCCTTTGTAGCCATATTTCTGTACATTTTCTATGTATGCCCATTTACTGTGTATACCACATTTTGCGATGACGTCATAGCCATCTTTTCCTAACTGCTATACTGTCATTTCCTTAACCCAGTTATGCCTAGCTACCCCCAAAACGGATTAGACTGACACTAGACTCCACAGAACGTGGCGTCTGATCAGGGTCTACACTGTTTGTATTATGTATAGGAGTTTCTATAAACCACGGTAATAATAAAAAGCTAGCAGGCATCCGTAGAACTGGAAATAGACGTGTTCAAAGAGTTGAGATAGAAGAGGTTGAGTCCACTCTGCGTAAGTTGGTTAATGTACTTAAAGGGAACAAGAGGCCCATGGGCAACGGCTCGCTCACCTGAATGAAATAGCCACTGCAGATATGCAGATGTTATGCAACATTTTTTGTTCTGTAATTGCAACTTATGACAAGATCGTCATTTTGAGCAGTCCTTGGTTTTGAAGAAGAGGAATGTGTATTTTATTATTATTTTTTGTTACCACATAAGGGCATGGCAGTTAATGGAACATGACCGTTTAAATAACTCTCAATCCCTTTTCAAAAGTAGGAACGACATGAAATTTGGTGCAAATTGGCAACGTGGTTTCAGAAGAGAAGTTACCAAGCAATATCATGATTTTATACATGTATACAGCACAGAGACAAGAGAAGATAACCCTTGCAGAATAAAATTTTGATTGTAATTTAAAACTTTTGCTACTTAAATGATATATTGTAAGCTTTAGACACTTTGGCTATTTTGGACTTTGTGTATGTGTTCATTGCTCTCAAGGGTCATTCTTTTTACAATCTACAAATCTTCGCCAGAATGCAGGGTCTTGCCAAGCTCTCATATTCATTAAGTAAAGAAGTGAAGGGAGAAGAGGTACTTCAATTGCATTTTGCCACTCCCACACTTTACAGACAAGAGACAAGCTCTACATGGTCTTCCTTCCCTGCCGGTGCGTAATAGAGGTCTCTTTACCCTCCTGGTATACAAAATAGTCTTGTTTCGCTGCTTGTGCTCAACAGGGTCTTCTTTCCCTGCTATTGCTTTACATATTTCCTACTTTAACTTTGCCATGGCAACCAAACAAAATTGCCACTGCTTAAACACATGATCTGCGTAGACAATCATCAAATGATCATAACTGCCAAATATGATTTACATCACTTCACTGGTAATTGAGAAAGTGCAATTTAACCATTTTCCTATTATAAATCTATGGTAGCTTTCTGTTGCCATGACAACCATACCAGGCAGATCACTATAATTTTAGCTATTTTAAGTTGCCCTTATCCAAGCAACATTTGTACCAAATTAGAGTCAACTGCTTCAGTGGTTTTTGAGGAGTTGTCGTTAAAATAATGTTGTTTTTTATTCATTGTTGCTATGGTAGCTAAACAAAATGGGCACGGGTCATAAAACACATACTGGGTAGACAATCATCAAATAATCATAACTGCCAAATAAGGTTCACATCACTTCACTAGTTATGGAGAAAATACAATTTAACCATTTTCCTATTATGTCCATGGGAGCTTTCTGTTGGCATGGCAACATTGAATGAAAGGCAAGAGGCAAATCACCATCGTTTTAGGTACTTTTAATGCTCCCTACCCAAGCAACAATATACATTTGTTCGAATCCATATGACTGCTGTGTGTATTTATGAATGTATTGTGATTTCGATGAAATGAAATATGTTTAAAGCAAGCAACATTCTTACCTAATTCGGGACAAACCGCTTCAATGGGTTTGAAGGACTTTGAAAGACACTGTAGACGGGCGGACGGACGACAGACAAAAAGTGACCACTCTAGCTCATCCTGAGCATAGTTCAGTTGAGCTAATAATAATATCACGTTGAAAATTGTGACTGTAGTTAGTATACATTTAAAGTAGAATATGGCCAAGTTGATTTTCCTGAAATGATTTTAAATGGACATGAGCTAAGCTTAGTTTTGTTTGATCGAAATGGTGATTCTTTCGTTTCATTGATCTGAATGTACGAGTTTCATCTATCAACGAAAGGTGCATTAATTTGGCCGCGTCAAGCGAAAAAGTACTTTCGAAAATGCACAGAATGCGCGGA
Source organism: Anodontia alba (assembly GCA_964016985.1). Taxonomy (NCBI): domain Eukaryota; kingdom Metazoa; phylum Mollusca; class Bivalvia; order Lucinida; family Lucinidae; genus Anodontia; species Anodontia alba. The sequence continues at coordinate 24,461,668 of OZ024837.1, read as the reverse complement.
TTGAATAAATACTGTGTATGTGTAAAGTTTCACGCGGGCCTTTGCTCTCCATTCGCGCATTATGTAGTATCCAACGTTTCTGTTAGCGCACAATGAAGGCCATGATCAGACTACGCAGATTTTTGTTCGCACATGCCCGAAGACACATTTTCGCATGGCGCGGCCCAACTGGAAACCTACCATTTGGATCAGCGTCCAATCCCTAATGAGGTAATTAGAGATTTGACTGAGCTCATATCAAAGTGTTAATGATGTAATTCTTGTAAGTTAAAAATAACGTTTTGCAGTGAAATCTTCGTCACTGTGGATTTCAACGTTGTTAATTAATCCCCCGAGTACAAGTATAATTAATAGTTTTATGCACTTTGTTCTCTGCAGGGATATAGCATAGGTTGGAGAGTTGGCAGTTGCAAAATATGAGCTTGCAATTGCATAACTTCAAAGCAAGCCTGGATCGGCTAACAGTGTACTGCCAAATTAAAAAAATGAACTTTATAAAAAGCAAAACTTCATGCTTCAGCCATATTGTCGCCTTGAAAATTAACGATAAGGCACTTAAACACTTTTACATGTTCATACTTGTTTTATGTTTGTTCATGACGCGTATTAGATAAACCTTCAAGGGAGGTAACTGTCAAACTATTCTGCCGCCCCTTCTACAAAAGGGGTCTACGCTATAAGGAAAGAATTTGCACCCTGACATGTAGACAGGCTCCAGTTCCTAGTCACTAGATTTATTTTTTTTTATATTTCTTTTTTATATTGACACTAAAATAAATTGAAGACAGTATTTACATGCTAAGAGAATGAAGAACTGGTCACTACCAGTGCTGCAAAATCTTAGCATGTTAATTTGTCTTTGTTTTAGTTTAATATCCATATGCAATGAATTATAAACATTTATACATTTAGTCACTTGGGACCGGAGCCAGTCTACCTGTCATGGTGTTTTGCCTGTGCTTGAAGCTGATCGCTGAGGAGAACCTTTTCTCTTATATTTGTCTCTGCCTTGCTTCGGAAGTCAGCGCGGTTGAAATGGCTCGGTAGGGGCTGTCTATTTTCTCCCCAGTCAGCTTACTTTACGTAACTCTATATTTGGCTGTTGTCGGTCCGACAGGAATCCTGTCGGGCCGATAACGATCCGATATAGATTTGTGCAAGCATCTCCCGTCCGTCTGTGGCTGATGTGTTTGGTGGATCGTCACAGTTGAGGTGGGGGATGGACAGTATTTTCCATAATCTGCACTTCTCCATTTTACTTTCATCTTTTGGGGTTTCCGTAAAATTGCTTTCGTTCTGGTTTCTTAGTGGGAACTAATACACTTTCTAGGGAGTGAGGCAACTCTGTTAAAATTGTTCCCCCCCCCCCCCTTCTGAAAAAAGGGAGTAGTGTTCAGAACAGCAAACGAGAAGTAACGAAAGTTGTCTCCCTTGTCAAATATGGCGGAAATTCAACAAAGAACATCCATTCACCTTGACTTGTATTATAACTATGTAACAGGATTGTAATATGTCTGTAATAACGTTTGAAAGAAAAATGTTTAATGCAACCCCCGGTGTTTAATGCCATTTCTATAGTCGATTTCCTTGGGGTTTTGTGCAACAGACGAAGATAAATTTAGCAATGTGCACATCTGCCACACTTACATTAGACTGGCTTCAGTCCCTTGTGACTAAATTATTATTTCTTATAATTCTCTTTGATATAGACACTGAAATAAAAAACCAAGACACAGTTAACATGCTAAGCTTATGAAGCACTGGTCACTAGTGACCAGTGCTTCATAATCTAAGCATGTTATTATGGTCTTGGTTTGACTTTAGTGTCTATATCAAAGAGAAAAATAAACATTAATACATTTAGTCACAAGGGACTGGAGCCAGTCTACACTAACATTGATATGTTTTCGTTTTCGTTAAAACACGAGACGGCTGATGATAAGCATAATTCTGAATTTGCAGAACGATTTTTTTTTTAAAAAAAGATAATTAATCTTTATAATAGAACAGGCTATAATGTGAATGTTGTGCGACAAACTACGCATTTCAAAATGTAAAAAGCAAGGTTGGCACAGAATGTATAAAGACTGAATGATATAAAGAATGTAAGAAGTACCATGCATTTTAACAAATAAGGAGGCTATAAGGTTTGAAAGTTTTAAAAGGTGTGAATATTTTATGGGGCTTCATGATGTCATATATATTTAAATTAGATATGCAAAACGTAAATAAATAATATTTTCAGCAATATACATCCCTATATTTGTGATTATAATGTCTTCTCTAGACACACAGTTGACTCTCGTTATCTCGAAGTCCTAGGGACTCTCTGAAATACTTCAAGATATATGTATCTTAGACTAGCTGCTAGTCTGATAATAAAAATCTGATCATTTTTGTTTATCATTAAAAGATTATCAAGATCACAATTGCAAGTCTAATTGGTAGAGTCTCCACTACATATCTTGGCGAAGTATTATCAAAATTGAGAAAGGAGAGTAGACTAGCTATTAAACTATTATATTGTTCCTTTTAATGCAAATAGATTATTTTGTTTCCATATTATTCATTTTAACGCCTTGTGGCTAGGCTATCCGTATCTCGACATATCAGATTTGCAGAATTGAAGAAAAAATAAATTGAACTACCAGATTTCACAAATGAATATGTAATCTGACTCCTGAAATTAGAGATATATTTAAAATATTGTGAAAAAGAGGAGAAATTGCTCCTTAGGAGCAATTTCGCCTCGTTTCCATAATATTTTGTTACCTGTTGTTATTTTTACAGAGACCAGATTTTCACTTCGAGATAAGCGGTTATTCGAGATAAGCGAGGTCGAGATAACGATAGTCGACTGTATATAGATTTTGCTGGAATACTGTACTGTTTTCCGTCGAGAAGACGAGAAGAAGGTTTTATTTACACATTTGAATGATTTTGAAATATCATTAAACATTCAAAATGGCGACGCCCTTTTCAATAGTTTTGACATTTCTAAACATCACTAACTTTCTTAGTTTTTAATCGATTTTGATAAAATTTGCATCAAAATACAGCTGCGTGAAATCGGCTAGACATTCGAATGTTGAGCTACACGACATACGACATTCGAATGTCGAGTCACATTCGAATGTCAAAACACATGACATTCGGCATTCGACTGTTGAGCCACACGACATTCGACATTCCATTTTCGAATGTCGAACCATAAGAATTTTGACATTCACCATCAAATGTTAGCTAAGAGACATTCGAGTCGATTCGACACTTGACATTCGAGTGTTGAGCCATACAAAATTCGACATTCGAATGTTTAGCCACACGACATTTGACATTCGACTCAATATTCGGCTGAACATATGACATTCGAATGTTGAGCCATACGACATTCGACATTTGTAGGTCGAGACACATGACATTCCCCATTCTAATGTCGAGACACACAACGTTAGATATTCAACTGTTCAGACACCGGACAATCGACAATCAAATATTGAGACACACGGCATTTGAATGTTCAGCCACACGACAATCAATATTCGAATGTTGAGACACAAGACATTCGACATTTGAATTTCGACACACACGACATTCAACATTCGACATTCGATTGTCAAGACACATTACATTCGAATGCTTGGGCACATGAAATTCAACAGCCGAATGTGGAGACACACGACATTTGACATTCAAATGTTGAGCAACACGATATTCGATAATTGTGTGTTGAAACACAACACGACAATCCAATGTCGCGACACACGACATTCGATGTTGGAATGTTGAGACACAAGACATTTGACATTCAAATGTTGATTGTCGTGCCAACACTATTATACGCATGCGAAACTTGGGCAGTTTACCAGAGGCATGCCAAAAGACTGAACCACTTCCATACAAGCTGTCTTAGAAAACTTCTAAAAATCAAGTGGCAGGATTCCAGACAGAAATCCTGAAAAGGGCAGAGATGCAGAGTGTACATACTCTGAAATTGGCACAGTTAAGATGGACAGGCCATGTTACCAGAATGCCTGATGAACGTTTGCCAAAGAAAATCCTCTATGGAGAACTACAAGTTGGAAAGCGCTCCCATGGTGGTCAGAAGAAGCGATACAAGGACACCCTCAAAGCCTCCCTTAAAGACTTCAACATACCAACAGAGTCATGGGAACAGATTGCACAGGATCGTACAAAGTGGCGAGGCCTCATAAGAAGGGGAGCTGGTGAATACGAAGCAAAAAGAATCAGCGAAGCCAAGCAGAAACGTGCACAGCGGAAAGCCAGAGCTAAGGCATCACCAACAGAGCTTTCGTCCTCAGACCTCTCTTGTTCTATCTACAACAGGCAGTTTAGAGCTAAGATTGGTCTCATCAACCATCTTAGAACACACAAATAATAACACATCACACAGTTGATTAGGATTGGTCATTGTCAGTAATGACAGACGAACACATGATTGTCGTGAGGCTTAACATATGAATGTCGAATGTTGTGGCTCATCATTCTTATGTCGAATGTAGTGTGTCTCGACATGTCGACTGTCGAATGTCGTGTGCCTAAACATTCGAATGTCGAATGTTTAGCTAACTTTACGCAGCTTCAAAATGCATGGTTTTTCAAGAACTTGCATCTCAGATGCATTCTTCACCAATCATCACGAAAACATACCTACATAATTTTGACCCCATTAAACCCCACTTTTATATAGTAAAACTGGGGTTCACAGGGGCATATATTTTTTCTTATTTCTGCTCAAAAACATAGATTGTGGGTTATCGTTAGAACCGCCTCGGTGAGGCGGTTCTAACGAGTACCCACAATTTTTGAGCAGAGGTATGAAAAATATAAAAAATTTTATCTGAAAATTTTCAGTTTTTAGTGGTTAAATTTTCAATATATTTAAATTGGCGTATAATGCATGTTTGTCCCTTTAAATAAGTGGTTAATGCAAACGGTTTAACACTTGTCTGTTGCATTCTGATCTGGAACTTCGCTAAAACTTATTTTCTTGTGGTGAGACTCAAACATATAGCATATATTTGGAATATACAGATCATAAATAATTAAAAACAGACAAAAACAACACCTGCAACCAAGATTTCTTCATTGACAGTTTTCTCTTTTTGCCAGGAAATGTGTATATATAACGGCCTTGTTTATCATGGAATAGAACAAATAATCAAACAGTGAACCTGCTGCTGTGAATCCTTAAACCGCCAAGCAAAATTAGTAGCAGACGACATGAATTTTTTTTTTATACTTTTTTATATTTCAGAGGAAATAAGTCTTGTTATTTTGCGTGAATCGTCTGTCAAGCAGACGGTTTACATGATATAACAAAACTTGTTTTCCCTGAAAAATAAAAAAAAAGTCGAAACTGTCGTCTGCTGCAGTTGTTATTGGCGCTATAAGGGTTAAGAATTGAGACCGCTGTGTCCCTAATGAAGTAAGTAACAAATATTGTGCAACACAGGAATGGAGCCCTTATGCAATGTGTTGGCGTCTGAGAATGACTTCATTGCCCGTTTCTAGAACATTTGGCTGCTATAGAATACAGGCAGCTCTTATTATCTCAAACTCCAAGGGACCAGATGTTTTGTTTGAGTTAACAGTAGTTTCAAATCAAGGAGCAGAAATGTAACGAACACATAGCAAACTAAACCATAGTTCGAGAGAATTAAAACATTCCGAATATCGCATATAAACTTACATTGCCTTTTGTTCAATTTGACTAAAGTATTAGGTTTGAATTATCAGTGTTTGAGATAACGAGAATACACTTTATGTCGACGGACTGAGAAGAACACTATTTGACTATCCTGATGCGACGGAGTTGTAGGAATGGGGACGGAGGGGTGGGTAGATCTGAAGCTTCGATGCTCGCATATGGAATAAAGGCTTTTGTTCCATGTTACGCACCCAATTCACGCCCACACTGGCTAATGCTCTATTTTCTCGTAAAGGCTACATGTATGTAAGAAATGTATAGCATATTAGAGTTAATATTGTATTTACCCCATGTATTTGGACAGACAGCTCTTAGCAAAAAGGGTAGAACCAGATCAGACGCATCTGATTTGGATCTACACTATTAGCCACTAATCCATTACGAAAACAAACCTATCCAAATATATTGAAAATTTCTGCACCAAAAACTGAAAGTTTTCAGATAAAAATTCTGATATTTTTCAAGTTTCTGCTCAAAACATAGATTGTGGGTACTCGTTAGAACCGCCTCGCCGAGGCGGTTCTAACGAGTACCCACAATCTATGTTTTGAGCAGAAATAAGAAAAATAATGTTTACCCCTGTAAACCCCAGTTTTACTATATAAAAGTGGGGTTTAAAGGGGATCAAATCATATAGGTATGTTTTCGTGATGCCAGCTTAAGTTTAGACACATTACAAGGTAACAAAATAACTTGGTCAAACGTTTAGGACATGTATAGTTAGGAGTTAAGGTATCTCAACTTTTAGACATATAGACAGATAACAAAACTGACTTGGTCAAACGTTTGGGACAGGTATGGTTAGAGGTGTCTTAAATTTTTGACATATGAATATGTAACCAAATAAACGGTCGTACTTTTAGGACAGGTATGATAATGACTTAAAGTGTCTTAAACTTAGACGCATGAAAATGTAACCAAATGGTCAAACGTTTGGGACAGGTCTTAAATTTAGACGGATTAAAAGGTAATCAAATGGACTTGGTCAAACGTTTGGGACAGAAATGGTACGGAGTTAAGGTGTCGTAATTTTTTAACACATGAAAAGGTAACCAGATAGACATGGTCAAACGTTTGGGACAGATATAGTAAAGAGATAAAGTGTCTTAAATTTTGACGCATGAAAGGTAACCAAATTGATTTGGTCAAACGTTTGAGACAAATATGGTAAGGAGTTAAGGTGTCTTAAATTCTAGACACATGAAAAGGTAACCATATAAACTTGGTCAAACGTTTGGGAAGGACATGTTAAGGTGTCTTAATTTTTAACCCATGAAAAGGTAACCAAATGGCCTGTCAGGCGTTTTGGACAGGTATGGTAATGTGTCTCGATTGCTTTAGAGTAAATACGGTATTAAAATTGTAAGACTCTCCCAGTAAACACTAAACGTCGTAACAACGGCGTTTTGACGTAGTCTTGAGTCTGATTCTCAAGTCGGTGCTCTATTACACACACACACACACACACACACACACACACACACACACAAAAAAAAAAAAAAAAAAAGAGGGACAAGATGGCCCTGTATCGCCCACCTGATTACCAGACAAGTTTCAAGTCAACTGGTCTTTCGGTTCAAAAGAAGAAGTTCAATATAGATGTTTAACATGGGGGAATCTTGGATTTCCAATCAGAACGATTTTAGCTACTTTTGATCTACAAGTCAATGAAATTTTAAGTCAATTGGCCTTTTGCTTCTTCAGAAAAAAAGTTCAAAATACATTTTCAGTATGGCTGCTACGGCGACCATCTAAGATTTCCGATCAGAACGATATTAGATATTTTTGATCTACAAGTCACCCCGATAGTTTTTATCAAATTTCGAGTCAATTAACCTTTCTGTTCAGGAGAAGTTCAAAATAGATTTTCAAGATGGCGACTGTGGCGGCCATATTGGATTTCCGACCAGAAGAAATTTAGCTATCTTTAATTTACAAGTCACCAAGATACTTCCTACCAAATTTCAGGTCAATTGGCATTTTGTTTCAGGAGAAGAAGTTCAAAATAGATTTTCAAGATGGCGGCCATGGCGGTCATCTTGGATTTCCAATGGGAATGGTATTTGGTAAGGTTTAATCTGCAAGTCACCCTGATACTTCCTACCAAGTTTCAAGTCGATTGGCCTCTCGGTTCGAGAGAAGAAGTTCCATACAGATTTTTGGACGGCGGCTGTGGCGGCCATCTTTGATCTCTGATCGAGACGATTTTATCTATTTTGGATCTATAAACTGTTCCGATACTTCCTAAAAGATTTGAGTCAATTTGCCTTTCGGTTCAAGAGAAGAATCGCAAAATATATTTTTAACATGGTGGCCATCTTGGATTTCCAATCGGAACGATTTTAGCATTTTTATCTATAAATTGCCCCGATACTTCCTACGAAGTTTCAAGTCAATTGGGCTTTCGATTCAAGAGAAGAAGAGCAAAATAGATTTTCAAGATGGTGACCATAGCGGCCACTTTGGATTTCTGATCCGTATGATTTTAGCTATATTTGATCTGCAAGCCACCCTGATACTTTCTACCAAGTTTCGAGTCAATTGGCCTTTCGGATTTTGGTTCAAAACAGCTTTCAAGATGGCTGTCGTGGCCGCCATCTTGGATTTCAAGTCTGAATGCTTTAAGCTAGTTTTGATCTATGTCTCCCCGATGCTTCCTACCAAGTTTTTAGTCAAATGGCCTTTCGGTTCAGGAGAAGAAGTTCAAAATAGAGCGGCTATCTTTGGTTTTCGATCGGAACGACTTTGGCTATTTTTGATCTGCAAGTCACCATAATACTTCCTACCAAGTTTCGAGTCTACTGACTTTTCGGTTCAGGAGAAGAGGGTCAAAATAGATTTTGCGATCGGAACGATTTTAGCTATTTTTGATTTGCAGTCACCAAGTCACTTTAATACTTTCAACCAAGTTTCGAGTCGATTGGCCTTTCGGTACAGGAGACGAAGGGCAAAATATATTTTCAAGATGGCGGCTATGGCGGCCATCTTTGATTTCCGATCGGAACGATTTTATCTATTTTTGATCTACAAACAGTCCCGATACTTCCAGCCAAGTTTCGTGTCTAATGGCCTTACGGTTCACGAGAAGACGGGCAAAATATATTTGGCGGCCATCACGGATTTCCGATCGGAACGATTTTAGCTATTTTTTTAATTTGCAAGTTGCCCTGATACTGCCTACCAAGTTTCAAGTCTATTGGCTTTTCAATTCAGGTAAAGCGCAAAATAGCTTTTCATTAAGCCATCTTGGATTTTCGATCGGAACAATTTAATTATATTTGATCTGCAAAGTGCCCTAATACTTCCTATCAAGTTTCGAGTCAATTGGCCCTTCGATTAAAGAGAAGGAGCACAAATGTATTTTCAACATAGCGGCCATGGCGGCCATCATGGATTTTCGATTCGAACGATTTATCTATCTTTTAATTTACAAGTCGTCCCGATCCTTCCCACTAAGTTTCGAGTCAATAAGCCCAGGGGTTTAGGAGGTGTAGGCTTTTAAATCAAAATTCCATTCATATAAAGGTATTGAATTCATAGATTTACCTAGCATATTTCGAGATAATAATGTTATATCAGCTATATCTTCATATTTCGAAAACACGGCAATATAAATATAACAAACCTATCCGTAATACTATACTTAATTTCAATAATTTAAAATTAGTTTCTGATCTTGATATTGAAACTAGTTCCCCTGATTCTTGAGATTGTAAAGATTCTAAATTTTGTTATCAACCAGCGGGTCATATTGTCACTGGTAACTTGAAGATTATAACTGATTCACGAATCCGTTCAGTTATTTCAAAAGGACCTAAATATAGATTCCCAGCCCACACTGATTTCAATAAATGTCGGGAAACAATTGCCAGTGCTTTAAATGGTTATTGTACGCGTTGGTGTAAACGAGAGCATGTTGAGTCTAATGCTTTAAATACTTGGAAATTAAAGATTTTTAAGATCATTGATGAACGTGTGTTATTTTACTCTAATAACCATGATCTTCTCCCTCCTAAGCCTAAATTATCTTTTCGATATTTGAAACAAGGTATCCAAGAATTTCATACAAGTATGTTTTGGCTCCAGCTGATAAAGCTGCTAATAATGTTGTTGTCGTGTGACGACTTTATTATATCAATACCCTTATACAAGAACTTGGTAGTACCAATACATATGAACGGATTTCTACTGACGAGAGATCTATTGTCAATACCCATTCTGTCAATATTACTGCTAAGTTTGCAGTGAGTATTAAAGAAAAGCAAGACAGACTTCCTACGTTATATTGGTTACCGAAACTTCATAAACGACCTTATAAAGCACGTTTCATTGCTAATTCTAGTTCATGTACGACTACTGTTTTGTCCAAACTGCTTACTTCATGCCTTACTGCTGTTAAAAACATTGGATTAGATACTATGATACTGTATACGAAAGGGACGGAATGATCTATTTTGGTCAATAAAAATTCTAATGATGTTCTCAATAAATTTAAATCTAAAAACTTTCAGGCTTCTAAATTGTCTACATATGATTTTTCTACATTGTATACTACGTTACCTCATCATCTTATAAAAGATAAACTTATTGATTTAACTAACCGAACGTTTATTCGGGAGAATACCCAATATTTGGCTTGCAACGAAGAATGTGCTTGTTTCACTTCTGATGTATATAATAATTACAATTTATGGTCGTGTCAAAAAGTCTGTGATGCCCTTGTTTATCTTTTGGATAATATTTTATTAGATTTGTAACTAAACTTCATAGGCAAACTACTGGTATTACGATGGGAACTAATTGTGCTCCTCTTGTTGCAGATTTGTTTCTTTTTTGTTATGAGAGACATTTCATGAAGTCTCTCTCACGTGAAAATCAGGCTGACATTATTGAGGCTTTCAATTCAACTTCAAAATACCTTGATGATTTATTAAATATTGACAATATTTACTTTGACCAAATTGTGGACCGGATATAGCCTACAGAACTCCAATTAAATAGAGCAAATTCTTCCAATACCGAGGCACCTTTTTTGGATTTGAATCTGTGTATATCTAACGGTACAGTTTCCACCAAAATGTATGATAAACGGGACGATTTTGATTTTGATATAGTCAAACTCCCTTTTCTGGATGGCGATGTCCCCCGGCGTACCTCATATGGGGTATACATATCTCAGCTTATTAGATTCGCCAGAGCTTCTTCAAATCTTAATGACTTTAACTACCGTAATAAAGCCCTTACTGCCAAACTTCTTAGGCAGGGCTATCGTTATTTTAAACTCCGTAAGGCGTTATCGCAATTTTATCGCAGACACAGTGCTTTGTTAGAAATATATAGCGTCAGTCTTAAAACACTTCTGCAACAAGGTTTATCGGAACCAGAATTTTACGGTGACTTAGTGTACAGATTTAGAAAAATTGTAGGTAAATGTACGAGGGATGTTCGAAATGAATTGCTTATTGTCCTCTAGCTCGATATCCACGTGGGGCACGATAAAAACCAACACATACCTGTATAGGGCTATTCAATATCTACACAATGGTGTATAAATGTACATGTTAAACTAAGTGTAAGACATAAAATTTGCCATTTGAATACACGCAGTCATTGACCACTGCAGTAAAAATGGTTGGTAGAAGCGTCGACAAAAAAAGATGAAATACGGGCTTACATCAAAGCTCGCTCAAAACTTGGTTGTTCTTTGAAGAAGCTGATGACTGAAATTTCTACTGCTTTTGGACCGTCTTGTGTGTCTTATGACACAGTTCGGCGGTGGAAAAAGAAATTTGAGTCTGGTGTAGAGTCCATCAAAATAGCACCGAAATCAGGTAGGCCAAAATCTGCATCTCGTAAAGAAATCGTTTCCAAAATAAAGAAAATCATTGAAGGAGATGCCAGATTTACAGTTCGTGATATTGCACGAAAGGTAGGCATATCACTATCAACGGTTCACCTTATTTTGAAGAAGCATTTGAAAGTCAGAAAGATTTCTGCTAGATGGGTGCCACATCTGTTGACTGACGAGCAAAAGAGGCAACGGGTTAAAGTGGCCAAAAAGCTGCTTCAAATGTTTCGAAAATATGACAAAAAGCAGTTTGCCAATGTCGTCACAGGTGATGAAACCTGGGTCCATTATTTTGAGCCCGTCAGAAAGGTTAGCAATAAGATCTGGGCCACTAAACACAGCAAACGCCCAATAATTGCCAAACGTTCTTTGAGTACAAAGAAGGTTTTGTATGCAATCTTCTTTTCTGGTGAAGGAGTCGCAATAAAAGTGCCAGTGAAAAAGGGCAAAAGCATCACCGGAAAGTACTACAAAGACGTAGTACTGAAGAAACTGAAAAAGTATTATCAGAAACGATGCCCTGCCACTGGTTTTAAACATGTCCGTCTTCTACATTACATTGCCCCAGCTCATACCTCCGCAATAGTTACGGCGTTTTTGAAGAAAGAAAAAGTAACTGTTTTGCCTCACCCCGCGTATTCCCCAGACCTTGACCCATGTGATTTCTTTTTGTTTCCGAAATTGAAAGTATTCCTTGCTGGGCGGAAATACCAGTCCCGACAGGCACTTGGATCTGCCATTCATCAGTACCTTATTACTGTGACCAAATCAGCGTACCGTGACGCCTTCAAGAAGTGGATACATCGGCTGAAACTTTGCATTTCTAGCCACGGGGAGTACTTCGAGGGCATGAAATGAGTACTTTTGGGCTAACTTGAAATTTAAAGTCTCCAGATAGAAATAAGCAATTCATTTCGAACATCCCTCGTAACTATTCGGAGCAATTCAGAAAACTTATTAACCGTTATAAAAGAATTGGCTATAGCCTGGATATTATGTGGCAGACTGCATGCCTAGTTGTCAACCCAATCATTGTTGATGGCTATGCTTCACTCTTTAATGGCACGACGGCGGTTCGGGCCTCAGACTCAATGACGGCCTCTTCGTAAAACTTTAACCAGTGGGTTGGGGCTTGATTATATGTCTTTGGCTTGGCCCGCCGTGGTTCAACTATTGGTTTTCATTTACTCTGGCATACAGTAGAATTAGCCATGAGTACTCGTCTTTGTTTATTTTAGTGATTAATTTGATTTTTATGTTTTCACTTTGATGCATTGACTGAGTTGGGAGCCTTTATGCGAACCGAATTTTTATGTGTTTCTGTATTAAGAGTAGCATCGGGACCCAGGGTGAAGTTAGCTAGCTGTAAACGTGCTTTAAACCCCCCGGTGGTTTACTCTACTGACCGTTCTAAGGCGGTGGTCCCGGTGTTAGTCTTACTCTTAGTCGCTTTGTGGTTTATTCTACGAGGCGATTTGTTGTATGTCTTTCCGTGTGTAATTTTGTTCTTGTGTTTTTCAGTCCTTTTAGTATTGCGATTACCTCGCTTGGGGAAGAGAGAGCTAATCTTAGTGCTTTTCGTACGTTTGTTCGATTTATGCTTGTTTGGATTTGTCGTTTTCTCTTCCTCTTGGGGTCTGGGAAGGACTGCGGTTTCTGATTGTGGCACTCCCTGGACTTTTCTCTTACCTTTTTTTAAAGCAAATGTTTGGAGCGGCAAGACGCACGCCGCACGCCGCATTTTTGGTTTTAACAATATTTTATATGTTTACATGTAAACAAAACCACACAACATCAAATGTTCCAGAATTTAACGGTAAGCTAGAAGCTTATGCAGGTCATTTCCTGGTCTACAGAGAGTACATTTCCGTTTATTTGATCGACTAGAAATGACAATAAACCAATCAATATGTAATTGAGAGAGAGAGAGAGAGAGAGAGAGAGAGAGAGAGAGAGAGAGAGAGAGAGAGCATCTCCATATTATTACGCATATATATGGATATGATATATATTGTTTTCATAACTAAAAAACTTACATGTATATCTAAAAAAAAACCTCAAGGTTCTATTCTGTCTGATAGTTGCCATACTTGTTTGATTTAAATGGGCAATGCATATGTATCCTTGTGTAAGTAAGTAGTAGCATGTATACAATATAGTGGTAAGTATACAAGATATATGGCAGAAAACGAGTTGTTATTTCAATTTCATTTAAATGTCTGTTTTACATACTATAGTGCAGATAATGCATGTATGGAAATATAGAGGTTTTGACCGATTCCCAAGACGATCATGTAATCTTTACGTGTATAATCACGAAAGTGACTTCGATTTCAGACATGGTTTTACAGGTGAGTTTCATATTTCGGCTTAGATGTAGAATAGCATACATCATAACTCAGATGAATCGTCTTGATTTAATTATATAGTCTTGAACTTTTAAAAACAGGGTCTCGTTCTCATTATCTCATGCAGTTTTTTTTTTCCAAATAGTAGTTCTTTTGTACAGTGAGTTTGAAGAATATTTGATAGATAAGTATTTCTAATGCCAGTTGGGGCAAATAAAGAAAAAGTGATAGGGACTCTCAAAACCGCAACAATCACAGGTTGGGCTAGCAACTATATTTTTTCGAAAAAGATGCGAATTAAGAGAACTGCATTCCGTATCCTGGTGTGTAAGATCTGATCAATTCTTGTGCCAACATTATAATACTTGGGCGGGAATCTCTTGTTTCTGTTACGGCAATATTTAAATGCTGAAACCGTGTTTGCTTCTTTTATTTCCTCTGAAAGTTCGTTCCATGCACGTATAGTAGAAGGGAAGAAAAAGTTGAAAAACATGTTGGTATTGGCATGCATAGGGTGCAAAGCATTTGCATTCCGAAGATTGTAGGGATTGTTTTCCTGAACAAGAGGGGGTAGTACCTCTGACATGTGTCTCGGCGTAAGACCATTAATTATCTTGAAGAAAAAAGTGACCTTGTGCTTGTTGCGCCTTTCCTGCAAGGAATCTCAGCCAAGATCGGTGAGGAGTTTTTCAATGCTACAGAGCTTTGTTGCCCCGATAATAATTCTAGCTGCTTCGTGGTGTATTAGATCCAACTGTTTCTTAGATTCGTTTGTGCAATTGTCCCATACTGAATCGCTATATTCAAGTAGTGGACGGATAAATGCTATGTATATATTTCCAGTGCTTTTCTATTTATCTTAAACTTAAGAGCTGTCATCAGATTGAGTCTAGTCCATGCGGTTTCAGTGATCTTGTTAATATGTTCTGTCCATGTGCATGAGCTTGAAAGGTTGAGGTCCAGGTGTTTGTGTTTCGAAGTTTCTGTAAGTGCGATATCGTTCATTTTGAGTGGAGGATGTGTAACTGAACCAACCATAAGCTTGCCCACTTGTTTATAGTTTCCATATTAAGGCTACGTGCTGCACACTGTGGATTTTCCACAATAATGTACAGGCTAATGTCATCAGCAAAGAGCGGATAAATGAGTTTATATTACGTACTATGTCATTTATATAAACTAAAAATGGTAGGGGCCAAGAATAGAGCCTTGGGGGACACCGGCAAGAATAGAAGCCCAGTCAGATACACTACCATCAATAACAACTCTTTGTCTCCGGCCTGAGAGATAACTTGTGAACCAACGCAGAAGATAGTCTGAAATTCCCATGGCTGCGAGTTTATACAGCAAACCTTTGTGCCAGACTCTATCGAAAGCCTTGCTGATGTCACAAAATACTACTCTAACTTCCTTACCATTATCAACAGCTTCACAGAACGTGTGATAAGTATGGAGCAACTGGTTAGTAGTAGCGTCTTCTTGAATAAATCCAGATTGAAAGGGAGTAAGTAGATTATTGCGACCTATATAATTGAAAAGATGTTTGTGGACACATCCGTTCCATAGTTTTTCCTACCATACTTAGTAAAGAGATGGATCGGTAATTAGATGGTGATGGTTTATCTTCTTTTTTGTGTATTAGGGTTGCATTTATGTCCTTCCAAGATGAGGGGAAGTATCCTTGCTGCAGAGAACGATTAAAGAGTTTTGAAAAGTCTCGGACTTATAAGATCAGGGCCACTTGCCTTTATTATATTTAAGTTTTCCAGGACGTCACTTATATCTTTGATAGTTATTTTTTATAATTGCCAAGTTTTCATGCTGAGCATTGACAGATTGGGGTAAAGATTTATTTGAGTCATCTACTGTTGCTTGTGAGGAGAAGTAGACGCATATTTACTGATCACAACAGCTCACACTGCATGAGCACTTCGTGCTCAGGTGAAATAACAAAACGAAGGAAAAAAAAAAAAAAAAAAAAAAAAAAAAAAAAAAAAAAAAAAAGAAAAACGAAACTATACAAAGCGCCTACAGCGAGTAATTTGTATTATTGCGATATTGTTTTATGTTTCATGTAATTACGAAACAAGCCTATTTAAATATATAGAAAAGTTTACGTCCAAAAACGGAAAATTTTCAGATAAAAAACTCTGATATTTTTCATATTTCTGCTCAAAACATAGATTGTGAGTACTCGTTAGAACCGAGTACCCACAATTTATGTTTTTGAAAAGAAATAATAAAAAATAATGTATACCCCTGTAATCCCCAGTTTTACTAAATAAAAGTGGGGTTTAAGGGGGTCAGAATTATATAGGCATGTTTTCATGATGAAAACAGAAAATGACAATTTATTTGTGCTGTAATTAACGAAAACTAGAATCACAAAATAGTTTGCTGCTGTTGTTATGTAAACATAATGACATGCTAATGCTGCCTATAGCCTCTTAGTGCTTCACATCTTCTTATGAGGTATAAATGAATATACTGACTCAATAAAAAATACCGCAACACTTCTAAACTGCAACGGAAAGTAAGAATGATAATTGCGTTTTGTTTGTTTGTTTTTTTTCTCTTGAATTTAATATGTATCTCTACGTGTTGGTCCACAATGTTTTGCATGTATACTTTAAATTTTATATTGAGGAATAAACCATTTAAATTTATCCTCATTTGTTGATCTGAGTGTACGTTTTACACACTAGACCAGTTTTACTATCATCCGACATTAGTCTGCAGTTCTCTTGCCATTTAGTGTTGCGTTTCGTTTTCGGGGGTCAGTATATATTATAGAATTGGGATTGTCGTTAAAGTCCGACTCAATGTTTGTATATGACAATGAATATGCGTTCCCTGCGGTCTGGTTTACGATCCGTAATTTTTGGCTGGATTTCGAAATCAGGCATCATTAACATAACCTTTGGAATCCTTGTATGCCCAGGTTATGCTACTGATGCTAGCTTTCGCAATTTCTCGCCACCGCTTTTATTACCGTTCGCCAAATATTTCGCAGGCCTTGTATTAACAGCCCCATGATTGCGCTCACAGGTAAGGCGAGAGACATATGAGGTTGCATTTTAACATGTATGACTGAACACAAAATGGCAACTTGTGGTGTCGTAACTGACTACTGGTGAAATAAAGCAGGATTTTTCAAAATTTAAGCCACGAACCAATACAGTGAACCCTCGTTACACCTGCACACTCGTTAGAACGACTAAATTCGTTATAATGACAATTTGACTGTCACGAAACCTTCGCTTAAGAGGTAACAATTAGTCACATATTATGCAAGAATGTTCTATTCAATACTTTAAAGAAACATATGTTTTGGATATTTGTTAGAATTGCCTCAGTGGTGCAATTCTAATAAATATCCAAAACATATGTTCTATGAGGATATAAGAACAAAACAAGACTTTTATTACATATCAATCTGCTCATTAAGTATTCTTAACAACAGCAAATTCATTTTAACGGCAACGTCTTTGGGAACGAATGCTGTCGTTGTAACGAGGGTTTACTGTTTTGCATGAGTACACGGTTTCTTCTTGAATCAAAAAGTATGAATGTTGAACACATAAACTACCCATGTTGTACAATGTTTAGTTATAAGCGCAATCCAAAGGTATCCTGCCTAGGAATAAACAAATTATGCTGTTTGTCGAAACTCTGTGAGATTGGCAAAAACAACTGTTCCTGCAGAGAACCTAAATAGCTAGTTCCTGCGATGGAATAACTGACCCGTACAGCCTAAACAAAACAGAAGCTAGAAGATAGCAGACTCGGTTTTACTGAATCTATTCGTGAGGAATATATTTAATGAAAATGTGCAAAGTCCCTGAAGAATTCTAACAGCGTTTTAAGCCGTACTCTTTTCTTTTCACGTGTGAGGTGTAAACCATCACGAAATCATGCCTATATAATTTTGACCCCCTTAAATCCCACTTTTATATAGTAAAATTTGGATTTGCTGGGAGATACATTATTTTTCTTATTTCTGCTCAAAAACATAGATTGTGGGTACTCGTAAGAACCGCCTTGCCGAGGCGGTTCTAACGAGTACCTACAATCTATGTTTTAGCAGAAATATGAAAAATATCACATTTTTTTTTTTATCTGAAAATTTTCAGAGGTGAAATTTTCTATATATTTGAATAGGTGTGTTTTCGTAATAGTCCCAAAGGACCAGACCATTCAGTTAATTTCAACTCAATATGCCTACACTAATTTAGTGCAATTTGTAGGCAAGAGCATATTCTAAACGACGTTTATACTTCGATAAATCCACTGAGCAGGAATCCTGGAACTGTTTTCTATGTGTCGATTTCAAAATTAACAATATAATTCGTGTTTCAGTGTAACCATCATCGAGTAGGAATTATATTGTCATTTTTGTGAATTTTATCGATGTGTAAACGCCAGCGTATCGCTCACAAAACTTAATATAAGACCCTTTGGGCTTTGTACAGTTTGTGAGTGATTCGCGGCGTTTATCCTACACATCGATAAAATCCATGAAAAATGAGCCAGCGAATGATAAAATCTACAATAAGACTTGTATGACCAGCAAAGTCTCAGATCAACCTATACATCCACCCAATTTGCCAAGGTTCTCGTTCATCCCTGTTTGGATAGGCCGAAGGCTGTAGAAAGCACATGAGAACCAGCGAAGACTCTGATCAGACTGCGCGGATGCGCAGGCTGATATGAGTCTTCACTGGTCGCACAAGTCTTATTGTAGGTTTTGTCGTGTGCTGGCTCAAATGATATTTATCCCTATAATATCAGTAAATATCGAAGTATGCGTTCACCACAAACACGTCAAAACATATTGTTAACCCTTCCAGCATGCATGATGGAAGAGTCCTTTGAAGACATGTTGGCATTAACCCATTTATGCCTAGCATCCCATAAATTGGACATTGACTGTGTAGACCCAGAGTTGACGCCGTAGAACGCGGCGTCAGATCTGGCTCAACACTGTTTGCATTACGTACAGGAATTTCTGTAAAACATGGTAATAAAAAAGACTAACCAGACAACCTTTCTGTTAGAAATGGACCTGTCCAAAGAGTTGAGGTTCATGGATAAGAAAAATAAAATATATTAAGGTTGCCCTGAGATATACCGAACACATATTAAAACAGCTAAAATCGGTGTTTCGGTTTGAGTGAGACACCTAGGGTAGCAATTTAGTGTGAAGGGCAACATACGCCACCCTAGCACCGCCTTAAGCGGAGCTCTAGGTTCCAAGATTTCAGGATCGTCCCAACGATCCCAAGGTAAAAGGATAAAAAAAAACTATGATAAAGTACCAGGAGACCTTTACGGTCGCCACACGGCAATTAACACCAGTTGTAGTGAAGTCAAATAAATTCTATTTAAAGGTTGCCCTTGAGGATATCGTTGAACAACGAACATATATAACGTATAAACATATTTATTTCGAAATAAAATGTACAACGTATAATATGATAATAGTAACAATACAAAATTTAAGGATTGGAACGGAAGCACATAATGCTTATTTGGTTCTTCTCCTTAGCAGGTCAATAAGTTGTTAACAAAGCTTAAGGAGATATTATACATGATAAGTCCCAATATAAGTGAAATTTACATCTAGACATTTTAGGAATAGTATGATATACTGTTTACTGAAATGTAAAAAAAAAAAAAAAAAAAAAAAAAAAAATACACATTTAAGTTTGAGAAGAGAATATGGATGGCACTTGACACCAGCTGCAGGGAAGTCAATAAAGTCTATAACCGTTGCGCTTTAGTAAGGTTAGATGTGTGTTGGGATATGCTTTGAATTCAGACTATCTAGTTATCTATTTGAATTCAGACTATCTATTTACAATGTATCTATTTGAATTCAGACTGACAGCATTAATAGGACAGCGGATGTACTCAGGGGCGTGGGTGAAATTCCGACTGACAGGCGAATTAGGTTAATAATATTTGACAGGCATATGTTCATGGATATGCAGTAGCTAGTATTGAAAGCATGTAAATTATCTATGTGAACGTGTTCAGCTATGCAAGACATGGTAGAGTGACCTAGTACTGCTTGAAGTAGACAGATTAGGCGAAATGTCAGAAATGTACCGTCAGACATATGCGTCCAGCGAAGATTCAGATCAGACTGCGCATTCGCGCAGTCTGATCAGAATCTTTACTGGGCGCATTTTGGAGCCAAGGGTGCAAAGTTCCGTCTTGTGAACAACGAAGACTCTGATCAGACTTTGCGGATGCGCAGGTTGATTTGTGTCTTCGTTAGGCGAACAGACGGTAAGTGTTCTCACGTTACGGCACAAATATAGATCGAGGCCAGCAAAACGTCTTAGCACAGACATCAAAATCCTATTCTGGTAACATTTTTTGGCATGGATATGTTTATTTTTTTAAAGATTATTTGTAGGATTATGATTGTTGGATAAACGAAATTCTACTCAATTGAGGCCGGAAGTTAGACCCCCAGCTTAGCCATATAACTTTCTTGGATATTTTTTTATCATGCAATAATTTCTACGACCATTCTATCTGTTCCGCTGATTCAAGAAGGGCAGTTGTCAATTATTGCACAAGTACTAGTTAACCGCCTAGAGGACTAAGCCTGGCCAGGAACAGTGTTAGTATTTTACTGACCGCACTCGATATGACCCTATTGGACTGACTGGGCCGTAAAACCTCAATTCAAACAAACAAACAAATAAATCTACAGTATTGCAATGATCAAACCTTTGAAGTTAAAGCTGTTCTCCACTTTTAACTCTCTACGGTACTCTTAAACTCTAGTATATTACACCCAGTAAATATTTTCTTATTTTTCCCCGAAAATAGTCCCTGATTTGACGTTTCATGCAAATCATCACCTAGGGAAAGAACAAATACGAAACCATCTGCTGTCAGCTAGTTTTGATAGCAGCATACTAAGGGTTAAGAGCCTTCTGTTATCCTTATGTTATTATAAACTTATTGGACCCTTGAGTCAAGGGAGTTTTGTGTGGCCATATAATATATATTAGAACAGTGCATGCACACAAGAGAATCAAGGTGGAAATATAACAGATAAATCAGCTCTAAATTATCAGAACCAGCCAGTGCCATTTTTTCAATTCTAGTGGCAATAGGGATAAAAAACATTTGCATGACTTCCGTACGCATGTGAAATATGATTCTCACGACTGCGATGGATATAGACACTTCAAGTATACAAAACTATTAGATTAGCTGGTATAGTACATGTAATAAGACTAACGGTTGAGGAGTTTGGTCTCGTAAACAAACGAAATCTAATTATATAAATTGTCTAACAATACACACGTTGGCCTCTCTCTCTCTCTCTCTCTCTCTCTCTCTGGTCTTGATATTAGGTGCTGTTTAAGAGATACGGGTGAGGGTTTTCTTTCGCTATCAGAGGAAGATTACAATCTTTAAATTTGGCATTTCTTCATGTGGAGCCAGTAAAACAGACCAAAATAAAATGTTGCCTTTGGCAACAAAGAACAAACAAAAGAACGAAAATCGGAGAATCGGTTTTATTAAGTCTCTTCATATGCAGTAATGTTGTGTGCAAAGCTGCATACACTTGCTAGCACCGGTTTAAGCTATCAGAATATGCTCAATGGTCCCAAAGGAAATAAAAATATAATCAACTTACGCTAAGGTGCACGAACATGCAAAAATGCATTGACATATTCTCGGTGGAGGGGACGGGGGAATAGGGAGGAAGGTAACTTCCTATGTATATGGCATAGTACGGATGTGCGTGCCGAATGGCCCCCTTTTTTTAGCGCTGCCAGGTATATAATTAGCCCCTTTTTCAACAAAAAGTATACGACGGCCCCGATTTTTCTTGATTGGTATATGAAAGGCCCCACTTTTTCTGACTTCCGGGTATATGCACATATTTTTCACTCAGACTTTTTTTAAGCTGCTTGTCCTCTTGGTATTCAATGACTTGCCTGCAATATTTGTCTGACTACCAGCAATAAATGGGTACAAAAAATCAATGGGCAGTATATGAATGGGTCAACATTTCAGATGAGCCAGTATATGAATGGGTCCGTTTTGTCAAAGGCCAGGTATATGAAAGAGGTAGGTTTCGAAATATTGGCTCTCACACCCGTACCAAACGTATCCCCAAGTTACCCCCCCCCCCCCCCCCCCACGTCCCCGAGGACATGATTATACCCATTTACCAGTTCTAACCATCGTTGACAGATTATCAAAGGTGAAGGAGTGACACTGAAACACAGAATTGTGTATAAATTTAATGCTAACAGCATGGTGCTGTAACTGAATGTTAGTAGTAACAAGGTTTTCAGTTTCATATTTTCGCATTTTTGCCTCGGCGAGGCTATCTTTAAAGAAACTTGGCACTCGACAAATTCATTTGATAGGCCTTTCTACTATCTATCAATATGTCAAATATTACCACAATATTTCAAACGCTTTAAGCATTATGATGGCGATTATCATGTTTTCACAATTTTTTTTTGCCTCGACGAGGCTATTTATAACTATTTATAACGAAATTTGGCATTTGACAATTTCATTAGTTAGGTCTTGCCAATATGTATCTGCATGACAAAAAATATCAAAATATTCCAAGCGGTTTAAAATTATCATTACGGTAACATACCTATATAATTATGACCCCCTTAAACCCCACTTTTATACAGTAAAACTGGGATTTACAGGGGTATACATTCTTTTTCTGATTTCTGCTCAAAAACATAGATTGTGGGTACTCGTTAGAACCACCTTGCTGAGGCGGTTCTAACGAGTACCCACAATTTATGTTTTGAGCAGAAATATGAAAAATAACAAATTTTTTATCTGAAAACTTCCCGTTGTTTATGGTGAAATTATCAATATATATTTGAATAGGCATGTTTTCGTAATGAATGATTTTCACAAATTGATTACGGAAGGGCATACATCGGGAAGATTTGTAAAGAAATCTGGTATTCAGCAATTTTTCTTCATGGTTAGATTTTGCCAATATCTATCTGCATGCCAAAATGTATCAACATATTCTAAGCGGTTTAAAAGTTAAAGCGATTTTTACAAACTGCTTACGGATGGATAGACATGCCTCAGTGAGACTATTTATAAAGAAATCTGACACTTGATAATTCTGTTGGTTAGGTCGTGTCAATATGTATCTGCATGCCAAAAATATCAAAATATTATAAGCGGTTTAAAAGTTATAGCGGTTTTCACAAACTGATTACGGACGGACGGACATTGCGATTATAGGGCACTCTTCGGAAGTCCTCCTTTCGGACAACTTAGTGTTAGTGCCATTTGAGGGCCATTGAAAGTCTGCCCGTACTTCACCATAGTGCAGATAATATTTTCTTTTATTTTGAGATCATTGGGCCCATTGTTGTATCTTTGAAAATAGAGGTCTGATCATGTATACACTAGAGAGCGTAAGCAGTGTTGCAAACTTCAATATTGCTTATGAAGGTCTCAATTAAACCGAGACTCTCATTTTCTATCTGTAATGTGTAACGCGTTCTTTGTTTCCAAAGGCAATCTTTTAGATTTTTATTTTACTGCGGGTCGTGATATCTGCAATCTGCACGTCTTGGTCGTCCCAAGCACGTATTTCTGTTACAGTTTCTTCTCGTGTTTTCGTTCTTTTGTTTTCGATGAAGTGCTGTTTTGTGATATCACATAATGTCATTCAGTCATTGTCTGGAAGGGAGGGCTGTGCTCCGAGATGATGGTATTTCCTGGGCATCCCCGTATTCGCTTTGAGTATCATGTTAGGGATACTCCAGAAAAGAACAACAACTCCGGAATTGGCATTCTTCAATAGTACCACCTAGAAACCGTTAATGTTTTTGGATCACTACCACGGAAACAGAATTGATAACCAAACAGTTTTAAACTGGTTTCTATTATTGCATAAAAAGCAGTGCCGCACGTTATTAACAACCGTGCATTAACCAGCTGTTTATGAACGGCTACACAACTTTCAATATGATCGTACCGGGGCTGCGATTACGAGATGTGCACTGCCCGGCCCTAGAACGAGCATAGACCCTGGAAATTACGTTCGCGAGACATCGGTGAAAAGGCGAAACGAAATAGTGCAAGAAATAACGCGAAATGTAGCAAATGTTTTCAGTTTTTATGCAATAATAGCGATCGAACATGTTTTGTTTTTTTTTCAATGCATTAACATTTGCCAGGTCCCTTGGGAGGTGTTGAAAACCGCGGCGTCCGGTCTCGGCTTTCAACACCTCCCACGGGACCTGGCGAAAGTTAATGCATGAAAAACCATGTTTGATCTCTATAGTAACAACTAAATATAATGTAAAATAAAATAAAATGAAACAAAATAAAACAAAACGGTTCAGTTGATTCTTGTTTAATGTCTTTTTGTTCTATTTGTTGGGTCTTGTCTTGTACTGCAATCACACTGATACGGTAGAAAGAGTTAATTGTTTTGCTGTTCCTTGCTTTTTTGATTGTTGTGTTGGGGTTTAACGACACGTCAACCCTTGTGGGTCATTTTGTGTCGTCTCCCAGAAAAAGGGAGAAAAGAGATAGAAGAGATAATAGAGGGGATGAAAGAGTGTGATAGGGAAGAAAGAGGAAATGAATGAAAGTGAAGAAACAGAAGAAATAAAAACATTCCCCTTCTACCCTTACCTGTTACAAGGATAGCAGGCTTTGTCCAATTGTAAGCCAATATCAGTTGGACGCCCCAGTGACGCAAGATACACGACACCTTCGCCACTCCCGATCACCCGAATGTGCCTTGCTTTGTTAATTAATTTCTATCAATCGTAGTTTTTGTAGTTTTCCTTCGTTTGGGGTGTCATTGATAGCCTATGGTCTGTGATTGTGCCACCTCTCAGACAGCTTTTGTACTATTATAGCATGTTCTAATGTTTGGTTATAATCATATGTATTACATTGTAGAGCGCCATAAATTCCCTTGGTTCAAGGAGCTAATAAAGTTGTTATCGATGTGGTTATTTCTTAAATAAGTTTTAGACAGTAAAAGAGTAAGAAAATACTTAACCCTCAGTGGAGATCAATCTATGAATCCGTGCAGTCTAATAAGAGTCTTTGTATGTTAATATCAACCAAGTTATTATTCTGCTTAAATCTATATTTGGCCGTTATCGGCCGACAGGGATCCTATCGGGCTGATAATGGACCGATATAGATTTACGTAGATCTAGCTGGATACTTAGAAATTATATGGCAATCACACAACGAGCATGTGCAGACTGATCATGATATTTGACTGTTCTACATGTAGTAGTTTATGCTACTTGACAAATAATCTCTAGATAATTCAAGGGAGATAAATTTGTAAAGAGAGGTTCTTTCATCATGAAAACATGCCTATATAATTTTGACCCTCTTAAATCCCACTTTTATATAGTAAAACTCGGGTTTACAGGAGTATACATTATTTTTGTTATTTCTGCTCAAAAACATAGATTGTGGGTACTCGTTAGAACCGCCTCAACGAGGCGATTCTAACGAGTACCGACAATCTATGTTTTGAGCAGAAATATGAAAAATTTCAGAAATTTTTTATCTGAAAAATTGTCATTTTTTGGTGGTAATATTTTCAGTTTATTTGAATAGGCGTGTTTTCGTAATGAGAAGCAAAGAAATACGTTAAAGAGAAATACATATCAAATAATAAATATATGGAACATAAAGAGACTGAGCAGTCTGGTAAAAACATTATGAAAATCGGTTAAGAAATAAGAAAACTATCCGGCTTTGAATTTCTAGAAAAATTAAGCCCTGGAAGCCGCCTTTTTTGTGAGTTAGTGACATCACAACCTCCCATTACAAAAACATGCCTATTCAAATATATTGAGAATTTCATTACCAAAAAATGAAAAATTTCAGATAAAAAATTCTGATATTTTTCATATTTCTGCTCAAAACATAGATTGTGGGTACTTGTTAGAACCGCCTCGGCGAGGCGGTTCTAACGAGTACCCACAATCTATGTTTTTGAGCAGAAATAAGAAAACTAATCGATACCCCTGTAAACCCCAGTTTTACTGTGTAAAAGTGGGGTTTAAGGGGGTAAAAACTATATAGGCATGTTTTCGTGATGTAATTTGATATACAAGAGTTAAATAAATCACATATGAAACAATATTTTGTTGCTATCTACCTGTAAATATGTTCATACGCATATAAACTGTCAACTATCAGCATATTCCTGTCATAAGGTGAATTTTGGTTGTGTCTTTCAAAAGTTAAATATCTAATTAAATATTCAAAATGGCGGCGCTCATGCTCACAATTATGTAAAATATAAACTAAAATATCTTTCTTATTTCTAAACTGATTTTGATGAAATTTCCTTCGAGATGCTTGTTTTCTAAAGCTGGATAATTCTAAGTATAATTTGTATTTAGTGGGCCTTTCTCTTTAAATAAACGAAAATAATATACCATTACGAAGACACGCCTATTCAAATACACTGAAAATTTTACTACCAAAAAAAAAAAAAAAAAAACGAAAATTTTCAGATAAAAATTCTGATATTTTTTCAAATTTCTGCTCAAAACCTAGATTGTGGGTACTCGTTAGAACCGCCTCTGCGAGGCTGTTCTAACGAGTACCCACAATCTATGTTTTTCAGCAGAAATAAAAAAAATAATATATACCTCTGTAAACCCCGTTTACTATATAAAAGGGGGGTTTAAGGGGGTCAAAATTATATAGGCGTGTTTTCGTGATGCTCAATTTTACAGAGTCTGTTCATAAACAGTAATATTTCGTGCAGAATTTTTCACTTCTCCTAGCCCATGGTTGAGTGATTTTCTATTTTTAAACAAATCAAAATGGGTCGAATGATCATGAAGAGCCAGATAATGTTAACTACAGTAAAGTACGAAGAGACGTTTTTCTTGCACACCAGATAAGGAAATCCTGGATTTTAACGGGGGATAGAAATTCTTATCCTACACAGGGTCCAGAAATTGAATTCTCACATGTTTGGTGTGCACTGGACGCCACGTACCCTGTCGTGAAGGTTGACGTCACTGAACGTAATGACATCGCTAAGCGTAACAGTGATGTCATCACAATATGACGTGCGCCAATAAACGACGTGACTGAATTATTATAACCAGGGTCCAGATCGAGAATCCTCACGTGTTTGATTTGTACTGGACACCACGTACCCTGTCGTGACTGATTGATTGAGTTGGGGCTTAACGACACGTCAACACTTGTGGGTCATTTTGTGTCGTCTCCCAGAGAAAGGGAGAAAAGAGATAGAGGAGATTGAAGAGGAGATGAAAGAGAGGGACAGGGAAGAAATAGAAACGGGAATGAAAGTGAAGAAATGGAAGAAATAAAAACATTCCCCCTCTACCCCTATACCTGCTACAAGTATAGCAGGCCTTGCCCAACTATAAGCCAACCTCAGTTGGACGCCCCGGTGACGTAAGATACACAACACGTTTGCCACACCCGACCACCCCACCCTGTCGTGAAGGTTGACGTCACTGAACGTAATGACATCGCTAAGCGTCACAGTGATGTCATCACAATATTGCATGCGCCAACAATCGAAGTGACTGATTTATTAAAAACCCACGTTCATAAAAGAAAGGTATGCAAGACAAAAAAATCTTAGATGTCCCTCGGGATCACAGTCTGGCAAGCCTCGTGATGCTAGACAGTGACCGTCTGGACGGTGTTTTCTGTCCGCCCCTCATACCCATCTAAGAATCTTATATACCGCCACCACACAACGCTTAAGACCAGCTGTAATGAGGACAAATAGGTTCTGGAAAGAGGAATGATTCATAGGAAGCTAGAAACACAGCCAATAAACAAAAATAACAGTTTTATTGATGTACAACACTGTCCATGCACTTTAGCGCATGATTGCGTGACATTTTATTTTACTAGAATACCGATTTAGACAATAGCCATTGTGTTGACATTTAATTTTTACACCTAGCACCATCTATATTCTGTTAAGCAGGGATTTTTTTTTTTGTCACAATATCTAGTCATTTTAATACGGACAAAAATTTAAAACAACTAACAGGTTTGGTGTTTTGAATTAATTGTCTGTATTTGTTTTACATGCAGTATACAACAATAAGATATCATATTAAAACTGCACTTTAATGAAACAAATGTTTTATTGCAACGTAGCACACAGCACATGCACAAAGCTATAAGTGAAAATACCAAATGAATGCCACAATCACGAAGTATAACCTTTCCGAGGCACCAAACGAAGGGGAAATGAGGACCAAATAATGACAAAACAAACGGCACATATGAACCCACCGACGCACAAACAAAGAAGTACTACAACAGAGGAACCTACTTGTAACGGTCAATATGAAAAACTACTGCGGGGGTGGGGGTGGAGCTCAAACTAGTTTTACTCGCGCGAAACCTCACCTTTAATTCCAATGCAGCTCCAGATTACGTAAAGGATAGGTCCATATCTGTGAAACATCACGGTGAAACTGAAACACAGTTAATCAAAACCACTGTGATGAAACAAAGGAAAGGGCTCAATGACGATCTGAAGCCAGAACACAAGAAAGCCATAAACAGGACCACGATGCAAGCTACATATATCTCCTCAGAACATAAACGCGATATATAAGATAGGACGCGCTTCCCCCGACGTAGCAATGCACCAGCGTAGTTTATCTCGATGTCATATCGTCAGGTTAACCCTAGTCCTGCTGAACCCCGATATGTCCTGCCTTTGCAAACAGTGAAGATCCAGATCAGTTGGCTTCTGAAGAAGCCAACTGATCTGGATCTGCACTGTTTGCCATAAAGTATATGAATTTACAGCAACAATCTGGATGAAGTATTCTGCTTGGCTGAAAATTAGAAACTGGCATGGTATCTTAATTTATTCAAAGTGGTAAGGGTTAATCTCGCTAATATATAATCTGTGTTGACTTTCATATGCCACTAAAATTTTTCATAATTCAACGCAACAGGTTTACACTAATTTAGAATTATGAGATTGAACGACAGCAAATTCAAAACGGCATTTATATGTTGATATATTTATTGTGTGGGAATCGTTAAACTATATTCGTTGCGTTAATGTCTAACTTAGCCTATAGCTCACATTTGCAACGTAAATATGACCAAGTTGAAGTTATAAGAAATGAGTTTTGTTTGGTGTGTTTTATCGATTTGTAAATGCCAGACGCCAACACAAAATACACAAACTTAATATAAAGCCCGAATAACATGAATCACTTCGGACCTTAATTGGTCTGTGAATAATTCGCCAAAGCGATAAAATCTACAAAAATGTGAAATTTATCTCTCTAAAAGAACAAAACACGATTTGCAGTGCGGGATAACCAGTCTTGAACGTGCATTGACCGTGTTCGGCGCATAGCAAAATAAGGCTTAATTAACTTGCGTGTCCACATGTGCTTACTAATGGCTTCAGTTTTTTGCTTGTTGGCCTTGAATCTTTAGAATAAATAAGGGACCCTGGCTATTATGTGGAGTGATAAACTGGAGTAAGTTTCTAAATCTCCGATGCCATTGCTTATTACCCAGCTTTATTGCTATAATCTGACTGAATGGTAGGGTTGGCCGACCTTCGTTACTCGTTGTATAACTTGCTTTTCTGTCTGCGGACTTGTATTAGACATAGATATGAATTGTGGGTACTTGTAATACCATCCCTTCCCTTGAAGGATATCATATTTATAATTGCCTGAACTAATAACCAATATGAAAATCGCTTTTCTGTTGACGGTATTACCACTTATCAAACAACTATGAGTATCACAAACAGACTTAGTATTGATTAAACTCCTCTTAGGCTGCGTTCTGCGGCGTGTGTACGGATTCCTCACTCTGTAGATAACTCATACCTTCTGTTAGAATAAAACCTTTAAATCTACAGTCAGCTTCCTCTGTCAATCTTCAAAGTTTATCAAATCTAATCATCTTCCGCAATAACTTAAGAGTAAGATTATCATTAATAAGATCACCAGTTCTTCGAAACTACTCTAATCCATTTAGAAGACCTGGAATGTATTCTAGTATTTCCAAGAGCAATGCCAAGAGGTGCAACTGTTGTAAGCATCTATGAACTAAATCTATCGCCACATCATCCGTTAATGGCAGAAAAGTTTCAAGCATCAATGATTCTGAATTGGACTGAAAATCGTTTTTATTTTCTCTCTTTTATATATATATATATATATATATATATATATATATATATATATATATATATATATATATATATATATATATATATATATATATATATATATATATAATTGTAGAAAAAAACTGGTCTCGCTCTTAGAAAACGGCTTGGTGAACATGTTCGCAGAATTAAACCAAACAAGATTGATACTTTCCTCTGCCAACATTTTAAACGTACAGCCCAACTAGCATTCTACGTAAATCTACATCGGGCCGTCATCGGCCCGTCAGCTACCCTGACGGGCCGATGACGGCCCGATATAGATTTACGTAGAATGCTGACTGGGAGGCTGCTCTTCTGTTAATGCTTCAGTGCAACCAGTAGAGAAAATTAACGATGATGAAAACTCTTCTTTGATATTCAAAATTATCAAAATACATCGAACTGGATTAAAATGGATTATAATGGTTAAGTTTATTAAGTCTTGTCTTGCGTTTTGTCCTTGTGTTGTTTTTTTTTTTTTTTTTTTTTTTTTTTTGTTTTTTTTTTTTTTTTTGTTTTTTTTTTTTTTTTGTTTTTTTTTAGTCTTTTTAGCATTGCGATCAACCTTCTTGGGACAGAAAGAAGAGCTGATCTGTGTGATTTTCCTTCATTTCTTTGTTTTGCGTGTCATGGAATGTGGTCTCTTGTCACTTCCTCTTGGTGTCAGGGATTGGCTGCGAACTGTGACTGTTGCACTCCCTGGACTTCTTTGTACCTTTTTTTTTTAAAGAAAACGTGTAAATTTTAAACGAAATCAATACTGCAGAAAAAAGATATATTACTTCACTTACGGTTTTATCTGCAATATTAAAGGAACCATGGTCAACATTCTATGCTTCATTTTCCCTTCCTGTTTCCGTCAAACGTATTTTAGATATTAAGGCTAAAAATTCTACGATAGTGGTCATCAACTGTATGATATTGCTCACCTAACAAAATGTTATACTCAGCACGCTCTCCGTCCATGTATCGATACCGAAGTCAATCATAAAATGCATCTTATTAAAATTCCTTTCATAAATAAAGGACTCGAATTTATTATTTTACCTAGTATCTTTAATGACCGATAACATAACTTCATCAATACCAAATTGTTTTGAAAATATGGAACCTACAATTATTTGTTATAAATATAATAAGCCGATAAGAAACTATTTTTATTTTCAACAAAATTGTTTCAGATCTTGACATTTATACTAACACCCACGACACATGAAATTGTAAAGATTCCATGTTTATTATCCTGCAGCTGGACATGTCATTACAGGAAATCTTGAAATTATTTCAGATTCGAGAATTCGTAATATAGTTTCTAAGGGCCCTACATTCACATTTCCTAATCATATAGATTTCAATAAACATAGAGAAAACTAGCCTCTGCATTGAACGAGTTCGGTAATCGTTGGTGTAAACGAGAGCATATTGAGCCTGATGCTTTACAGAAATGGAAATTAAACATTTTAATGTTATCGATAAACGTATCAAATTTCATTTCCGATAATAATAATAATAATAATAATAATAATAATAATAATAATAATAATAATGTCTTTATTTTACGAGGATGACATATTTAGCAAACAGTGTACATTGTACTAATCTAACATATGGTCCTCTTTAAAAACTTCTAACAATATATACATATTATACACATTTACATTGTAAAATCGGCTGACAAGTTCGCTGGGTCGACTGCAGAGCAGCGCTGATGTATCTTAGTAGTATGTTGCTCCGCCGTCGTCCCATCGTCAAACGGGTAATTTCATAATCTATAACATAACACATTCGAACAGTCTAGGAATCGCAGTTAAAAGTTTCTTTGAATACTAAGAAAGTAAAAGTAATTAAATATCCTAATAGATGATGTTTGATTAAAAAAAAACAAAAAAAAACAGGACATTTTAACACTCTATAAAACACTCCGATAATAAAATGACCCTTAAAATGTATCTGTAGAATCTTAAGATCTGATCTGAAATAAAATTATTACCCATTGCACATTAGTTCACTGACCTACTTATTCAGACAAACACGGAAAAACGTAACACCTCACTGGCCATCATACGGTCGTCCCTCACAAGGTGCCCAACACCGTACATTACTTTATAACAGACCGGAATTCGGCCATAAGCGACTGAATGACCGAGCAAGGGGGCACAAAAGTTCCCTATTGAATTCAATGTTATCCTAACATTACATAAAGAAATACAAGCGCCTTGCTAAAACTTTGTCTACACAAAATAGCGAACATCATTGCATCATGTCTGCTGTCAATTTTTATAACCTTTCACATTTTTTTTTTCCATTCAAAACACCAACAAACGAATGTTTTAAACTATCAGCTCGAATACATGGACCGACTGGCAAGCTATACGGACAGTCCACACTCGCATGTCATAATGTCAGTCCATGTACTACGAGCTAATTGAGTATGCCATTATTATTATCGTTATTATTATTATTATTGCAGTTATTTCCAAGTCGATTTTGAAAGAAAGTTTTTAACTATTAGTCTGAAGACATGGACAGACTGGAAAGCGATACGGCCTATCCACACCTGCATGCCGTTCTGTCGGTCCATGTGCCACATGCCAAAAGTATGCCATAATTACTATTAATGATGTTGTTATATTTTGTATATTTTTATGTTACCAAATCGCTTATGAAATAATGTTTCAGACTATTAGCTCGGTCACATGGACTGACTGGCAAGTGATACGGACTTTCCACACTTGCATGACATTATGTCAGTCCATGTATCATATGCTAATAGAATGTCTAAAATAGAATACGCGTGTACTTCGTTATGCTGTTATAAATATGATTTCTTGAAATTATTAAATAACAATTGATGTGTTTAGCTGTAAGCTGACACACCCGGATGTTGTCACAATCCTTTAAAGAATTACATTGGTCGCAAACATGCCTTTCTTTTACGAAATGTAATTCTATGACTTATTACGTTAACTGGAAATGTATCCCAGACTTGACCAGCCTGTTTAGCGTTGGAATATTTATTGCTGCAGTAACACCCCTCCACCTCCGCGAAAGGTACTGCATGCTAAGAATGGTAATAAACCTCAAAACGGCAGGAAATATGTACATGTGTTTTGCAATTACAATAAGATACATTTTCAGATGTTTTGAAGGTATGATTTTAGAGAAATTTTGAAACTATTAAGATTTGGTAGTGTTCGCAGATTTACAGGTAAGTTATTCCATTGCTTAGCGCCATCAACTGTAAATGATTTTTCAAAATAGCAAGTTCTAGAATATGGCACTCGGAGAAGTTCATTATCAACAGAACGTAAATGAGTGAGTTTCGAAAGTTTTAGAAAACTGACTACTTATATATTCAGGTGCAAGATCATTAAGTGCCTTGTACATCATTACACATGTATGGTATTGAATTCTCTTTGTAAATGGTAACCTGTTTACATTATATTCGATGGTGTAGTGTAATCGACACTAAGAATTATCCTAGCTGCTCGTTTCTGAAGTTTAACTAATCTGTTTATATTTAAATTTGAACTGTGACCCCCAAATCAAACAGCCATAATCCAATACCGAAAGAATATAAGAATTGTAGTATTGTTTTAGACCTGATTTATTAACATATTTGGATAGTAGTTTAAGCAGAGTTATTCGTCTAGTAACATTTAGGCAAACTGCATCTATTTGTTTGTCCCATGTAAGATTTCGATCGATAATTATTCCAAGCAACTTTTGATGGTTGACTTTCTTTATAATGTCTTCTTCTAAGTATACATGAACAGTTTCTATACGTGAAAGATTTTGACGAGCGCCCAGAGTCATTAATGTAGTTTTATGAGCATTTATTAACATATTGTTACTGGTGCACCATCTCTTAAAACCATTTGCTCCCTGCTGGAGACTTTTTTCGATTTTCACTCGATCTTTATCTGCCACGTGCATAGTGGTATCAGCCGCGTATATATCAACATTTGCACCCTCTGTGAATAATGGTAGGTCATTTATGAAAATAAGAAATAACACAGGGCCTAATACAGATCCCTGCTGCACGCCCGATCTGATTAATTGACGAGAAGAACTTATTTCTTTGTCAACTATACATTGTTTTCTTCCTGAAAGGTACGACTTGATCCAGGCTAATGATGTTTGGCTAAATTTATAAATCGACAGTTTTTTCATCAGCAATTCATGATCAACTATGTCAAAAGCCTTTCTTAAGTCAAAGAAGATGGCGCCACCAATATCACCTTTAGCGATATGCTTTAACCACCTATTAATCAAGTTAATAAGAGCAGTATTGCATGAATGTTTTCTGCGAAAACCTGACTGAGACTGATGGAGTAATTTATACTTATTAAGGTAGGAAAATAAATGTTTTGTAATGTGTTTTTCTATTACTTTTGATACAACTGGGAGAATGGAAACGGGCCTGTAATTTGAAGGATCGCTTTTAGCCCATTTTTATGGATAGGAAACAATTTTGCTACCTTCAGTGTATCTGGAAATCGACCATTTTTTATACTTATATTTATTATTTCTAACAAATTTGGGCCTATAATTTCTGCTGATGTTTTGAGAATTTTGGGAGTCATTCCGTCTAGTCCAGTTGCTTTTGTTATATCTAGTGTTTGTACGTTAGAAATCACGTCATGTTGTTTCATGAAAGGTATTTTAAACTCAACTTCAGACAGAAGTAACATTTCAATATATGTTTTTAGCTTTTCGAAATCTTCCTTGTTTTTGTTATTATAATCATTATTTTGAGCAGCTTTTAATCTGTCACTGATATTGGAGAAATATGTGTTTGGTTTTTCTACGATGTCAAGAGGGTTATCAAAATAAGTATCATCTATGGTAAGTTCTTTTGGTAGCTTAGAATCTGTTGTTTGGCCGCCAAGACTTTTAATGTGTTTTCATATATATGCATTATCTTTGCTCTGCTATTGCATTTGAGAAAAACTGTTTCTTAGACTTTCGTATTAGGTGCGTTGTGTGATTTCTCCAATACTTATATTGCTTCCAATCTTTATTCTTATGGTGCATATCTCTGCTTCTAATTGCATGCTTTATTTCATCGTGAATCCATTCAGGTTGTCTCTCATGTTTTACACGTCTAGATTTCACTGGGACATATTTATCGAAAACTGACATAAATGAGGAATGCCAGAGGGCACAGTTCATATTTGTGTTATTTGTGGAGAAGGTCAGGGTAGACATTTTCTCTGATAAGTCTGACAGAAAAGAATCTTCACTGTATTTTTTATAGCATCTATATTTAATAGTTTTATGATGCAATCGTTTAACTTGATTTTTAGTTGTTGTGCGAGTAAAACAGACCGGATAGTGATCACTAATTGCTATGCAAGGAACCGATACATCGAAAGCATTTTCTGGTTTTGAGGCATATATATGGTCGATTAGTGTTTCAGAATGGGCTGTGATTCTTGTTGTTTTTTTAATAATTTGAGATAGGTCATGAAGTTCGATGGTATGTTTCCGATAGAATAATCTATCACCGCCTAAATTTATTTTCCGTCATCTGAAGCAGGGTATTCAAGAATTTCATAAGAAGTATATTTTGGTTCCAGCTGACAAGGCCGCAAACAACTTAGTCGTTATTTGACGGTTGCATTATATTAATACACTGAAACAGTATATTAATTAATTGAAACAGGAACTAAGCGACACCAAGGCTTATAAGGAGATTTCGGAAGAAGAGAAGTCAGTTGTCCACTGCAACCATTTAGCCCTGCAGTTTTCTGTTAATGTTAAGGTACAGAAAGACAAGCTCCTTGTGATGTAGCGGTTACCTAAGCTTCATAAAAACCTACATAAAAACCTAAAAAAAAAAAACAAGAAAAAGAAAAAACAACAAAAAAAAAAAAAAAAAAAAAAAAAAAAAAAAAAAAAGACGCTAATTTAGCTAATTTAAGCACCTGTACCTAAATTATTAACTTCTTGCCTCACTGCTATTAAAACTCATATAATTAGATATTGTGAAAAAAATTACGACAGATCAGGAAAGAATTTGTTTTGGTCAGTTAAAAATTATGTATATGCTTTTTCATTGTGTATATGATTTTTCTACGCTTTATACAACTTTGCCCCATAATTCAATCAAAGGGAAACTTGCAGAGAGTACTTTTCAAAAGGAAGGCTCTACATATCTTGCTTGTAATGACAGGAATGCATCTTTTACTTCTAATGACCCAAAACGGTTTAAACGTTGGTTTTATCAAAACATACGTGACGCATTATCATACCTTTTAGATAATATTTACATAAGATTTGGTACTAAGTTATACAGACAAATTGTGGGAATTCCAATGGGTAGTAATTGTGTTCATCTTGTAGCAGAGTTGGTTTTGTTTTGTTACGAAAGAGATTATATGATATATCTTTCTGATGATACACAAGCTGATATAATTCAAGCTATTAACTCAACTTCCAGATATTTGGACGGCCTTTTGAATACCGACAACCCTTATATTGAAGATATTTAATTCAAATTTCTCTAAATAAACTGAAAAAAAAAAAACAAAAAAAAAAAAAAAAAAAAAAAACAAAGCTAAGTCTACTGATTGCGAAGCCTCATTTTTAGGTTTGCATTTATCAATTTTGACCGGTTTTGAGAAACGCTATAATTTTGATTTTGACATTGTTAATTTTCCGCTTTTGGATGGCGACGTTCCTCGAGCCCCTTCTTATGTTTTTAATTTGCCAATCAAAATTAGACCCATATATAATTAGATTGTATTTCAAAACTGAAATAAACAGAGCCCTGTGTTCCTTTAGTATGTATATAGACAGATACCAAAAATACAAACTATATCAGCTATATACGAGTATATGTGTATAATGAAGTAAATTATGCGTATACAGACCACTGTCGTTTCTGTGTGCAATTAATGCATTTGCTTTCCTTTGGTACATTCTATGGTG
Organism: Anodontia alba; assembly: GCA_964016985.1. Lineage (NCBI taxonomy): Eukaryota > Metazoa > Mollusca > Bivalvia > Lucinida > Lucinidae > Anodontia > Anodontia alba. Next base: position 24,424,580 of record OZ024837.1, on the reverse strand, counting down.
CTCAATGATTCCTTTAGCGGACAGCGAAGGCCCTGATCAGACTGCGCGGATGCGCAGGCTGATCTCGACCTTCGCTGTTCGCATATGCCCAAAGACACGTTTTCGCATTGCACGGCCCATATATGAATTTATTGATATTTTCTGATGTCTCCACGAAAATAGATTTGGTTACTCATTGGAAGCGCCTCAAGCATTCGTCAATGAACATGCGACGGCCTTGATCATACCGGGCAGTCTGATAATCGCATGTTGTACGCAAAAAACGCGACCTCGTTTCGGTGTGACCGGTTCAAATGACGAACAGAATGCCCTTTTCCAGGCCCACATAACGCAGAGAGTAAATCTTAGAAAAACCCACAGCGGACTCCAAATACCTATAGCTGTCCACATCAATCAAACCAAACCGATAGGAATTGGCATGTGCAGCAGCGAAATGGCAATCGTCCATATTGAATCTCAGAAAACAGTTTATATTAGTCGCAATGTGAGAAAACGTACCTTCTGAAATGTGCGCCCAACGAAGACTCAAATCAGCTTGCGCATCCGCGCAGTCTGATCAGAGTCTTCGTTGTCCACATGAAGAAATGTTGCATCCTTGGCTATCCAAAAACGCGAGCAGTGAAGATTCTGGTCAGACTACGCGACTGCGCAGGCTGATCTGAATCTTCGCCGGGCGCACATGAATCAAGGTACCTTTTCTGACGTTGCGGTTCCCCTTATTATAGACAACACTGTGGTAATATTGAAGAGTTGCTAATATTAGTTGTGCGTAGTAGCTAAGACTTATACGATCTCCATAGTACTGATAAGTGGTTGTGATCAAACATTTTAAAAATAGTACAGAAACTGGTTGCTACCCAGCGCCACTGAAACCAAAGTTACCTGGGTCGAGGCGTGGTAACTTTGGTTTGGTCACATTATGCCAATATTGTTCATACTATCACTGTTAAGATGCGATTGTACTAACATGTACTATAGTACGGACTATATAACTCAAAGTGAAATAAAAGTAAAAAAGGATTGCCTTTGGAAACAAAAAACACACAAAATCACGAAAATCGGAGACTCAGTTTGACTGAGTCTCTTCATTTGCAACACTGTAGTTTGCGAGGCTGCATAAGCCCCCTAGCGCCGGCTTAAGTGGTATTCGATTTTCAAAATAACCAGGATGGGCTCAATGATCCCAGAGGCTATAAAATATAACCTGCACTATGATGATATACGAGAAGACTTTTTACGGCCGCCACACGGCACAACAACAGCTACAGTAGAGTAAAATAAACGTCAAAAAGGACGCACAAAATCACGAAAATCGGAGACTCGGTTTGATTGAGTCTCTTCATTTGCAACACTGTAGTTTGCGAGGCTGCATACACACCCCCCCACCCCCCCTAGCGCCAGCTTAAGCGGTATTCTGTTTTCAAAATAACCAGGATGGGCTTAATGATCCCAATGGACTCTCCCTATCTTACTCAGCCATCGAGGGAGCGAAACATGAGGTCAGATGTATTTACAGATTAAGATTAAGTTTTGTTCAGGGTTTAGAAAGTTGTAGAAAAAACAGTATCGCTATGCACAGCATCTGATCTTGGTCTATACTGTTTGTCACTCAGCCAGCAGATTAAGACAGAGTAAGTAAAAGGACATGTACAAATGTTAGAATTAGTATGTTAAGGAATTATGTTTTTCCAAAATTAACGCTAGTTACGGTAACTCTCTCTAAGTGTTGAACTGTAAAAGGTTGGAGTTGGAAGTGACGTTTTATTGTGTAACTATTTATCCATTGTTGGCCAGGATCAGTGATTCGGCCATATATGAAACAATACGTTTAGGTTCTGGTGTAGACGGGCTCCAGTCTCCAGTGACTACATAATTTTTTTCTTATAATCCTGTTTGATAATCCACTAAAATAAAACCAAAATAATGCCATGCCAACAAAGGCTGGCCAATAGTGACCAGCCTTTATAGTTATAATAATATTTTGTTTTATTTTAGTGGATTATCAAACAGGATTACAAGAATAAATATTTAGTCACTTGAGAATGGAGCCAGTCTAGTTCTGGTGTTGTTCGTTCATTGTGTTTTCTTATGGGTCCTCGCTGTGTTTTCTTTTCATGTTTTGTCCCGTTTAATGTCTTACCACTGTACAGTGAACCCTCGTTACAACGGCAGCATTTATTCCCAAAGATGCTGCCATTAAAATGAGTTTGCTGTTGTAAAGGCTCATTAAGGAGCAGAATGATATGTAAGAAAAGCCTTGTTTAATTCTTTCTTTCAAATAAAACGTATGTTTTGGATATTGAGGCGATTCTAACAAATATCCAAAACATGATTCTTAAAGCATTTAATACAGTGTTCTTGCTTGCATAATTTCTGATTAACTGTCACCTCTCAAGTATTTGTTTCGTGTCAGTCAAATTATCGCTATAACGAATTTTGTTGTATCAAGTGCCTTAATAAAGAGGGTTGAGTGTATTTAGCGAGTCCTATCTTACCCTCGATGGGGGAAAAGGGAGCTGGTTGCTTTGGCTTTCGTTGGTTTGCAAAATGTGTGGTCCCCTTGGTGTCACTGGTAGGCTATATGTTCTGTAATTGTGGCACTTCCTGGGAATCTTCTGTACAATTTGGCATCGACGTGTGTGTGTGTGTGTGTGTGTGTGTGTGTGTGTGTGTGTGTGTGTGTGTGTGTGTGTGTGTGTGTGTGTAGGTGTGTGTGTGTGTGTTCACAAATGTATCAGTTAAAATAATGACTACGAGGTTAAGATTCTAGTTATACTTGACTGACGTTACAAGTTTTTCGGTTACAGACGCACACAGTTCTACACCATCACGAAAACTTGCCTATATAATTCTGACCCCCTTAAACCCCACTTTTATATAGCAAAACTGGGGTTTACAGGGGTAAACATTATTTTTCTTATGTCTGCTTAAAACATAGATTGTGTGTACTCGTTAGAACCGCCTCGTCGAGGCGGTTCTAACGAGTACCCACAATCTATGTTTTGAGGAGAAATTTGAAAAATATCTGAATTTTTTATCTGAAAATTTTCATTTTTTGGTGGTAAAATTTTCAGTATATTTGAATAGGCGTGTTTTCGTAATGACACGGACAGGAAACTAGCAAAGACATGCTCTAGCTCAGAGCGTCCTTGCACGTAGACGCCTCGTAGTAAACAGCGTTTCAATTATTATCTACTTATTCGTTAAGACACCACAATCGTATTCTGCTAACATGTTTTGGCAGGAATTTGTTTATTTTTAAAGATCTTTGATAAGAGATTATAACTGTTAGATAGGTGGTATTCTGCTAATTGCAATGCTCAAACTTTGAAGTAAAGGACGTTCCCTGCTTTTAGCACTTTCTACGCTAAATGCAAATATAAACAAACTATATTGATAATATTTTTGTTATTCACCCAAGAAAATGGGACTTGTCGTTTCATGCGATTCGTATCCTAAGAAAACGATTTGCATGAAATATAGCGTTCTGTTTTCTTGGAAAGGTAAGTAAATATTTCTGATTACTTTTTGTGTCATCAGCGTTCTAAAGGGCAAGAATTTCTGTTATTTTATGCTATAAGAAACTTAATTAAGAAATATCCATAGCAATTTTATCAGATCCTTGAGCCAAGAAATTTTTGCTTGGCTGTACAATAAAGTATATGGTAGAATAATGCCAGTATCTTTAGATATTGTTTAAAGCTATTCTAATTAAAAGGAATGTTTACGCTAGGTAGATTTTTCGCCATTTCTGCCAAGGGAGGCACCTTGTGTGATTTCCTATTTGCTTTACTGTACCCAGAACCCCTGGCCTTCCAGAGTAGACCCCGTTTAAGAAAGGGACTAAATCAATTGAGAAAGTGTATTTATTCCCCTTAATTCTTCGTATGAAATAAACGTCAGCTTAGAGTGACACGACCCTTTCCAGCTGGCCCACATGTGCAAGCTAGATACCCCTAGGACAGGTCACAAACAGCCCCTCCGAAGATACTGAAAGACAAAAGGAGGACGACATATTCTGACGTAAGGAATAGTTATAGGTATTGAGACTTAAACGTACAAAACAAAATAACACGTCCTCGAAAAATGATCGAAAACAAAACAATAAGACCTGTCGCATGACAACGTAGCTCGCCAGCCTGGCATAGTTTGTATCGTGCCATTTTGTTGTCACTAAATGACTAGACTGCGAACTATAGGTTACACAGACCTACATATCATATGGAGTCAATCTTCGTGTCAAATGATATAAGTTCAAGCTTGGTGTCACATGGAACCAATCACCCAAGTCCGATATTTATCCATCAAATAGTCTTCAGTATATAGGCAAAATCACTGGACCGTGATATATTTGTCACCCTGACTTATGATATGTCTTCAATCGTGGTGTCACAAGGAACCAGTTCCCCAAGTACGGCATTTATCCATCAAATAGTCTTCAGTATATATATGAGTAAAATCACTGGACCGTAATATGTTGGTCACATTTCAGTGCAGGACATGTCCGAGGGGGTGGAGGCAAATGCCCGTATATCGTCACATTGACTTATGATATGTATTCAGTAGTATCGGGACCCGGGGTGAAGTTGGCCGGCTGTAAAAGTGCTTTAATCCACCCCCACCCCTACCCCCACCCGGTGGTTTATTCTACTGAGCGTTCTAAGGCGGTGGTCGCGGTGTTACTCTTTGTTGCTCTGTGGTTTATTCTACGGGGCGATTTGTTTTAAGTCTTGCCTTGTGATATTTTGTTCTTGTGTTTTTCAGTCCTTTTAGCATTGCGATTACCTCACCTGGGGAAGATGGAGCTAATCTAAGTGCTTTTCGTACGTTTGTTCCATTTGCGCTTGTTTGGTTTTGTCTGTTTCCTCTTTCTCTTGGTGTCTGAGAAGGGCTGCGGCTTGTGATTGTGGCACTCCCTGGACTTTTCTCTTCCAATGTCCCCAGTAAGACATTTAGTCCTCAAACAGTCTTCAATATATAGATAAAATCACTGCACTGTGATACAAATGTCTATAGGTCACCATCACGAAAACATACCTATATAATTTTGACCCCCTTAAACCCCACTTTTATATAGTAAAACTGGGGTTTACAGGGGTATACATTATTTTCCTTATTTCTGTTCAAAACATAGATTGTGGGTACTCGTTAGAACCGCCTCGGCGAGGCGGTTCTAACGAGTACCCACAATCTATGTTTTGAACAGAAATATGAAAAATATCCGAATTTTTACCTGAAATTTTCATTTTTTTGGTGATAAAATTTTCAATATATTTGAATAGGCGTGTTTTCGTAATGCACTGACTGAGAATTCAATCTTGGTGTCACACGGAAACAATATTACCAGTACAACATTTTTACGTCAAATAGTCTTCAAAATATAATGCAAACTTGCTAGATCGTGGAATTTAGGTCACCATGACCTTCAACACATGACACTGAAGTCATTCTCATACGACTGGCTGGCCCATGTATGTGTTACTGTGTTTGGATGTTGTTTGCACAACCGAAATACACTTTACGCTTTATAAAAGGTGTCCTAGATTTTGACCTCTGGCTGTATCTGGGACATGCATCCGGGGTCAGTGTCTGTTGCGTCAACGAAGACACTCCCTGGCATCCGTGTTTTAGATATAAATACTTTTGACAAGTGACTGCCCAAAAAGAAGGATTTGAAAAACTTGCATATAAAACTTGGTCGCAGTGTGGCGTAAAAGGGAACGTAAACGGGAACGCGGACAACCGGGGTGACTACTAAACGCTTGCACTGTGTTCAGGCCAGCTGAAAAGGAAATGCAAGTCAAGATTGTTGGGAGGCTGAATTATATTTAACTGTTTTACAAGAGCTCATACTTCATCTTATCTCTGAAGCTGCACCAAACATAATGACAAGCATACTGAACAAATACATTCACAGATAGACAGAACAACTGGTCCAAAGGCCACAGTTCGCAGAATTGAGCGAAGCAGTATCACATTTAGTTAACCAACTACTATATAAAACTTTTTTTATTACAGTTTATTTTTGCGTTTTGAGGGGAATTAATTTGTTTTGGACGATTTCTAGATAAAAGATTACGTACACCGTTTTTACCTCTTGAATGCTACTAGCCTTTATATTAATAATAATCAATAACTTATATTAAGGGAAAGGGGGCAATTCTGTAAAAATCCTTTCAGTGTAGACCCCTTTACCGAAAGCAAGTGGTGCGCAGTAATGCAAATATGAAGTCACAAAAGTTTTCCTTCTTTGAGAAATGGCGAAAAATACACCTGATGAATTCAGTTCCCTTAGTTAACCCTTGTCATGCTGAATAAGTTAAGATTCCATGCCCATTTCTAATTGTCAGCCAATCAAATTACTTGATTCCAGTTTTTAAAATACATATTCACTAAATGACAAACAGTGCAGATCCAAATCAGTTGGCTTCTTCAGAAGCCAACTGATCTGGATCTACACTGTTTATGAAGGAAGGATATATCCAGACTCAGCAGGACAAGGGTTAATAAAACACTCGAATGTAATGTGTACTTAGTCCTGACAAACCCTGCTTTTGCGGATTCCAAGTGATTACCATTTAAGGAGAACTGATAAATAAACATTCAAGGGAGATGACCCAATCAAAATTGTTTTCCTTCCTTCTGAAAAGGGGTCTACTTTGAAAGGAAAGAATTTGCTTTTAAGGGCGGCAGCAAATTCTTTTGTTTTAGTGTGGACACTTTTACAGACGAGATTGCGTCTGCAGGAAAGCAAACTATTGCAATAAATTAAGATTCCACGCCCATTTCTAATTGTCAGCCAATCAGAGTACTTGATTTCAGTTGTTTTTTTTATACATATTCACTTATTAAATGAAAAACATTGCAGATCCATATCAGTTGGCTTCTAGAAGCCAACTGGTCTTGATCTACACTGTTTATAAAGGAAGGATATATCCAAGCTCAGTAGTCACAAAAGTTGTCTTCATGGTAATTATGATGGAAAACTACCACGTGTGTCAAGCCCCTTTAAACTCATTTCCTTTCTTTTGTACAATGACATCTCGCGCTTCCTTTAATGATGCTTGTTGAGTAAATAAAATGCTTTTTAAACCTGTATGATAGAGTGCAGGTGTGGCATACACATTGCAATAATTGCTAGATTAACTGTGCAGTAACTTCGAACTATCGAACCTAACCATAGTATAGTTCCAGTCCCTAGCGACTTTCATCACGAAAACATACCTATATAATTTTGACCCCCTTAAGCCCCACTTTTATATAGTAAAACTGGGCTTTACAGGGGTATACATTATTTTTCTTATTTCTGCTCTAAAACATAGATTGTGGGTACTCGTAAGAACCGCCTCGGCGAGGCGGTTCTCACGAGTACCCACAATCTATGTTTTGAGAAGATATATTCAAAATATCAGAATTTATGTCTGAAAATTCAGTTTTTTGTGGTGAAATTTTCAATATATTTAAATAGGCGTGTTTTCGTAATGTATCATTTTTATTAATTCTCTTTGATATACACATTAAAATAAAACAAAGACAAAATTAGCACGTTAAGATTATAAACAACTGGTAACTGGTAGTGACCAGCGCTTTATAATTTTAGCATGTGTTAATATTGTCTTTGTTTTATTTTAGAGTCTATATCAGGGAGGGTTCTACAAAATTAATTAGATCGCGCAGTCGATGGCACGCCATCGCAAATCCCCAGTTTATCTCGCACACCCTTACCACGCGGAAACGTCATGTAGCAAGTTTAGTTAAATTCAACCAAATAGTTTATGAGGAGAAAGCGTGACGGATGGGTGGACAGACGGACGAAGGCGTTAACAATATCCCAATCGATTTTTTTTTTAAGAAAAGCGTGGGGATAACAAATTTAGTCACTAGGGACTGGAGCCAGTCTAAACCTAATCCCAATACGACAGTATGTAAAATCCAGACGCATAAGTTTACGACATATTTTACTTTACTGTACTGGCTAAAAAAGAAGCAACCCTTGCTCAAAATTTTCATACTAGTTTTTCATTGTTTTGTAGTTATCCACTGACAACACCAGAATAACATATTCTGCCTTCACTGTGGGGTTTAACGACACGTCAACCATTGTGGGTCATTTTATGTCGTCTGCCAGAGAAAGGGAGAAAAGGGATAGAAGAGATAGTAGAGGAGATGAAAGAGAGGGACAGGGGAGAAGGGAAAATAAATGACAGTGAAGAAACAGAAGAATTAAAAACATTCCCCCTCTACCTTTACCTGCTGCAAGGATAGCAGGCCTTGCCCAACTGTAAGCCAGTATCAGTTGGACGCCCCTGTGACGTAAGATACACGACACCTTTGCCTCACCCAACCAACCTCCACTGGGTACAGAATGAGCCGACAACAAATAATTGGTATTTTTCAGAGACTTATAATTAGAATTAAAAGCGTCTGTATTTTTTTATTTCAAAATAGTTATGGCATCTGGGAGATATGGTCCTAAAGGGTTATTGCGACAAATCAGTTATTGCATGTTTTAAATTTCTCGCCTGACGGCTCGAAATTTAAAACTATGCAATAACCTATTCTTAAATTAAACCAAAACGCCTTAAATACTTATTTCTAAGCCTTTGGCAAGGCTACTTAGAGACAGACGACTACAACGCCTCAACTTCAATCAAATGATGAACGACGTGGAGAAAAGGTTCTTATGCCATATGAGAACAGAGAAGAGCCATATCGGGACGCGCATCCGCGCACTCTCAAGAAAATTACGATAACATCACGAAAACATGCCTATATAACGTTGACCCCCATAAACCCCACTTTTATATAGTAAAACTGGGGTTTACAGGGGTATACATTTTTTTCTTATTTCTGCTCAAAACATAGATTGTGGTACATTTTTATTTTTTGGTGGTAAAAATTTCAGTATATTTGAATAGGCTTGTTTTCGTAATGACAAATGTAACAAGAAAACATTGATGCAAAGCATCAGTACGCCGGGAAACTAATATGTCATGCATTATTTAGCTCCCTATAGATCGTAGTATAGTGAAAAAATGTTATAATTTATGAAAGGTTGTAATTATATAAATTATCGCAATACTCAACGATAAAAACATTATAGACGTTATCAGAGCTATGTAAAAAAATCAACTATGATCGTCTGTTTTCTAGCCCGCATACATAATTACATGTCGCCATCCATAGCCTAATTTAAGAAAGGTTGTAATTATATAAATTATCGCAATACTCAACGATAAAAACATTATAGACGTTATCAGAGCTATGTAAAAAACAAAAAATCAACTATGATCGTCTGTTTTCTAGCCCGCATACATAATTACATGTCGCCATCCATAGCCTAAGCCGAACATACTATGTCCGAAATCATCTATGTAGCAGTGTTTCGTTCTTTTCTCCACTCATAACGTTTTCTTTCGGTGCTTGAATATCAAATTAAACTGTATTATTAAACCAGCTATCCGTTGGATTTGAGAATGCATATTTCCAATCGTAAACGAAGAAAAATATCTTTTTTTTTTCTTCTTCGTGGTACGACGAAAACAAACGAAATGAAAAAAAAAATTCAATCGTGGACGAATATAGACAGCAACAAGCTCATTTCAGGTCGAATGGTCAAATTGGGTCTCCTAGGGGAAAATTGCTCATTTCTCTTTTAAATGAGCAAAACCCACATTGCTACATTAATTCTACACAGTACTTCCCATTTTTTATTTCACTATGTTACCAATAGCACAGTTCTCTGCTGCAAAAATGACTTTGAATAATAATATAAAAAAAAAAAAAAAAAAAAATAGTGGGGGCTTAATAGTTATATATAACCCCACTAAGAACCCCATAAAACTGGAAGAAATCCGATGTTCTTCAAATGCATACACATTTTACAAAAACAACTTCAAATAGATACGCCGGGCTCCAGCGTAAATAATCACGTACCCACTTATTTTCCCTAAAATATATAAAAAAGGGTGAGTGTTGGGGTCTACATTAAAAGGGATATTTTAATTTTTTTGCAGTATTCAAAGCAGCTTTACGATTTGATTTTACTTCTAGCAACGTTTCTTACTGCATAGACTGTCTTCTCATTTATGCCTAGCGTCCCGTAAAAGAGACATTGGCAAACAATGTAGTCCCAGATCAGACGCCGCAAAACGCGGCGTCTGATCAGTGTCTACATTGTTTGCATTGAATACAGGAATTTCTATATTAAATGGTAATACTAAAAAACAGACCAGGCGCCCCTTAAACTGGAGATGGGCCTGTCCAAAAAAGGAGGTAGAAGAGTATTCTCGGCATAAATAGGTAAATGCGCTTTAATAACGGAAACTCCCTCATTTCATACAGTCGAACCTCAATGGCTCGAACATTTTTTTTAGATATGAGCAGTTCGAGCCACTTAGGGTTAATCACAACGCAAGGCTAGGAGACAATGGGAATAATATATGGATGTCTTTTCGATTTCCTATAAATAAATCGTATGTTGAGTATGCTCGTTAGAATCGCCTCATCCCCGATGAGGCGATTCTAACGAGTACACACAACACAACAATATCACGATAGAATAGGAAAAATCCTAAAATAGCCCTAAATATTTGTTTCCTTAAGCTGTCGGAAGAATTTCCTACGGACTCAAAAAACGAGTTCGAATTAGCCACGAGTCATTGGTGTTCGAGTCATTGAAGTTTTACCGTATATGATATGACGAACATGCCATTAAATACATAGCCCTTAATAAGACGGTTATCAAAATAAAAAATATCCTTATTTTGTCCATAAAACATATGTCACGGATACTAATTGGAAGCGTCTTACGTTGCCTATTAAATAAAAAATAAGGAATATTAAAGAATAGTTGAAAAGAGAAAAGTGTCTTAACACGTCGTTTCTGTTGAGTCAACATCTTTGCTTCATTAAAGGCTTTATCTGAGGTTTATTTTTTGCCCGAAATGTTTCATAGAAGACCTCCACGCGGACCGACCAATATATGTTTTTACCACTATGGAAGCTGGGAGCGAGGGTTGGTATCCCATAAAGCTGGCTTAAGCCACCCCCTCCCACAGGTAATTTATTACTGACAGTACCAAAGTGGTCATTTTGTTAAATGTTCTGTAGTGTTTCACTTGCAAATATTTTTCATTCAACAATTATGTAAGTTATAGATCTACTCAGTTAAGTTTGGGTAACAGAGTTGGCACCTTTTGAGAAATGGTTGCCAGCTCTGTTTGCCTTCTGTTCTTTTTGTGGCTGTTAAATTGTGTTTGTTTGTCTGTGATGTTGAGAGCTTGTCGTGGTTCGGATTGTATTAGTTCCTGAGTCCTCTATAGTCATGATATTACTTTGGTTTTATTTTAGTGGATTATTAAACAGGATTATGAGAAAAATATTTAATCACTGGAGACTGGAGCCAGTTTAGTGTAGCCTAAGAATGATATTGTAAAATTATTTTGTCACTAGAGACTGGAGCCAGTCTAAGGCTACACCAGCATAACAGTAACCTTAGTATTGAGATACACACATTATAACGCACAATATCTTAACTTGGATTTGTCATCCAAAACGCATTTCATGTGTTAATTTAAGTTGTGTGTGTGTGTGTGTGCGCGCACACACACACACACACACACACACACGCACACACGCACTGTTCTTGCGGCAGGATTGCGAATGTGAAAACAAAACATCTTTTATTGTGATACGTATCAGTTACACAACCTTCAGCAAAATAGACAAAGAAGCTCGTTGTAACAGATTCCGTAAAATCCATAATGTAATAAACGGAAAGTTAACATTATTTAACAATGCAGCCATTCAAACGTCCATAAAGGCATATTTATAGGGCAACATATGCGTCTTGGGACTAAGCCTATTATAGATTCAGGCGAGATCTATTAGATGTAGACACTGTTCTTGTCTCTCTGCCAACTCCAGGAATGAGTATCCTAGGTAGTATTAACAAACACTGGAACAATTAGCCAGCGCAGGAAACTGACCAAATTACAGCCAGCTCAGATTTGGCTGGTTCGTTTACAAAAACAATAAGTTCATCTACAATATGGATAGCATTCCGAACTGAAGCGAACAGTTAGTTAATCAAACATCTGTGTTTGAACTGTATGTATTATAGGTAATCAGTATTGCTTGTTGTTATCCATGAGCTACTCGGCTATATGTATAATTACTGAAGTCTTTTCCTTAGTATAGACACCAGGATCATGTTCTGCTTAAATGTTTGGCTTCAAATTGCTTATTTGTACGTAAAGGATAATAGTTAAGAGGTTATAACTGTTAGATAAGTGATGTTAAAATAAACTGCAATGGTCAAGAAGTTTAACGACACAAAAATTATTCGCTGCTTTGTACTTTTTGTACGCTGAATTCAAATATTAGCAAAATATATTGTATATAGTTTTGCTATTTTTGCAAGAAAATAGGACTGGCATTACGTGCGAATCGTCTCCTTAGGAGACGATTCGCGCGAAATGACAAATCCTATTTTCTTGCAAAAATAATAAAAATATCAATCATTTGTAATGTGCAAATTCTGACATTAGCGTTCCAAGGGTAAGAATGTGCTTTATTTTTACGCTATAATAAGCCTATTTTAGTAATTAACCATAACAAATTTGAGCCAAGGGAGTTTCGTGAGGCTGTAAAATATAGTGAGTCAGTGAATTACAACAGATTCGAATGCGTGAATATTTCAGCAGAACAAAACATCTGTTAATTGGAAGACCTCTATTCAATTGGTGCAAGCCGATGCTTTTGGATAATTATCAGATTCCATGTAAATTTCATATCTGTTTCACGGATACGGCTGAAGCTATTTTCGTATATAAAGAGATTAACCTTTGGAGCTCTCTTAGTATAATCTGCAGACAACATTATGATTGATGTTTGTATTTTTTTTCCAGAAAATAGTGTTGAGTATCTCATTCAAATTATCTCAAAATGGAGTTTTATCATGGCTCTAGATTAGGTGTTTTCTTTTGTTTTTGTGTTTTTTTAATAAAAAAGAAATGATGTTTTTCTTATTTCTCCACTAAAGCATCTATTGTGTTACTCATTAGAAGCGCCTCGATGAGGCGCTTCTAATGAGTAGCCACAATATATGTTTTCATGCAGAAATAACAAAAATAATTGACTCAATATGCATAGTATCAGGACTCGGCTATGTTTATTTTCTGAAAAAAAAAGAAAAAAAAAAGAAAGATTAATATTTTAAAATGTTATCTGCCGATAGTTAAATTCAGCAGTTAAATAACAAAAATAATTGACTCAATATGCATAGTATCAGGACTCGGCTATGTTTATTTTCTGAAAAAAAAAGAAAAAAAAAGAAAGATTAATATTTTAAAATGTTATCTGCCGATAGTTAAATTCAGCAGTTAAAAGGTGATTGTTCAAGTGACTACGAAAGGAAAACATAATAACCGTAATATCTCGAAATACTGCAGGTGAAAAGCCTGAACAAACAGTATAGACCCAGATCAGATGCAGCAGAACGCGGTGTCTGCTGTGGGTCTACACTGTTTGCCACCCATCTAGCAGTGTGCTTGACACATCTGCAGATAGTACAATGGACTTGTTCAAATTATAAAACATGTACGGTAAGGAGCTCAATAATTAGGATAATACGGTACAAGGATTATATAAGAATTCTGTGTTCTCTCATTACACTCACAAAATACCCACTGTATTTGTTAAAACTAATTAGTAAACGCAAATTCTGTAATATAGTTGTGATAGTATGAAATATTTACACATTCAGCAAGAAAAGAAGCTGAAATTGTTTCACCTTTAAGGAGTAGGAGTTTTTTATTCACGTGTACCTAAAGCCATCAGACGGTGAAAAAAAAATGTTTCAGTAATCTTTCCTGGTGAGATATGTACGGCATTTAGAAATAAGCTTTTCAGTTATTAACCTTTACCACTCTCTGGGCTAATTGGTGATATATGTTTTGTCTTATTTTCCCAGAAAATGAGTACCAACAACATATGCTTTTGTGGAAAAAAAAAAAAATAAATAAATAAATAAATAAATAAATAAAAACAAAAAAAAACAACGGAATACCCTCTAATCTCATGGCACTTGCGCCATTTGATGTTCGAAACCAGGAAGATTTCAAATGGTTATTAAGCCAAATAAGACATAATTATGCAGTAAAAAAGGTTGCTAGAAATAACAAACACATACATTTGTAGCAAATACTGGTCAAAATACCAACTACTGCTTAATAATGTGTAGACCTGCATACGCTCATTTTACAATATATCATGGAGCATAGACGTAGCGCTTCATAAGGCACATTACGCATGTGCGTAGCATACGTAAGAAAAAAAATTATAATAAAGTGACATTAACATGAAATACTTTGCTTCTTTACCATAGGGGCTGCTCTTAAAGGAAAGAATTTGCTCCCTCTGGGAGCAAATTTTTTCCTTTAAGAGTAGCCCCTATTTTGGAAGCAATTCTAGGCAATGTTTTTTAAAGATTTTTCTTGGGTGTGCGTAAACATAATGGCTACGACACTGGCAGAAAGAACATGAGAATACACATTAGATAGAAATGTTAACGTAATGACATACGAAATAAGTGAAGATAAGTGAAATGCCACAGTCACGAAGCACATACAGCCTTCCCGAAGCACCAAAAGAAGGAGAGATGAAGAACAAATATTGAGAAAACAAAGGCCACCGACGCAAAAACAAAGATGGTCTGCAACTTAGGAACCGCCTTGGAAAAGTCAGTAGAAAAACTATTGTGAACCTGACCACAATATTTTCTACAGTCTGATCAATGTATTTGCAGGGCACTCTGTGGGTAGACAAGGATCCAAAATGTTTGGTGGATAGCGAAGCCTCAGATCAGACTGCGTGGATGTACAGGCTGATCTGATTCTTCGCTGGGTGCACATGCAGTCTTGTAGGAAAAGCTGTGGGGAATATCTCCATAAACTCGTACACTTTAAGGCTCCATATTCCTTCAAAATAGACATTTTTTATTCTCAAAGAAAGGTACGACAAATTGATATAAGGTGTTAATACAATCAAACAATGTAGCATCTGAAAGCCTGTTAAACTTCAGTTAGTCTCTCGTTCTTGAAATGAAATAATTTTTTAATCATATCTATGAATTAATGTTGCAAACATTAATTCAGAGATACGATAAAGAATCATTTCGTTTTTGATCAAGTTCGAAAACGAGACTAACTGAAATTTTACAGGCTTTCAGATGCCTCATTTTATGATCGTATTAATATTATATATCAATTTATTAAACCTTTCTTGGATAAAAAATGTCTATTTTTGAAGAATATGGAACCTTTAAAGAGAGAAACTTGGGGTTTCTCAGGACATCATCGTGTATAAGTCATTTGCATTTTTGTACAGTGTACGCAAGCATAACTCAAGCCATTTTATACACTTAAATACTTTTGAAACAAAACTGAATTTTGCAGTTTTATAATTTTTGTTCTTTTTTGTTTAACTTCAAGCAACCTCTTTTGCTGCATAAATCTGTCTTAATTTCCTTGGTTACCAGCGTATTCCTTATTTCCTATATTATATGGTGAAAATGCCACGGCATACACGTCAAGAAAAAAAAAAAAAAAAAAAAAAAAAAAAAAAAAAATATCAAGATACAAAAAGAACCTGATTTCTCAACAGAAGCTTTTCTACATTGTAATGAGTATCAAAAACGTTGTTTTTTATGTGTACAGAAATCAGAAAAAAAAATATATCAATATTTTTGGTTAAAAAATGACTTACCTAGAACTATGACTAAGAGGGGTACATTTTGTATAGGCGTGTTAATGTAATGTATCAGCTACCTTTACTTCGGGCCGCAATGTCAGAAAAGGTACCTTCGGACATGTGCGTCCAGCGAAGATTCAGATCAGCCTGCGCATATGTTCTTTTTTGTTTAACTTCAAGCAACCTCTTTTGCTGCATAAATCTGTCTTAATTTCCTTGGTTACCAGCGTATTCCTTATTTCCTATATTATATGGTGAAAATGCCACGGCATACACGTCAAGAAAAAAAAAAAAAAAAAAAAAAAAAAAAAAAAAAAAAAAAAAAAAATATCAAGATACAAAAAGAACCTGATTTCTCAACAGAAGCTTTTCTACATTGTAATGAGTATCAAAAACGTTGTTTTTTATGTGTACAGAAATCAGAAAAAAAAATATATCAATATTTTTGGTTAAAAAATGACTTACCTAGAACTATGACTAAGAGGGGTACATTTTGTATAGACGTGTTAATGTAATGTATCAGCTACCTTTACTTCGGGCCGCAATGTCAGAAAAGGTACCTTCGGACATGTGCGTCCAGCGAAGATTCAGATCAGCCTGCGCATTCGCGCAGTCTGATCAGAATCTTCACTGCGCACATTTTGGATAGCCAAGGATGCAAATTTTCTCCATGCGGACAATAAAGACTCTGATCTAAATGTGTGGATGCGCAGGCTGTTTCGAGTCCTGGTTTCGCTCGTTCTGGTTCGCTTGTTAACTGCCATGCGCATCAGTGTCAAAATTTTAAGGTAACAAGACGAATCCAGAATAGATTGACAGGAGTCGATAAGGGCCGATATATATGATTAAGATGACATTGCTCTTGCGGAGAAAGCAAACACTTCAAAGGGCCATAACACTGACTGGGAAGTGCTTATCGCCCTTTCCATTTGGCAATACTCTTAAAGTAAAAAAAAGTTTTGCTTTCACTGTGAATAAATTTAGAGAGAGGTAAGTTCTTTCCTATAGGAGTATCCCCCCCCCCTCCCCATATATGCAAAATTTCAAAAACTGTTGTATCCATTTATCATGAGAGAATTTTTTAAAGGGTCATATTCATATAAAATGCCAAGGTCTGTTTTCAGGACAAAATAAGAACTTTTTTATGTCTGCTAATTTTACATCTATATCACTCTCCAGGTAAAGTAAGCAGATGGCATACTGATGACACTTTTTTTTCCAGAAAATAGGTTTGACATTTTCCCAGGAACTTGGATTTGACATTTAATGCAAATTGTCTCTTTATGAGACAATTTGCATGAAATATCAAACCCAATTTTTGGGGAAACTTAAGAAAACAAAACTCAAAATGACATCTGGTGAAAGTTTTACCCAGAATTGCTTAGTGTTAGAATACAGAGGGGAAATGGGATTTTTTAATTGTTAATCGTTAATAATAATTAACTGTGCAGATCCGTTTTGATGGTTGCAGTAATATGGGTGCAGTAATATGTTATGCAACTAGGATAGTAGTACCGCTTTTCTAAAAAATCGTTTAAGGGGTACAAATTCACTTACAAGGGAAACAACTCTGGAAATATTGACCTTCCTTCTCATTGTGGCTGTTCTCAACCCATTTATGTCTGGCTTCCCCTAAAAAGGACATTGGCGCACAGTGCAGACCTGGATCAGACGACACAGAACGTGGCGTCTGATCATGGTCTACACCGTTTGCGTCAAGTTCAGGAATTGCTACAAAACATGGTTTAATAATACAAACTGACTAGACACCTCTTATATAGGTAATGGACCCGTCCGAGGAGTTGAGGTAGAAGAGTCCACTCGGCATAAATGGATTAACAGAATAAATTTCTCCGTCTGGGAGTCTCAAGTTTTTCCTTCAAGAGTAGTACCCATTACTGTAATGTTTCATGTAATATATAGAGAACTTCCTGTCTACAAAAGTTGTATCCCCTTTGCAAAATGAAGGCAAACTACTTCAGGTATACCTACTTACATGGAGTGCAAGAAATCTAACACAGCCGCTTGAAGACATTTAAAGACTAAGATTCGAACCTATATCAGCAAGGACGAGTACCGGATGAAACTTTAAAGCAATAAGGACTTTAACAGTCGAGCTGCAGGTCGCAGGGCTCACCACGGATGATCAGTATATAGCTTACAGCCTAATAAATCGAACCGGTCTCAGGGATCATCTCTGGTATGAAAAAAAAAAATGGAGTAAATTCATTCCTCTAAGCGTAGACCGTTTCTTTTAGATGAGAGGTAAACTAATTTGACAGAGTTGCATCCCCTAAAACTCCTCTTAAATAAGACAAACAAGGGGAACTATATAATAGGGTCTGACAGATTCTCTAAAAGATTTTACACACCCATTATCATGTTAGGTTTTTTGCTGGTTTGTAAGCACAAGGAAATATAAATTGGTCTGATTTCACATTTAAGATTTTACCCTTTGATCCCCGAATTTCTGCAATGGGTCTTCCTTCTTTGAATTTGGACACATCCACTGTGGCAAATAGAGGTGTAATCAAAAATCAATTATAGTATGGGCTCTTCAACCTCTGAATGTAGACACATCCATAGTAGCAAATAGTGGTTTAATCACAAATCAATAATAGTATGGGCTCTTCAACCTCTGAATGTAGACACATCCATAGTAGCAAATAGTGGTTTAGTCACAATTCAATAATAGAATGGGCTCTTCAACCTCTGAATATAGACACATCCATTGTTGCAACTAGTGCTTTATTCACAAATTAATACTAAAATGGGCTCTTCCATTTCTGAATTTGGACACATCCAATGTAGCTAATAGTGGTTTAGTCACACATCAATGAAATAATGGACTCTTCTAACTCCGAGTTTGGACACATTCATTGTTGCAAAAAGAGGTTTAGTCAGAAATCAATAATAGAATGGGCTCTTCCACCTCTGAATTCGGACAATTCCATTGCTGGCAATAGTGGTTAGTCACAATTCAATAATACAATGGGCTCTTCCACCTCTGAATTCGGACATATCCATTGTTGCGAATAGATGCTTAGTCAAAAATCAATAATACAATGGGCTTTTCCACCTCTGAATTTGGTTACATCCTTTGTTGGCAATAGTAGTTTAGTCAGAAATCGATAACAGAATGAGCTTTTCCACCTCTGAATTTGGATACATCCATTGTTGGCAATAGTGGTTTAGTCACAAATCAATAATAAAATGGGCTCTTCCACCTCTGAACTTGGACATATCCATTGTTGCAAATAGAGGTTTAGTCACAAATCAATAATACAATGGGCTCCTCCACCACTGAATTTGGACACATCCATTTTTGGCAATAGTGATTTAGTCAGAAATAAAAATGCTCTACCACCTCTGAATTCGAAAATATCCATTGTGGGAAATAAGAGGTTTAGTCACAAATCAATAATACAATGGGCTCATCCACCTTTGAATTTGGACACATCCATTGTTGGCAATATTGGTTTAGTCAGAAATCAATAGTAGAATGGGCTCTTCCACTTCTGAATTCGGATATATCCGTTATTGCAAACAGAGGTTTAATCATAAATCAATAATACAATGGGCTCTTCTACCTCTGAATGTGGACACATCCATTGTTGGCAATAGTGGTTTAGTCCCAAATCATTAATAGAATGGGCTCTTCCACCTTTGAAGTCGGACATATCCATTGTTGCAAATAGAGGTTTAGTCACAAATCTATAATACAATGGGCTCTTCCACCACTGAATTTGGATACACCTATGTTTGGCAATAGTGGTTTAGTCAGAAATCAATAATAGAATTGTCTCTTCCACCACCTTCGGACACATTCATTAATACAACGGGCTCTTCCATCTTTGAATTCGGACACATCCGTTTTTGGCAATAGTGGTTAGTCACAAATCAATAATATAATGGGCACTTCCACCTCTGAAATCGGACAATTTCATTGTTGCAAAAAGAGGTTTAGTCACAAATCTATAATACAATAGGCTTTTCCACCTTTGAATTTGGACACATCCATTGTTGGCAATCGTGGTTTAGTCAGAAATCAATAATAGAATGGGCTTTTCCACCTCTGAATTTGGACACATCCACTGTTGCAAACAGAGCTTTAGTCATAAATCAATTGTACAATGGGCTCTCCCACTTCTGAATTTGGACACATCTATTGTTGGCAATAGTGGTGTAGTCAGAAATCAATAATAGAGTGGCTCTCCCACCACTGAATTCGGACATATCCATTGTTGCAAACAGAGGTTTAGTCACAAATCAATACTACAATGGGCTCTTCCACCTCTGAATTCGGACATATCCATTGTTGCGAATAGAGGTTTAGTCACAAATCAATACTACAATGAGTTCTTCACCTCCGAATTTGAACACATCTATTGTACCAATAGTGGTTTAGTCAGAAATCAGTAATAGAATGAGCTCTTCCACCTCTGAATTTGGACATATCCATTGTTAGCAATAATGGTTTAGTCGGAAATCAAAAAGTAAATGGGCTCTTCCATCTCTGAATTTGGACACATCCGTTGTTGGCAATAGTGGTTTAGTTTAATCAGAAATTTAATAATAGAATGGGCTCTTCCATCTTTGGACACATCCATTGTTGCAAATAGAGGTTTAGTCACAAATAAATAATAAAATGGGCTCATCCAACTCTGAATTTGGACATATCCATTGTTGGCAATAGTTGTTTAGTCAGAAATCAATAATAGAATGGGCTCTTCCATCTCTGAATTTGGACACATCTATTGTAGCCAATAGTGGTTTAGTCACAAATCAATAATAAAACAGGGTCTTCAACCTCTGAATTCGGACACATCCATTGTTGCAAATAGAGGTTTAGTCACAGATCAATAATACAATGGGCTCTTCCACTACTGAATTTGAACACATCCATTGATGGCAATATTGGGGTTTAGTCAGAAATCAATAATATATATAGTATGGGCTCCACCACATCTGATTTCGGGCATATCCATTGTTGCAAATAGGGGTTTAATCATAAATCAATAATAGAATGGGCTCTTCCGTCTTCAGGTGCAACATTTTATGACTGTATTAATAACATATATCAATATATCAAACCTTTCTTGGATAAAAAAAAAAAAAAAAATCTCTGTTTTTGAGGAATAAGGAGCTTTTAAACTCGTGTAATCAGTTATGTGCATTCGTTAAAAAGATACATCTGCATTATAAAATGAAATGGGATTAAAGAGAGCGAGATAAGGCTAGTGACAGAAAGAACGAATGGCAAAATGACAAGTGCAGAAACAAATGGAGCCACCCTAGCAGCCTCTATGTACTTATATAATCGTACCTGGTACACTTTAAACAGGTTTCTAGGTAATGAATACACCAGTACAGGAATTATTGCATTACTGATGAGTGATTGTAACTGTTCGTAGAACACGTGATTACGTTAACACGTCTATGAAATGGATATATCCCTGTTTCTCCATACTATATAGTAAAACTGGGATTATACAGAAGCGGGTATTTTTATTTTTTTTAGAATTTTTCAGGTTTTAAATCTTGTGTTTTGAACTTGTTTTATTAATTCTGCCAATCTGTATAAATATGTCAACTATACTTTATAATTAACTTTGATCTTTTTTTTTTTTTTTTTTTTTTTTTTTTTGTACCATAGAATGGAATAGTTATGTCTTATATAGTTCTAGGTAAGCAGGATGTCAACATAATTAGTTTTTTTTTCTTATTTCTTTACATAAACATATGTTGTGGGTATTCGTTAGAGGCGCCTCGAAAAGTCGCTTCTAATGAAAACCACAACACATGTTTCCATAGAGAAAAAAATCAACTCATTTGACTATGATAAAAAAAAACGTCTTTAATAAAAAAAAAATGGCTTAGAAGCATAAATATCACATATAGTCTCATTCAGGGCTGTTATTTACACAAACTATAAGTGCTGTAGCTATTTTTTTTTTTTAAATATTGATTTTCTACACTGTTTTTTTTTTTTTTTTTTTTTGTATTATTTTACCTATCAACTATTTGTAAGTAACTGAATAAGTCACTTTTCACTTGTGACGTCAACAGTATTAGAATTAAGTATGTCATTCAAAAATCAAGTGTCGTCCCACAACATTGAAAATATCAGTCTTGACCAGTATGATATCGTGTCTTAGACATTGATAACAAAAAAAAAAACAACAAAAAAAAAACAAAAACAAAACTTTTTATTCATAAGTGGTGAATGTGTTACTTCAACCACTTTTTGCACAAGAAGGTGAAATAATGTCCACAAAAAACGGTGAATAATACTACAGGTATGTAAACATAATGTGTTGTCTTGAACAGTATGCTATCATTTCTTAGACATTCATAAAAAAAGCAAATTTCAATACAAGACTTCAAATAAAACGCACATAATACTCTAAGATGATTTATAGGGCGTGTCATGCGAAAATATGTCTTCGGGCATATGCGCACAGCGAAGGCCTAGACCAGCCTGCGCATCCACGCAGTCTGATCAGCCTTCGCTGTCCACAAACAGAATCATTGATTACTATAGGTTGTTTCAATGGAGAGCAAATGCCCGGATGAGACTTTTATGCATGCGCAAGATGAAGTTAATTGGCACATTTTGCGCATGCTCGAAGGTACATCTTCGCTTGACAAGGCCTTTATGTTTTAGTTCGAATAACAAGTTGTTGCAGGAAAAATAATCAGAATCATTATCGTCGTTTAGATGCCACTAATTTTCTAAGCTGAATACAACAGCCAGTATGAAGACGATTCGATCAGAAGCCAAGGAAAAATATGCACCTACTAGTTCATTATGAATACGTTTTTCATACGAGTGAGCATTGCAAGAATTACAAAGTTAAGGTTTTAGATCAGAGTATGGATAATGTTTGTATGTTTAAATAGTGGAAAATTGGCATGCACTTTGTCACATAACAAGCATAAGTACTTCAGTATACACCATAATTAAATATTATTATGGAAGTTTATATTCGCTATCAGTGAAAAAGTCTTCTTGGAAGTAATGGCCCCATTGAGCCATATGTGTCAGTGTGTCATCACGAAAACATACCTATATAATTTTGACACCCTTTTATATAGTAAAACTGGGGTTTACAGGGGTATATATTATTTTCCTTATTTCTGCTCAAAAACATAGATTGTGGGTACTCGTTAGAACCGCCTCCCTCATCGAGGCGGTTCTAACGAGTACCCACAATCTATGTTTTTGAGCAGAAACATGAAAAATATCAATTTTTTTTTTATCTGAAAATTTTCATTTTTTGGTGGTAAAATTTTCAGTATATTTGAATAGGCATGTTTTCGTAATGTAATTAGATACATGTGTCTTCTAAAAGAGGAAATGACAAGAAAATGTACATTGGTTTGAACTGTCAAGAAAAGATACACTATATATTTAGATGATGCGCAATGCATGTACCGTATGCAGTGTACAAACTTTGGATTATCACAACCAGAATGTCAACCGCAATTGCTTATAGCTTTATGACTATGGACAATAACAGAAGGGACAATGCCGCAGAACAACCGCGGACTCCTCGCCGAAATAACAGCAATGACAGATTTAAAAATAATATTAATTTTGACACTGTGAGTGAAAGTGGTACAATGACAAAATCAGGGAGTTCTAAGAGGCGTCCACGAAAACGGTCAACGTCGGGGTCAAGGTCAAAACAGCCGAAGGTGAGTACTGTTTTTTATCCCATTAGTGCGTCCTCAAAGAGGCATTGTCGAATAGCGTACGTAGACCCAGATCAGATGCCACAGAACTCGGAGTCTGATCAGGGTCTACACTTTTTGCGATGACCTTAGAACGTTTCAATAACAGTGCAGTTGTGACAATTTCTATTTCTGTATAACATCCCTCCGAGTATATAATGGACGCTTCGAACGGTCATAATGAAATTCATTTATATGGGTCATTCTGTCTTCGTTTTTTGTTCACTAAATGCATAATTACTTTTGACTGTTCCAGTGTCTTTTAGAGGGAAAAAAGACAAAAAGACATTTTAAATACTAACGAAAAGAAATAAATTTCGTCACGCTATACCGTTCCTTAATATCTAAATACCTGGCATGATTCCAGATATTATCGGTACTCTGCACTCCGCTCTTTGTTCCAAAGGCATAACCCAGGTACCGGAAATAAACATCATTATTAAGAGCCGCAACGACCGAAAACGTACTTCCGGCCATGTCCGCCCAGCGAAGATTCTGATCAGACTGCGCATGCGCGCAGTCTGATCCGAATCTTCACTGGCGCACTTTAGATAGCCAAGGATGCACAGTTTATTCATGCGGACAACGAAGACTTTGGCCAGACTGTGCGGGTGCGCAGGCTGATTTGGCTGGCTGCACATGTCACTTTTTGTCTCGTATTATTATTTACTACACATGTGTGCATACAAAGAAATAGACTGGCTCCAGTCTCCAATGCCTAGGTATTTATTCTTATAATACTGTTTGATAATCCACTAAATATATAAATCCAAAATATTACCAAGACTATAAAGGCTGGTTAGTAGTGAGTAGTGACCAGCCTTAATAGTCATGATATATTATATTGGCTTTTATTTTAGTAAAACCAAAAATAAAACCAAAATGATATCCAATGACTAGGTATTTATTCTTATAATACTGTTTGATAATCCACTAAAATAAATCCAAAATATAATCATGACTATAAAGGCTGGTCACTAGTGACCAGCCTTTATAGTCATGATTTTATTGTTTGTTTTGTTTTATTGGGTTATCAAACAGGATTATAACAATACATATTTAGTCACTGGAGACTGAGGCCAGTCTAACAAAGAAACAAAGAAAAGATTGCATTTAACTGTCCAAATACCCTCTCTATTCAAAATTTAAAAGCACAGGAACAGCGAATATAGTCATTCGGGCATGTAATAAGATATAGGATATTATAAACAACGACATTTTGGATTTCCATGTGTGGGTTCTTTAAGGTAGATTTTAACGTGTTATGTTTGAAGTTCCGTTGTTTGCAGCAATGATGTTACGTTA
This sequence comes from Anodontia alba, assembly GCA_964016985.1. Classification (NCBI taxonomy): domain Eukaryota; kingdom Metazoa; phylum Mollusca; class Bivalvia; order Lucinida; family Lucinidae; genus Anodontia; species Anodontia alba. Next base: position 24,399,785 of record OZ024837.1, on the reverse strand, counting down.
TATGATGAAAGATAATGTCATTTTCCTAGCAGCTATAGATCTATATATAATTATTTACTAATGGCATAACCTTTATTATTCTTCTAGATTTAATTAAGTTAAGAGGACCTTTTTGTTTGTGCGTCGGCGGTTTCGTATGTGTCGATTGTGTTATCATTATTTGTTCTCTCTTCTTGATGCATCGGGGAGGCTGTGCTTTGTGAGTGTGGCATTTCTTGGGCACTTGCACATTTGTTTGGCTACAATATTTTTGTAACGGGTATTGATATAGATCACTTCTACAGCCTCGCTGAGGAAGCCGGCTTTTTTGGCGACACTGGTAGAATGATTGGCGTTTTTACGAAGTTAAGCAACGGAGATCGCGGTTAGTACCTGGATGGGTGACCGCGGTGCTTGACTTCATAGAAGACCCGGTTTCACGCTACACTGGTGGCAGCGGTGGGATGGAAGACAGTGTCCTTAGTGTGTTGCATAGGCTCCACCCTCGGATTTGCCCAGTAAGGCGTGTGTGACTTCGGGACGAAGTCAAGAGAGAGGGGGAGAAATGTAACGGTTATTGATATAGATCACTTCTACAGCCTCGCTGTGGAAGCCGGCTTTTATGGCGACACTGGTAGAGTGATTGGCTTTTTTATGAAGTTAAGCAACGGAGATCGCGGATAGTACCTGGATGGGTGACCGCGGTGCTTGACTTCGTTGAAGACACGGTTTCACGCTACATTTGTAAAACGTTGACCACGTGACTCACCCTCCTATGACCCCCTAGACAAGTGCTTAAGGGCAATGTTGTATTACACATGGGTAATATATGTAGTCTACTTAGAGTAGCCCCCACCACCACCAACAACACACACACACACACACACCTAGGTTTACTAAATAACTAGGGGTGGATGAACTTGGGGGTGTCAGTCAACCTGAAGGATTTCTGTAATACTAGGATATGGTTTCATTTTGTCTTAAAGCATATGTGTTTCATTGAAATGTCAACTCATTTTCAAGGTTTATTTAACGATTTCAGATATTTGAAAGCTGTACGTATCGACTTGATAAGGGACATTTGCTGGCCTTTCATCCTCAATAATACCATATTTTATGCCCGGTAGTACTGGAATTTTATCCTTAATAATACTGGCCTTTCATCCTAACTAGTACTGACGGTTCACCCTCAGTAATACTTGTCTGTCATCCTTAGTAATACTGGCCTTTCATCTTTCGTAATATTGGTCTTTCCGCTTCGGTAGAACTGGCCTTTCATCCTTAGTATTTGATTGAGTTGGGGTTTTAACGACACGTCAACCCTTGTGGGTCATTTTGTGTCGTCTCCCAGAGAAAGGGAAAAGAAAGATAGAAGAGATAGTGGAGGAGATAAAAGAAAGGGACAGGGGAGAAAGGAAAATGAATGAAAGTGAAGGAATATAAACATTCACCCTCTACCCTTACCTGTTGCAAGGACAGCAGCCTTTCCCAACTGTAAGCCAAGATCAGTTTGACGCCCCAATGACATAAGATACACGAAACCTTTGCCTCACCCAACCTACTCCCTTCATCCTCAGTAATACTGGCTTTTCATCTTAAGTAGTACTGACGTTTCGCCCTCTGTAATACTAGTCTTTCATCCTTAGTAATACTGGCCTTTCATCATCAGTAATTTTGGCATTTCAGCTCCGGTAGTACTAGCATTTAATCTTAATCTTTAGTAATACTGGCCTTTCATCCTCAGTAATACTGGCCTTCCAACCTTAGTAATACTGGCCTTTTATTCTCAGTAATACTGACGTTTTATCTTCAGTAATGCTGACGTTTCATCCTCAGTAGTACTTGTGTTTTTCTTTAGTAATATTGACGTTTCAGTTATATTGATGTTTCTTTCTATGTAATACTGGCCTTTCATCCTTAGTAATAGTGACGTTACATCCTCAGTAATACTGATGTTTCATCCTTAGTAATAATGACGTTTCATCCTGAGTAATACTGATCTTTCATCTTCAGTAACACTGGTATTTCATCCTTAGTAATACTGAAGTTTCATCCTTAATAATACTGATATTTCTTCCTCAGTAATACGTACGTTTCTTCCTCAGTAATACGGATGTGTCTTCCTCAGTAATACGGATGTTTCTTCCTCAGTAATACTTGCCTTTCAGTCTTAGTAACACTGGCCATTCATCCTAAATAATATTGACGTTTCATCCTCAGTAATACTGGCTCTTCATCTTAAGTAATACTGACCTTCCATTTTTAGTACATGTAATACTGGCCTTTTATTATCAGTAATACTTCCGTTTTACCCTTAGTAAAGCTGACGTTTCATCCTCAGTAATATTGGCATTTAATTCTTTGTAATACTGGCCTTTCATTCTTAGTAATACTGTCGTTTCATCCTCAGTAGTATAGGCCGTACATCCTCATTAATACTGTCGTTTTATTCTTAGAAATACTGTCGTTTCATCCTCAGTAAAACTGAGGTTTTATTCTAAGTAATAGTGGTCTTTCAGCCTTCGTAATACAGTTTTTTCCTCAGTAATGCTGGCGTTTCATCACCAGTAATACTGACGTTTCATCTTTAGTAATACAGGCCTCTCCTTTTTAGTATATTGACTTAAAAACGATAATTTCATCTAACAAGAGGACCATGATGGTCCTATATCGCTCACCTGAGCAAACAGATTTGCATATTTACTGTTGAAGTTTCAGCCAAGTTCACTGCTCTATGATTTTTGTATAAATTTTATAGCACCAACCCCACACATCCCCCTCCCCCCACCACACCCCCGTCCATGTTTTTTTAACGCATATTGACGAAACTGAATCTTAAAAGAGGGTCACCAAAAGAACATTTCTGCCAAGTTATATTGAAATTGGTCCAGTGGTTTAAAGTGTTTTATATAGCTATAAAGCCCTACCCCTTAACGGCCATGTTTTTTGGCGAATCATGACAGCTTGAACAAACTTGGTAGAGGGTCACCAAAGAAACATTCCTGCCAAGTTATATTGAAATCTGTATAGTGGTTTTTGACAAGAAGATTTTTAAAGTTTCTATTTAGATATATAGGGAAAATAAGCCCCACCCCATGGCAGCCATGTTTTTGACGAATCATGATTGCTTCTACAATCTTGGTAGAGGGTCACCAAAGCAACATTCCAGCCAAGTAATATTGAAATTGGTCATGGGGTATGTGACAAGAAGAATTTTAAAGTTTTCTATGCAGATATATACGAAAAATAAGCCCCCCCCCCCCCCCCCCCCTTGGGGCCATGGTTTTTGACGTATCATGAAGGCTTGAACAATCTTAGTAGAAGGTCACCAAAGCAACATTCCTGCCAAGTTACACTGAACTCGGTCCAACTGTTTCTTACGAGAAGATTTTTAAAGTTTTCTATATAGATATATAGGAAAATAAGCCCCATCTCCTAGCGGCCATGTTTTTTGACGAATCATAACGGCTTGAACAATCTTTGTAAGGGGTCACCAAGATTTTTTAAGTTTTATGTATAGATATATAGGGAAAATAAGACTCGCCCCCGACAGCCAAGTTTTTTGACGAATCATGATTACATGAACACTCTTAGTAGATGGTCACCAAGGAAACATTTCTGCAAAGTTATAACGAAATCGGTCCTGTGGTTTCTGACAAGAAGTTTTAAAATTTTCTTTACAGATATATGGGGAAAATAAGCCCCGCTCCCTGGCGGCCATGTTTTTTTATGAATCATAACGGCGTGAACAATCTTGATAGAGGGTTACATAAGAAACATTCCTGCAATGTTATATTGAAATCGGTCCGGTGGTTTCTGAAAAGAAGATCATTTAAATTTTCTATATAGATATATAGGGAAAATAAGCCTCGTCACCAAGGAAACATTTCTGCGAAGTTATATTGAAATCAGTCCTGTGGTTTCTGACGACAAGATTTTTTTAAGTTTTCTATATAGATATATAGGGAAAATAAGCCGGCTTGAACAATCTTGATAGATGGTCACTAAGGAAACATTTCTGCCAAGTTATATTGAAATCTGTCCAGTTGTTTATGATAAGAAGATTTTTAAAGTTTTCTATATAGATATATAGGAATACTCCCCCCTCCCCCCCCCCCCCCCCCGCTAGCGGCCATGTTTTTTGACGAATCCAAATGGCTTGAACAATCTTAGTAGAGATCACCGAAGAAACATTTCTGCAAAATTACATTGAAATCGGTCCAGTGGTTTCTGACAAGAAGATTTTTAAAGTTTTCTATATAGATATATAAGGAAAATAAGCCCCGCCCCCTGGCGGCCATGATTTTTGACGAATCCAAATGGCTTGAACAATCTTGGTAGAGGATCACCGAAGGAACATTTCTGCAAAATTATATTGAAATCGATCCAGTAGTTTCTGACAAGAAGATTTTTAAATTTTCTATATAGATGCATAGGGAAAATAAGCCCCGTCTCCTGGCGGCCTTGTTTTTTGACGAATCCAAATGGCTTGAACAATCTTAGTAGAGGATCACCAAAGGAACATTTCTGAAAAAAAAATATATTGAAATCGGTCCAGTGATTTCTGACAAGAGGATTTTTTAAGTTTTCTATATAGATATATAGGTAAAATAAGCCCCGCCCCCTTGCGGCCATGTTTTTGACGAATCCAAATGGCTTGAACAATCTTGGTAAAGGATCACAAAAGGAACATTTCTGCAAAATTATATTGAAATCGGTCCAGTGGTTTCTGACAAGAAGATTTTTAAAGTTTTCTATATAGATATATGGGGAAAATAAGCCCCGCCCCCTTACGGCCATATTTTTTGAGGAATCCAAATGGCTTGAACAATCTTGGTAGAGGATCACCGAAGGAACATTTCTGCAAAATTATATTGATCGAGTGGTTTCTGACAAGAAGATTTCTTAAAGTTTTCTATATAGATATATATCGGGAAAATAAGCCCTGCCCCCCTGGCGGCCATGTTTTTTGAGGAATCCAAATGGCTTGACAATCTTAGTAGAGGATCACCAAAGGCAAAGGAACATTTCTGAAAAAAATATATTGAAATGGGTCTAGTGGTTTCTGACAAGAAGATTTTTAAAGTTTTCTATATAGATATATAGGGAAAATAAGCCCCGCCCTAGCGGCCATGTTTTTTTATGAATCCAAATAGCTTGAATAATCTTCGTAGAGGATCACCAAAGGAACATTTCTGCAAACTTATATTGAAATCGGTCCAGTGGTTTCTGACAAGAAGATTTTTAAAGTTTTCTATATAGATATATAGGGAAAATAAGACCCGCCCCCGACAGCCATGTTTTTTTGACGAATCATGATTACTCGCAACACCACCCCCCCCCCCCCCACCCCCTGGCGGCCATGGTTTTTGACAAATCCAAATGGCTTGAACAATCTTGGTAGAGGATCACCAAAGGAACGTTTCTGCAAAATTATATTGAAATCGGTCCAGTGGTTTCTGACAAGAAGATTCTTAAAGTTTTCTATATAATTATATGGGGAAAATAAGCCCCGCCCCCCTGGCGGCCATGTTTTTTGGACGAATCCAAATGGCTTGAACAATCTTGGTAGAGGATCACCGAAGGAACATTTCTGCAAAATAATATTGAAATCGGTCCAGTGGTTTGTGATAAGAAGATTTTTAAAGTTTTCTATATAGATATATAAGGAAAATAAGCCCCGCCCCCTGGCGGCCATGATTATGTGACGGATCCAAATGGCTTGAACAATATTGGTAGAGGATCACCAAAGACACATTTCTGCAAAATTATATTGAAATCAGTCCAGTGGTTTCTGACAAGAAGATTTTTAAGTTTTTAGTTAAAAAATCTATTTTTAGCTCCTGTGACCTAGATATGCAACGGACCGGAATCATTTGAACAACTTTGAAAGAGGACCAACCAAGGATTATTCCTGTGAAGTTTGGTCAAAATCCAATCAGTGATTTAGGAGGAGATGTTGTTTAAATATTGTGGACGGACGAACGGACATACGGACGACGACGACGGACGGTGAGTGATCACAAAAGCTCACCTTGAGCCTTCAGCTCAGGTGAGCTAAAAAGTCAATATCTGTGTCTACCGAATCAAATGAAAACCAACATTTTCTCTTCTTATTTTTCTTCTGACTGTGTAATCAATATATAGTGACAAACTTTTATAATCATGCTATTACAGATATTGGTTATACTGCAGTGGACATATGAAACAGGATTATAAGCATATTTAGGCACTGGAGACTGGAGCCAGTCCACTTTGACGTCAGTAGTTTGAACACTGAAATGCATTAAAATACGAAGTTCAACAGTTATAACCTTTTATCAATGATCCTTAAAAATGCCCAATTTCATTAAATCAAAATTTGCAGAAAACAAATTGTAAATATTTTTTGTTGTTATTTTCCTTAGAAAACAACAACCAAAAAAAAAAAAAAAAAAAAAGAAATATATACAATATAATTACCTAGTATCTTAATGAAAAAAGGAGCATCTTTCATAGGTTTGTCGACTGCAATTCAGTAGAATAACACATATCTACTAAAAGTTTAAATCTCTTATCAAAGATCTCTAAAAAATAATCACACCCATACCACAAACCATTGCCAAAATTTAATGTCTGAACCAAGTAGCATGATGGAAAATGTCAGATAATTTTTCAGAATCAAAGGCAGAGCATATCAGATGGCTAGGCCTAGCGTCCAATAAAAGGGACCTTGGCAAAAAGTGTAGACCCTGGTTAGATACCACAGAACATGGTGTCTAATCAGGAGCTACACTGTTTGCTTTAACAACAGAAATATCTATCACTAATGATAATAATAAACAAACAAACATCCTTAAAATTAGAAATTGGTCTGTAAAAAATGAAGTAGAATAGTCCACTGGACATTATTGGGTTAACTTTTTTTTTTCTCAGAAAATTGAGAGCCAGTTCCACTCCTGTCTGTTTCGTCCTTAAAATGATCTTGCATTTTTCTTCATCTTATCCATTATTTATTTTCCAAAGCTGCGCACTTAGAATTGGCATAAACACTTGTTAACGAACAGACGCTGAACATAAGGTGTTATGCGGTTATATAGATAATTCCAGATAAAGCATTATTTGCAATCAAAAAGTATTTATATTTTTTTTTATTCTGCATAAAACATATGTTGTAGTACTCATTAGAAACGCCTCGCCAAGGTATTTCTAATTAGAACCCAGCACATATGTTTTCATGGAGAAATCAGAAATATATTATGTGGATATCCCCTCTTATTGGCAGCTAATGTTATACAGGTAAATATGTTCAGATAATCTAGACTTACTGCCTCTAGGGACTGCACACACCCCAGCAGTGCAATATTAATCTTGTTCTAGTCATCACTCCTATACAGATCTGACCATCTTATCGAGCGGTAGGTAGGCTGTAGGTCAGTGTTGTTTACGGAAGTCCGTCTACAACTTCTCATTACAGACACCAAATCATGTTCTCGTGTAGTATGAACTTGTTTGTTTACAAAGATCATTGATAAGAAATTACCAGCCGAACTTCAATGGCTCGAACATCTTTGGAACTATGGAAATTGGTTCTATACATGGTTACTTCAAGCCAATGAAGGCATATCATAACGCTAGATGAGGAGGCAAACGGGATAATCTGGAGATGTCTTTGCGATCTTCTATAAAATAACGGTATGTTGAGTGAACTTATTAAACTCGCTTCGATGAGGCGATTCTAATGAATACAACGTACATTTTTTATAATACAAGAAAGTTCCCTAAAATATCCATAATTATTTGTTTTCTTGAGGTATCGGAAGACCTTCCAAGGAACTCAAAAAACAAGTTTGAATCAGCCACGGTAAACGAGCCGTGTTTATACATTTTCATGATAAAATAAGATATATTCCCTAAACTATTCCTGAATATATACATAACAAATGGATCGATCCTTGAACCAGGGATGTTTTGTGGCGCTATATAAATAGTAGTAACAGAAAAGAATTCTCCTTGAGCATATAGATCCAACATTAACCCTGTCAGTCTTGTAGAACTAACCCGATTGCTGTTTAATACATTCAGATGAGACTGTTCCCAGCTAGTATTCTTTATAAATCTACAGCGGGCCGTTATCGGCCCGTCAGCGACCCTGACGGCAGATAACGGCCTGCTATAGATTTATGTAGAATGCTAACTGGGTTCATAATAAGCCGTCAATCTGGATCGATAATGGTTACTAACCTTACAGTACTTGATTTTACTAACACTCCTATTTGCAGCAGTGGACATACGAGGGTCGTGCAAAAAGTTGTGTTACTAATAGGCTTCCCAGGTATATTTTAAAATGCTTCACTGCACTTGAATGGTGTGTTGAATAATTAATGATACCCGTTTATTTCGTGCAAATTGCTTTCCAACTGACCGAGTTATTTCAAATTGAAAAATAGATGCAGTCATATACACTGACCAATTTACTTGTTACACTGGAACATGGACCAGAAGACTGAAATTCGTAGCTATATTAAATGCCGCATTAGGCTTAATATAGATTCGAAGCAGATATTTAATGAATTGTGTAGTATATATGGACCTCAGACCATTTCAATGCACACAGTTTTAGGTAGGTTAAAGCATTTAAAGCTGGGAAATTTTCTGTTGAAGATGATACCCGTCCTGGAAGGCCTAAAACCTCTGATAGCAAGGCTAACATCACTGCTGTGAAGATTGTGGTCGAAAAGGATGCGCGATTGTCTGTCAAAGATGTAGCTAGTTGTACTGGCATATCAGAAGGCAGTGTGCAAACAATTCTGAAAAATCGTTTGAACCTGAGAAAGGTTTGCGCTAGATGGGTGCTTCATTGAGGAGCAAAAGACACAACGCCTTAAATGTGCCCGGGAACTTTTGAAAACATCCAAAGGCTGTTATAGTCGGGTTATTTCTCACTTGCTAACAGGTGATGAAACCTGGGTGCACATGGTTGAGCCACAAAGAAGGGCTGATAACAAGCAATGGAAGAGAAAAGATAAAAAACGCCCAAGAGAACCATAAGTTCGAAAAATATTTTGTACGCAATTTTCTTTAATTCATGTGGGCCAGTCGTTCAAGTGCCTTGTTCATCTGGTCATACAGTCATTGGCCGATTCTACAAGAATTCTGTACTGAAGAAAGTGAAAGAGTTTTACAATAAAAAACGACCAAACAAAGGATGGTCAGGAGTCCACCTTTTACATGACAACGCCTCCTCTCATAAGTGTGAGGTTGTTAAGTCTTTTTTGGCTTCTGAAAAGGTGAAAGTTTTAAACCTTCCACCTTATTCACCTGACCGGAGTCCCTGTGACTTCTTTTTATTTCCAAGGCTTAAGAAAATGCTTTCTGGAAATAAGTATACGTCTAGAAGTTCTCTTGGCAGCGCTATTTATCCTTGTCTCCAACAGATACCAAAAGAAGACTATTTATCTACTTGTTGCGACTGGGTAAAAAGGTTATGAAAATGTGTTTCAGTAAAAGGGGAATACTTTGAAGGTTTGTAATAAAAATATGTTTGATAAAACGTAGCACTGAAGTAATTCGAAACCAGTGACAAAACTTTTTGCAGGACCCTCGTAAATTGACATTAGTCTGTTGAATTACACGATGACTACATACAAATGCATTATATGTACCTATAGAATCAAATGAAACTAAGCTCTTCTCTTCAAATTTGATCTTCTTATGCTAGGAGATTACATTTCTTTTATTTTGGTGGACGTATTAAACAGGATTATAAGAATAAGAATTTAGTCACTGGAGACTAAAGCCAGTCTGCCTTAGACATGAGACCGGCATGTCCAAGACCAGTGAGCGTTAACTTCCAAAACTTAGAGCTGAAATTGTCTTCAAAAAAGCGCATAAACATCGCAAAACCTTTGAACCACACCAAAATTATTAGCGAAGATAATTAAAAAATGTCACAAAAGTACAGCCTTTCCAAGGCACCAAAAGAATTAGAGAAGGAACAAACAATAGCAAAACGAACGCCATACATGAAGTCACCAATGCACGAACAAAGAATTGGAACAGTAAGTAAAAAGAAAACTATTGGGGGCAAGTTTATTCGCGCGATATCTCGCCCTTAACTCTGATTCAGCTCCAAATTACAACCCTATGTTCGGTCCGCATACGGGTCTTTAATCTTATCAGCGTGGTACCACAGTTAGACATACTTGATCACAAACGCTATGATGAAGCAAAGCAAAGAGCTCAACGGCTATATGAAGCCAGAACACAAGAAACCCACAAAGCGGGCCACAATATGGCCCCAGCCACAGACATTAGTAGTCAGGCGCCAACCTTCTGAAACATATTGAAACAGGGGCTGTCGTTTAGTCTGGGGACCGACTCACCGCTGTGCAACTGGAAAATATACAATCACGAAAATATACCTCTATAATTTTGACCCCCTTAAACCCCACTTTTATATAGTAAAACTGGGGTTTACAGGGGTATATATTATTTTATTATTTCTTCGTAATAACATAGATTGTGGGTACTCGTTAGAACCGCCTCGTCGAGGCGGTTCTAACGAGTACCCACAATCTATGTTTGGAGCAGACGTATAAAAAAATATTAGAATTTTTTATCTGAAAATTTTCAATTTTCGGTGGTAAAATTTTCGGTATATTTAAATAGGCATGTTTTCGTAATGATTGTCAAGGATAACCAGGTGAACAACCATGCATGTATTCTAACAAATGCAAAGTCCCTGATCAGTCAGCGCATCCCTATTTGGTTAATTTTTAGCCAATGAGGGTATATCCATTTGCTCTCAGGGAACAGATTGTCCATTTACAGAATCGTAGGATACTATTAATTTCAAGCACCAAATTTGAATTCTAGAACCTATTTGGAATGCAATTGTTTATTTGTAAGGATGGTTTATAGATGACTGTAACTGTTATCCAATTGATATTCTACTGAATTGCAATAGTCAAATCTTCGAAGTCAAATATAATCCCTGCTTTAATCCTTTAAACACCATTTATCTGTTTTCACATAAGCTTGGTGTACGCTTAGCAAAGAGTGCTAAGCATAGACCAAGCTTTTCGTAAAAGCTAATACTTGGTTATAATGCGCAGTCCACAGAAAACAGCATTGGGCCAATCTATGACCTTCCATAAAGTATTTCCGGAAATATGGCGAACATCAGGATTATGGAAATTAATATTAGCTGAGTACGTGCGTAAACCGTCGTCTGATTTTTTCCCAGGTAATATCCCAGCTAACACGTTTACGTTTTAAAAATGTTTCCTTAACGTTATCAAAAACGTTTGATAACGTTTTCATGGAATGTTTATATAACGTTAAAATGGAAAACAATTTTTACGTTTCAAAACCCTTCTCAAAAACGTTTCAGAAACGTAAAATAACGTTTATAAAATGTTTCCGACACTGTTTAGGTACTGTTCTAAAAATGTTCCCAAAACGTTACCAAAAAACGTTTAATAACGTTTTTATGGAATGTTTATATAACATTAAAATGGAAAACAATTTTTACGTTTCAAAACCCTTCTCAAAAACGTTTCAGAAACGTAAAATAACGTTTATAAAATGTTTCCGACACTGTTTAGTTACTGTTCTAAAAATGTTCCCAAAACGTTACCAAAAAACGTTTAATAACGTTTTTATGGAATGTTTATATAACGTTAAAATGGAAAACAATTTTTACGTTTCAAAACCCTTCTCAAAAACGTTTCAGAAACGTAAAATAACGTTTATAAAATGTTTCCGACACTGTTTAGTTACTGTTCTAAAAATGTTCCCAAAACGTTACCAAAAAACGTTTAATAACGTTTCTATAGAACGTTTATGTAACGTTAAAATGGAAAACAATTTTTACGTTTCAAAACCTTTTTCTGAAACGTTTCAGAAACGTTAATTAACGTTTAGAAAATGTTCCCGAGACTGTTTAACCACTGTTTTAAAAATGTTGTCGAAAGATATCAAAAACGTTTAATAACGTTTTTATGGAATGTTTATGGAACGTAACATGGAAAACAATTTTTACGTTTCAAAACCTTTTTCAAAGACGTTTCAGAAACGTAAATAAACGTATAAAAATGTTCCTAAGGATGTTTTAATACTGTTTTTGAAATGTTTTCACGATTTTGTACAAGATGTTTCCAAAATATTTTACAGATTTCTTTTCATTTAGCTAACATTGTGTAAATGTTTCAAAAATGCCATTTAACATAAATAAAAGACATCAGCTAACATTTTTAGAACATTTCATCAATGTATAGCTTTCACTTCACTGCAGCTGGTGATAAATGCCGTGTGGTAGCAGTGGACAGTCTCCGAGTTTTAACATAGTGCAGTTCATGTGTTTACAGTGAATCCTCTTTACCACGACAGTATCTGTTCCAAAAGATGTTGCCATTTAAATGAGTTTGCTATTGTTAAAGAACCTTTACTGAGCAGAGTGTGTAAGAAAGGCCTTAAATTGTTTATTCTCATTTCTTCAAAGAACATGATTTGAATATTTGTTTAGAGACGCCTCACCAAGGCAAATCTAACAAATATCCAAATCATCTGTTTCTTGAAGAATTAAATTCAACATTCTTGCATAATTTAGGCTATAATTATCACCTCTCTCGAGAAGATTTCCTGTTAGTTAAAGAATTTTGTTATTGTATCTAGTGTCGGTATAAGGAAGGCTGACTGTATTACCTTTGGGATCAGGAGAATATACACATATATATACATATATATATATATATATATATATATATATATATATATATATATATATATATATATATATATATATATATATATATATATGAGCCTTTGAACAAGACCGGAAAATAAATGCTTTGTCCATTGAAATTCTTCTGTCAATTGGGCATTTAATTACTACTGAAGCAAAGGCATTTATTGCTCTACAGTACAGAATTAAACACTTAAACAGTTTAATAATGAGCAGTTTATGTTTTCAGTAAAACTGATGCCAAGCATACGCTAATACTGGATGAAAATAATAAGATTCTTATGACAAATGCAACATGATTTGCATCTGACAAATAGAGAAACAACAACCGTATTTGAGGCAACATTTAATCTTAACTGGTACAGTTAATTTCTGTTGTTGTTTTTTTAGCTCTCTTCTTCAGTGTCACCCTGATGATTCTCTTGATTCTGAAATGATAGGAATGAAAACTTGATTACATTTTAAACTGCAAACAGGCTTATCCCCATGCAGTCTTCGCGAAAAGTGCAGGACTGTCTGACAAAACTGGCAAATTTTCAATCTGTCCTGCAGAAAATTTCAGTTTGTCTGACAAATGTCCTGTGATTTCTGGCAAAAAGAGATAGTAATTTGATAACAGACAAGCCTCCTGTCCTGCAGAAATTTATTTTGTCCTGCCAAAAATTTCAGTCCGTTTGACAGCTGTCCTGCATCTGTTGGAAAGATTTCGCGAAGACTGCTCATGTGAAGTTTTATTAGCCTGGGACCATTAGAGTTCAACCCTCAGAATTTGCATTCTTGCCAACACCGGCGATTCCAGAAAGCAATACGTGTAATGCTCCTGCTTGCCAAAACAGTTGCAACAAATAAGGCTCCAGGAATGGGCAGAGACACAGACCGAAGTACTGTATAACAGTCAATATGAGAAAAATAACCATCACTAGAAAGGGTTGACCTTCTGACAGTTTAATACCGTCTTGAGAAAATTTAATGGATTCAGACACTGCTAAGACACATCCTCTCATCGTCATGTAAATGTACAATGTTAATGCTGTACATGTACGATATCATCAATACATCTTTAAGGATCAGGACAGAGATATTCACCATTACTAAACACTGTCAGAGCAAGTAAAAGCTTTCACATGCATACACAACCTCATGTATAACTCTACTAAGAATCATCTGTATGTCTCAAAGGGTAATGTTATGGCTATCACAAGGCTTCCATCCTGAATCGTTAGGGGAAATAAAACAAAGATAAGCAGAGTTGTCATTCTTGTTTCTGACAGACCTTCTCAACCTCGCATGATTATTTCATATATTCAATGTATCTCACAGGGATATAAAAATTGTGGTAATCATGAGGTTTGCATTTCCTAATGCTGCCTGGGGAGATAACCAACTCTTATATCAGGACCCATTGTAAAGTTAACATGACTGTAAAGTAGTTTATACTGGTAGGTTATACTACTGAACCTTCTTAGGCAGAGGTCCCAGTGTTGCTCTTACTCTTGTGTAGCTTTGTGGTTTACTCTACAAGGTGATAGCTTGCCTTGTATTTTCAGTTCTTTTAGCATTGTGATTACCTCACTTGGGGCAGTGAGAGCTGGTCCGTGTGCTTTTCGTATATTTGTTTGTTTTGCGCATGTTGGTTTGTGTCTCTTTCTTCTTCCTCTTGGTGTCTGGGACTGGCTGTGACTTTCTGATTGTGGCACTCTCTGGATTTTTATTTATACATTTTCAACTATATTGAAGACTTTAAGGAAAAAATGTCAGCGTGGTGTGTGTGTGTGTGTGTGTGTGTGTGTGTGTGTGTGTGTGTGTGTGTGTGTGCAATGGCATTAAAAATCGCGACTAGTGCAGAAAAATCCATACCTGTACTGCTAAAATATTTATACATGTACCACCAGGCTTGTACGGTGCCTGTTTCATCATGCTACTGATACATACATTTGTATTTAGGTAGCCTTTTCACTGGCACTTTTCTGTTGTCTTTTGAATGCCACTGAAAGTATATATAATTTGATGTATATAGGATGTATATCACCTTTAAAGACTCTGTATTCCTGAAAATTAAAAATTTTATTCTCCAAGAAAGGTTTGATAAATTGATATGGTATTAATAAAATCAGGCATCTGATAGCCTGTAAAATTTCAGTTCATCAACCTCTCGCTCTTGAAATGAAATCATCATTAATTATCTTTTATGGTATTTCTGAATTAATGTTACCAACATTAATTTAGAGATGCAATAAAACAATAATTTCAGTTTTTATCTAGTTCCAAAACGACAGACTCACTGAAATTTTTTGTAGGTTGTCAGATGTCACATTTTATGACCATAATAATACATATTAAAAAATGACTATTTTTGAGGAATATGGAGCCTTTAATGACACCCTCCATCCAAATCATTCAACATGCCATTTAGGTAAAAACATTTTTTCCTATGGTGTTTCTGTTAACCAGCAACCCATACACGTCAGAGGAATCATACAGCAATATTTAAAGGTCCAGCAGACACTCTGAGCACAGATATACATACATAAAACTGATTGGCAGTTTAACTAGAAAAGGTTTGAAAAAAAAAAAAAAAAAAAAAACTCACCCCCACCCCCACCCTCCATCCCGCTAGAGTTGTCATTCTTGTATGCAACGTGTCATCTCGTCCTGTTCTAAATTTGTACTAAGCATCATCAAAATATTCTGCAGTGTATACATGTTACAGAGCAGAAACAAGAAATCTAATTCAAACACAAGAAGGGGAGATAACTCCAAAAGTAAAAAAAGCTGAAGGTGTCATTTTTGTATGTGACATGTCGTCTGGCCCTGTTCTTCATTACTACTAAGTATCATCAAAATATTCCAAAGAGTGTATGACTTACATAAACTAAATCTAAATCAATGCATTATCAGTGTCAAATATAGCAAAGGGAGATAACAGCAAATGTAAGTAAGGCAGAGTTGTCATTCTTGTAAGGAACATGTCGTCATGTCCTATTCCACAGCAAAAGTAAGGAAGGCTGAGTTGTCATTCTTGTAAGGAACACGTTGTCTTGTCCTATTGTACAGTTCTGCAAGTTACCATCAAAATATTTTGGGTATTCCAGTTACATAATACATGAGAAATATATTATAAACAAAACAAAGGAGACAACTCCAAAAGTAAGGAAGTCAGAGTTGTCATTTTTGTACGCGACACGTCATCTGGTCCTGTTCTACATTTCTATCAAGTATCATAAAAATATTCCAAAGGGTCTCTGACTTACAGAGCGGACACGAAATCAATGGATAATCACTGTCAGGCATAATAACGGGAGATAATAGCAAAAGTAAGAAAGGCAGAGTTGTCATTCTTGTACGCGACACGTTATCTGGTCCTGTTCTACATTCCTACCAAGGATCATAAAAATATTCCAACGGGTCTTTGACTTACCGGTACAGAGCTGACAGGAAATCAATGGATAATCACAGTCAGACAAAAGAAAGGGAGATAACGCCAAAAGCAAGAAAGGCAGAGTTGTCATTCTTGTACATGACACGTTGTCTGGTCCTGTTCTACATTTCTACCAAGTTTCATAAAAATATTCCAAAGGGTCTTTGACTTACAGAGCGGACACGAAATCAATGGATTATCACTGTCAAATACAACAAAGGGAGATAACACCAAAACTAAGTAAGGCAGAGTTGTCATTCTTGTACTTGACACATTGTCTGGTCCTGTTTGACATTTCTGCCAAGTATCATCAAAATATTCACAAAGGTATTCCAGTTACACAGCAGACGAAAAATCTATTTCAAACAGAACAAAGGCAGATAACTCCAAAAGTAAGAAAGCCAGAGTTGTCATTCTTGTACACATGACGTCATCTGGCCCTGCTCTACATTTCTTAGATTCTACCAAGTATCATAAATATTCCAAAGGGTCTTTGACTTACAGAGCAAACACGAAATCAATGGATCATCATTGTCAAATATACATGTAACAATGGGAGATACATGTAACGCCAAAAGTAAGAAAGGCAGAATTGTCATTCTTGTATGCAACACATCGTCTGTTCCTGTTCTACATTTCTACCAAGTATCATAAAAATATTCCAAAGGGTCTTTGACTTACAGAGCGGATAATCACTGTCAAATATAATAAAGGGAGATAACACCAAAAGTAAGAAAGGCAGAGTTGTCATTCTTGTATGTGACACGTCGTCTGGTCCTGTTCTACATGTACATTTCTACCAAGTATCATAAAAATATTCCAAAGGGTCTTTGACTTACAATACACAGGGGTGTAAAATTCCACTCACCCGCTCACATTTGCAAATAAATTTTAAGGCAGGGCAAATGAGATTTTCAGAACTTTCTTCACTTTTCCTTCATTTTTAGCATCTAAATGAAAAAGCAAGACCATAAGGGCGAGTAAGTTTTGAGGGAATTTTACACCTCTGATACAGACACAAAATCAATGGATTATCGCTGGCAAATATAACAAAGGGAGATAATACTAAAAGTAAGAAAGGCAGAGTTGTCATTCTTGTACGCGACAAGTCATCTGGTCCTGCTGCCATTCAAGTACCACTGTAATATTCCTAAGGGTATTGGAGTTACAGAGCGGACAGGAAATCTTTTTTCCAAATAAAATAAAGGGTGATTAAAAGTAAGAAAGCCAGAGTTGTCAATCTTGTATGCGACACATCATCTCTTCCTGATCTACATGTACATTTCTACAAAGTATCATCAAAATATTCCGAAGATATTCAAGTTACAGAGCGGACAAGAAGTTTTAAGCTGACGCCAAAAACAATATGTCCCCCCACCACTCCTTGTTAGGGGGGACATAATAAAGCCTACTGGTATTTTGATTCAAAAGTTCAAGGATAGTCATTTTTTTGCCCAAGAGACCCTGAAAGTCATATACAGTCTCTCCCCCCCCCCACCTCACCCCCCCCCCCCCCCCCCCCCAAAAAAAAAAAAAAAACACACACCCCACCCCCCTTGATCAATTCTTGAGGTCAAAATGTCAACACTCAATTAATGGTAACCTTTTGGCACTATGGCTAACTGGTGTGGATTTAAAAAGATATCTTTGAACTGTTATACATGTAATTCTATTTATTTTCACGAATTTATATATTTGTATAGACAGGGGCAGTGGACACGGGCAGAAAAATCCATTGGCTAAGAATTTTAATGTTAAAGGAAACCCCTTTTATTTGCTATATGGACAATTCATGCAAGTAAGCAAAGCTCTTTAATCTATGATTTTATACTTTTGTATTTTTTTTTTTCTTCATAATTTTATGCCTGCTCAGTGGCAGAGGTAGGTAACCCTAAGGGACGTAGCAAAAATTTATGTCAACAGTAACGTTTTGTCACTTTGGCCAAGTAATGCAAGTTGTAACCTCTGAACTGTTATTTTCTCTTATAATTTCATACATGTATGATGTAAGCATATGCAGTCACTGGGAAGATGAAGACCAGTCCCAGGACAGGGGAAGCCAACCCTAGTGGGACATTTTTTTTTTTTTTTTTTTTTTTATATATATATATATACATGCATCTATCAAATAAATCCTTTTGTCTCTATGTGAAATGGAACAAGATTATAAATTTCTCTCATTGAAGTGTGACTTAACATTTTTTTTTCCCATTCACAGGGACAGGGGCAGCTAAATAACTCCAAAGAAACAGATGTTTCCTATCAAATGAAACCTTTTGTCACTATATCAGCTAGACAACCTAAAGAAACAAAAGTTTCATGTCAAATGACACTCTTTGTAGCTGGCTCTGAAGGCTCAGTTGGATGCGCCGTCTGACTGGAGACCAGGAGGTCGCAGGTTCAACCCCCGCCGAGGTCGGCAACATTCTTTCATGGAGATTGATCATGAAATATTTTCTACGGTCATCCTTTGTCAGTTTCTGGCTAAAAAATGTGCACAATACTGGTTAACCACTTAGTGGACTAAGCTTGCCCAGTAAATGTGTGGTTAGGTAAACTGACCGCTCTTGACATGACCCCACTGGGTTGACTGGGTCGTAAGACCTCAACACAAACAAACAGACACCCTTTGTCATTATAGCAAGGATTTAAAAGAAAGACTCTTTGCACGGATTTCCCATGGCAGCTTTAGTATATTTAGCCTGGGAGGAAGGGGTGATGGTGGGGGCTGAGGGTGGAATCTTGGTATCAAAAGACTGATGCCAACAGATACATGTAACTTTTGTCTCTGTGTCCCACAAATACAATTTTAAAAAGAAATCTACAATAGTTTCTGAAAAATAAAATTGTGTCATGTTTTTCCATAAAAACCTGTAATATCATGTTAACAAATCCACCATTTTATATGGAGAGAAGTGGGGTTTACAAAGATTAAACATTAACTTAACTCATTTTTTGCTCAAAATCATAAATTGTGGGTATTCGTTGAAGGTGGTTTTAACGAGCATTCGCCATATATAATGTACATTTGCAGTGGAACTAAGAAACTTATAACAATTTTGTAAGAAAAATGTCTTTTGTAACACAACCATGAAAAAAGCATAGATGTCTAATGAGCCAATCTGACCTTTCCATAAATTTGGCTGACATCTTTAAGAGTCTAACTTTGTAGAACTCTAGTGTTCATGGCTGTCTAACATGTTTCAAGGCAATCAGCTTTTCCTTGGAGAATTTTTTTTAAGGTTTGAATCATCCCATCATATGGTCCTGCCAGAAAACAAACAAACCCTAGAGTAGAAAGTCCTACAAGATCAGCTGCAAGGGTATGCTCCTTATGTTGACTTTGGACAGGTTTGATCGAAACAAACTATCCGAAGTTTGCAAAAGGAGTATATATATATATATATATATATATATATATATATATATATATATATATATATATATATATATATATATATATATATATATATATATATATACCTGTCTATCTGAGCATAACTCTTACCATATGTTGTACTTCACTGTATGTATTTGATCTGACAGGCCTAAGCAAACAGTGTAGACCCAGATGAGACACCACAAATGCAGGGTCCCATCAGGGTCTACATTTTTGGCCACTCATCCAGCTATTTTAATCACAACATTGGGTAGTAAGCTGAACTTGTTCAAATTTAAGAGTAAGTATGGTAACCTTGGAGTTGAGGTGTCTGAATACTCAGGGTAAATATGGTAAAGTACATGTAAGCGGCACAGAAAATAAATGATCGATTATTAGCATCTAACGATAATCATTTTTGTGGAATTTATAATAATCACCGTATTTAGAAAGTAAGAATGATCCTTCTTTTAGCACTGTTTCAACTTGAACAGACTGCAAAAATCTTGCACTCTTAATTTGTGTCATATACAGCTTGAAAAAGTAATGATGTGCACTTACTTATTACAGCCTATGCTCTAATTATGGCAAATATGGTTAATTTTCTTTGGTTCTTGTTGTAAACATACAAGGTGGTAACTTGTTAGAATCACCTAAATGAGGTGACTCTAATAAGCACCCACAAAATTTGATTAAATAGAGCAATGGGGGATTTATCTCAAAATTATCCTGGTAGATCCTTAGACTGGAGCTACAGCACGCTAGGTACTTTTTAAAAATTTTAAAATTTGTAAACTTTACACTGCTACCTATATGTACAACTAATTGAATAAGCTAGTTCCATGATAAAACACTATGATGAGTGCATCTGTGCCACTCCTCCATGAATGCTGGGCTTGAAGATTGTTACAAGTAACTCACTCCTCCACAGCAAACTGGCTTGAAGATTGACAGATACTTTTTTTGACATTTTAAATCTGTAAAACTTACAGAGCTACATGTGCATGTATGAATTCCAGAATATGGTAGTTCCATAACAAAGACTATGATGTGTGTATCTGTACCACTCCACCATAAATGCTGGGCTTGAAGATTGTTAGAAAGTAACTCACTCCTCCTCAGCAAACTGGCATGAATAGTGACAGATACATGTACTTTTTTTTAGATATTTTAAATCTGCAAATTTTACATAGCTACACATATATGTATGAATTCCGGAATATGACAATTCAAAATAAACTGCTATGATGTGTGTATCTATACCACTCCACCATGAATGCTGGGCTTGAAGATTGTTATAAATTAACTCACTCCTCCAAAGCAAACTGGCATGAAGATTGACAGACACAAGACATTTTTAATACAGTACAATTTACAGAGCTAGGACATTTGTATGTACAATATCGACAATTTCAAAATTTAAAGACAAATGATGTATGTATCTGTACCACTCCACCATGAATACTGGGCTTGAAGATTGTTAGATTGCAACTCACTGCTCCACAGCACACTGGCATGAAGATTGACAGATACTTTTTGAAGATGTGTATAGGGAATCCGCCGGAATTTCATAGGCAATCATTAGTTTTGTAAAACCGACTGATTATCGACTTCGAGAAAATATATTCACTCTTAATTTAGCCCTCTTCCAGGTACTTATTCATACAGGTACACATGTACATGTAGCTCCAGATCTAGGTATTTTCTTTTTCTTTTTCACTTCTCCATGAAAACATATGTTGTGGGTACTCATCAGAAGCATCTCCACAAGGTGCTTCTAATGAGTACCCACAACATTTGTTTTCATGGAGAAATAAGAAAAAATATCAGTATTTTTTGGTTGACTTATTTCAGGCATTTTTATCAAATTTCTTGTCCATTATTGACCACAAATCTAGTATGACCCAAATAGAGAGATTTGAATTTCATTTCTTTATAATTTGCCAATATGTAAAAAAACAGGCAGATAACTGTCAAAAATTGATGAAATTTGCCCATGAGCAATTACTAAACAGCTCTCCACAATATTAATGCACATATAAACTAATGTGAAAATCCATTGAGATTTACTCGAGTTATTGCCCTGAAAGTTACAGGCCTCATAATATTGACCATGCTTTTCCATGCCTGAAAGGCCTGCTTTTGCTGCCTTAAACGGTCTTTTTAACAGAATTTTTTGGGCCTAAGCTGTATGTGTACAAAAAGTGCATATATTCGCATTATGTGATGCATTTCATTTTATGAAAATTGGTTGGATAATAGTGGAGAAAAGTCAACTTCCTTTCCTTTAACTGAGCATTCAAAAAAAGTGTGCACACTTCCAAAAAAAACATGTAGCCAGCTTGTATATGCACACCTTCATTCTATGTATAAAACATCTGCAGTTTCAAAATGATAGCACAGGTTACCTGACTGTGCTTAATTTTTTACCACCGACCCTAAAGTTTTTAAGGATTTTTGTGGGGATTTCAGCCACATTGTTTTCCTACTAGCCCTATATAAAAACTTTTAAAATAAAAATATTTTTCAACCTACTGTCCCTATTTTTAAGTTCACATACATGTAAACTGAAACATGCCTTACACCTTTGGACCAATAATTTTGAAACTGCTGAAGTTTTATACAGGGAATGAAGGTGCACTTATGTTTTTTTTTTTGTTTTTTTTTTATATATATATATAGTCTTTGAGTGATTATTTTGTTCCCCAATGTTATTATTGTCCCCTGATGTTAGTTAAAGTGAACTATTAACTTTGTTAATGGCCATTTTAATCTCTCCCCCACCCCCTTCCCCTTCCCTTGAGGTGTTTTCCTATACATGTATATTTTACCTCTGGTAAATGGTCACCTCCCTCCTCCGGTCAGCTGCCATAATAATTTATGATTTTATGGTCAAAATCCCTCCGTTAAACGGTCAAACTGACAGAGAATCGGCAAAAGCTGCGCCACAGACATTGAAAGTAGGAAAGTTCATGGAAGTCGCATCTCACACACAAAAAAAAAAAAAGGAAACAGAGAAACTTTTTTTGTTTATTGACAAAAAATATGTTAAGATAATTATTTTGATGTGTACCTTTTTTTTTTTGTAAAAAAAAAAAAAAAAAAAAAGAGTTAAAAAGCAAAATAATTTGTTACACAGCCTTAATTTCTTTTTTTCAAGTACCATCCCATGTGACACTGAGATTGACCTTCAAAGGTCAGCACGTGATCAATTGGTGTCAGTTACATGTACAACAGCATGGCTTTTGTTTATCGAACAAATTGAGACTGACATATTGATTAAAGGACTATTGATGACTGACCGTTGATGTTTACGCCTAAGGGTAATTGCGATGGTCAAACACTGAATGCAAATTGCTCAAAATCATTATCAATACCTGTGTCTTTCAAGTATAAACAACTCTTCTTGCAGTTTCACTTTTCTTATTCAGCTGACTTGCTTTGTAAACATGACTTCGAAAATCCGTAAAAGTGCTGAATCTAGATGAATGCGTTATTACCTTACCATATACCACATAGCATTCAGACACCTCAACTGCTTACCATACTTTATCTAAAATTTGAACAAGTACTGTACAAGTTACTGCCCAATGTTGTGTCTAGAATTAGCTTAATGAGTGGCAAACAGTGTTGACCCTGCATCTCATCAGGGTCTACACTGTTTGCTCAGGCCTGTCTGGCATATGGTTAGAGTCATGCTCAGACAGACAGGTAAAAGTATGACCTAATCATCAGTAGTACTAATCAATTATCAATCACAATGGTAGGACTCATAATCGATTATCTTATAATCAGCTCTGATTTGCCAGTCCTATTCCGAATACTTGAGCAAACAGTGATTTTAATCCTAAAAATAAACAATATATAATTGTTATTTTGGGCAATTTGGCATGTTACAGGCAATAAATAAATAAATATAGATACCATTATGCTAAAGAATTATTATGAACAAATAGCCACGTTTTACAGGTCACGAAAACAGGTGATAACGTGAAAAAACTTGATACAAATTTAGATTTATTATAAAAATTCATATGCAATCATTTACACAAAGGTAACTAAGAACTTACCTAAGGATGTTTGGCAAGTGGCACGGTAAAATGTGTTCACTCCATCAACGGATATAGATCTAAATGCGACTTTATTCTCCCGGCTGGAAATCGAGCGCAATTGTATTCCGCGGCGAAAATGGCGATGCACCAATTCGTATTCGATTCCTTTCATTCTTTTTCGGGAATGACCAAAACAAAAAAAAACTTCTGAGGTACGAAAAAAACTAGTTCAATTTTAAGTATAACAAATATATCAAAGAAGCAAATTTATGCGTATAAAAGAATACGATACTATGGTTTCATATCGGCAACCCTTGCAAACACGGCACGGCACGCGCTCCGGTTTTTGGCATGCTGGTAAAACAAGGGCAGGTTTAAGATGCTGTGTGACAGGTTTAACCATTTACAAAACATCAACATATTTTCGTATTGAAATAATTAGGAATGTAATTTTGATATAATTTTTAACGTTGCATACAATGAGACTAAAATGTATAAATCGAGAAACGTAGCAACAACGTTTTCATAATGTCTGCAAAAAAAAAAAAAAAAAAAAAAAAAAAAAAAAAAAGAATGGTTAGAAAATCTAAGTTAACAAATCATTAGAACATTTTCAGCAGATTCTATTGATCTCAATAACTAAGAACGTAATTGTGACTTTTATTTTAATATTGGATACAACGCGACTAAAATGTAAAAAAAAAAAAAAAAAAATAAATAAATAAATAAAATAAAATAAAAAAAATCTAGAATTAAACGTCGCAACAACGTTTTCAAAATGTCTGCTTAAAGCTGATTATTCTATAACTTTTTTGTGCCCCCCCCCCCCCCCCCCCGGCATCATATGATACCGGGGCATATAGTTTTTAGGTTTTCTATACGTGCGTACGAATGTACGTCCGTCTGTACGAATGTGTATACGTAGGTTATATACCGTACATGATCCTGTTAGACTCAGGTTAAGACATTTGTACCAGGTAGAATTTTGCAGTTTTATAGTCAGGTACCCCACAGCGGAGGCATCCGTGTACTGTGGACACATTTTTTTCCCCTAACATCTACTAGTAAAAAAAAAATGCGGGTTAAGGTTGCATTTAACAGGTTTAAACATTTCCTTGAAAATTTAAGTCAACAAATATCATCAAAAACACTTATAGGACTGACATCATTAAGAACGTAATTGTGTGACGTTATTTTAACGTTGCATTCAACGCGACTAAAATGTAAAAAAAAAAAAAAAAAAATAGAAACATCGCAATGACATTTCAAAATGTCTAGAAAAAAAACTGATTTTTCTATTACCATTTTTTTTTCTATCTTTTATTTATTTATTTTTTTTTTTTTTTCTAACAACTACTGGTAAAACAAAAGGCAGGTTAAGGGTGCGGTGTGACAGGTTTAGGCACTTCCATGTAAATTTAAGTTAACAAATCATTAGAACTTTTTTAGTATTGATTATAACAACTAAGAACGTAATTGTGACTGTATTTTAACATTGCATACAACGCGACTAAAATATAAAAGTCTAGAAACGTCGCAACACCGTTTTCAAAATGTCTGCTTAAAACTAGATATTCTATAACATTTTTGTAATGACTACTCGTAAGAAAAGGCGGGCGAAGGGTGCGGTATGATAAGTTTTAGGCATTTTCTTGCAGATGATAGTAAACAAATAATTAGAAAAGTTTTAACTTTGAAATAATTAAAAACGTAATTGTGACGCTAGTTTAACGTTGTACACAACGTGACTAAAATGTAAAAATCTAGAAAACGTCCCAACAACGTTTTTAAAATGTCTGCAAAAACTGATTATTCAATAACATTTTTTTTTCTAACGACTACTAGTAAAAAGAAAGGCGGGTTAAGGGTGCGGTGTTGTGACAAGTTTATGCAATTACTTGAAAATTTAGGTTAACAAATCATTGGAATATTTTTAGAATTGAAATAATTAAAAACGTAATTGTGACGTTATTTTAACGTTGCATACAACGCGACTAAAATGTAAAAATCTAGAAATGTCACAACAACGTTTTCAAAATGTCTGCAAAAAAACGGGTTATTGTGTAATATTTTTCTAACGACTACTAGTAAAAAAAAAAAAAAAAAAAAAAAAAATGCGGATTAAGGGTGCCGTGTCAGGTTTAGTCGTTTCCTTGAAAATTTAAGTAAACAAATTATTAAAACATTTTTAGTATTGAAATAATTAAGAACGTAATTATGACATTATTTTAACGTTGCATACAACCCGACTAAAATGTAAAAATCTAAAAACGTCGCAACAACGTTTTCAAAATGTCTGCAAAAACCTAGTTATTATATAAAGTTTTTCTACCGACTACTAGTAAAAACAGGCGGATTAAGGGTGCGGTATGACAGGTTTAGACGTTTCTTTGAAAATAAGTTAACAAATCATTATAATATTTTTAGTATTGAAATAATAAATAATCTTATTGTAACGTTATTTTAACGTTGCATACAACGCGACAGAATGTAAAAATCTAGAAAACGTCCCAACAACGTTTTTAAAATGTCTGCAAAAACTGATTAT
Source organism: Anodontia alba (assembly GCA_964016985.1). Lineage (NCBI taxonomy): Eukaryota > Metazoa > Mollusca > Bivalvia > Lucinida > Lucinidae > Anodontia > Anodontia alba. The sequence goes on along the minus strand of OZ024837.1, from coordinate 24,373,682 downwards.
TCAATAACATTTTTTTTCTAACGACTACTAGTAAAAAGAAAGGCGGGTTAAGGGTGCGGTGTTGTGACAAGTTTATGCAATTACTTGAAAATTTAGGTTAACAAATCATTGGAATATTTTTAGAATTGAAATAATTAAAAACGTAATTGTGACGTTATTTTAACGTTGCATACAACGCGACTAAAATGTAAAAATCTAGAAATGTCACAACAACGTTTTCAAAATGTCTGCAAAAAAACGGGTTATTGTGTAATATTTTTCTAACGACTACTAGTAAAAAAAAAAAAAAAAAAATGCGGATTAAGGGTGCCGTGTCAGGTTTAGTCATTTCCTTGAAAATTTAAGTAAACAAATTATTAAAACATTTTTAGTATTGAAATAATTAAGAACGTAATTATGACATTATTTTAACGTTGCATACAACCCGACTAAAATGTAAAAATCTAAAAACGTCGCAACAACGTTTTCAAAATGTCTGCAAAAACCTGGTTATTATATAAAGTTTTTCTACCGACTACTAGTAAAAACAGGCGGATTAAGGGTGCGGTATGACAGGTTTAGACGTTTCCTTGAAAATAAGTTAACAAATCATTATAATATTTTTAGTATTGAAATAATTAATAACCTTATTGTGACGTTATTTTAACGTTGCATACAACGCGACAGAATGTAAAAATCTAGAAACGTCGCAACAACGTTTTCAAAATGTCTGCAAAAATCTGGTTATTCTGTAACCTTTTTCGAACGAATACAAAAAATGCTCTCAATAGGATAGAAAAAATAAAAATGCAGTCTAAGGGACATGTAGACGAAAAAGCTTTCATAACTGACTTTCGGATGTATATAACTACGTCTAGGTAGACAATAAACATTTCAAAAACGTTTTAAAAATGTCAGGTTCAACGTAACTATTTTGAAACCAATACAAAACGTTACGATAACGTTATGTGTTTGCTGGGATGTATCAGAGGAGACGATTCACAAGAAATGTCTGGAGAAATAACAGCAATACCAACCATGTTTTCCTGCTAAGTTCAGGTTCAACGTACTTAGGTTTAATGGCTTTAATTACTCATTTTCTATAAGAAGCTACTTTGGAAAGGGCCGTAAAAATAATTAGATTCTCGAGCCAAGGGTCTTTTGTAGGCTCTTTAATGTAGTACGCTTACTCTTTGATGCACCGGCGATATTGATGGCATTTATCACACTGTGCATGCATGATTGTTTACGCAATTATGGTCGATCACGTTGCTTATCTCTTTAATTGCACGACGGCGCGTCGCTCCTCAGACTAAATGACAGCTCCCTTTTCAATCTGATTTAGATGGTTGGCGCCTGACTCTCAATATCTGAGGTCGGACCCATCGTGGTCCTGTTTGTGGTTTAAATTGTGTTCTGGCTTTGGATCGCGATTAACCCCTTTTCTTTGTTTCATACCGTGTTTTATATTATATGGGTTTTACTGTGATGTTTCACAGATAGGGTAGAGGACACTTACAGATCCGAAAATATATTTGTATTATGGAGCTGCATCAGAGCTGAGGTTGAGTTTAAGCCCACAGTAGTTTGTCTTCTTATCGTTCAAAGGCGGTTCCTCTGTTGCAGTTCTTCTTTGTTCTTCGGTGGTTTCCAACGTGATGTTTGTTTTATCATTATTTGTTCCTCCTCTCTGAGGCTCTCTGCTTCTTGTGGTGCCTTGGGATGGCTTTGCTTTGTGACTGTGGCATTTTCTGGGCATCTTCACATATATGTGAAGGCTGGCTTCGACGGTTGCTATTTGGACGTGTTTCAAGGAACTCTTTTCGTCTAGTATGGTTAACTATTGCAGGTCTCCCATATCAATATTAACTTGAAATATATGTTTTTGATGGTTTGTTTTATTACCAATACTCGCATATTAGAGATGTCCGAGAATTTACCGTAAGTTACGGTAACTACCGTACGGTAGAATGAATTTACCTAGCGCGGACAAAGCTTTAGATTAGGAGGGAAATGGTACTCTATCGAGTGTATATTGAATAGTGTGGGTAAGGATAGATGTGTAAAACAACAACCGCTATATAAAACTTGTTTGTGTTGAGGTTTTACGGCCCAGTCATTCCAATGGGGTAGTACTAACCACACTTTTTTCTGGGCAGGCTTAGTCCTCTAAGCGGTTAATAAGTATTGTGCACATTCTTTCGCAGAAACTGACAACTGCCCATCTTAAATCAGCGGAAGGTAGTGACAGACCGTAGAAAATATTTCATGATCAATCTCCGGGAAAGAATGTTGCCAACTCGGCTTTGCTCATTGATACATTATAGCCGTGTCACAGGAAAATGTATATTCTGTGTTTTTTTCCGAGATAACTGAGCCAGACCATTTGTATATGACTAGGGCCTTTGTTATTTATCAGTATAGTCTGCAGTATCAAATGACCCTTTAAGCGGACAGCGATGGTTCTGATCAGACTACGTTGATTATTTTTTTGTATGACACAGTCCATATACATGTCACGGTGCGACTCGGCAGGGGTTTTCCGCATACATTTATGTCCTGAAGGCATATTTTTACATATTTGTGTTACTCTCTCTCTCTCTCTCTATCTGCGTTACACAAGGTATGTGCGTCTTCATGCGTATGTGCTGAGCGTGCATCCTTGTACGTGCATATGCGTGTTGTTACTGTTGCTGAGAAGATGTGATTGTGTTTGACTTAGGTGTAATATATATTTTATACCCACTTTTGTTTAATGGATTTCACTGTGAATCTGATATCCATACACATTTTTTATCATTATTATTATCTTATATTAGCGGGTGGGATTCTTAAGTGAAATCAATGAGAATAATAATAATATAGATAATGGTCTCATCATTCCTACATGAGTATAAATGTATGAAATGCAAGCTGCTAGAACCGGTTTACTACAGTCATGGTAGATACACATGTATATGTATTAACTAGTTAATACGGCAGCCAATTATTGCCGCCGAAGTAAACAAAAACGAAACACACACACACACACACACACACACACACACACACACATACACATACACACACACACACACAAAACATTTTGACTTCATAGTGGATGCGTTAGCAGTCTGAGTTGTGGGGAATATACGAAACCCGATACTCTTTGCACGTAGGCTATCATTTACAGCACATGTGCACAAGCGAGCGTTTCACGCACATGGTATATGATGTCTAGTGCATAAACCACTCAAACACAGAGTGCGCACCTTTTTATCGCAGCCGCGCTGCTCCGGGTCGCCACGGTTAACCGACTAACGCACTCTTTGCTCTAGCCGTGTCAACCGGCGATGAACCGGCTTTTCCCGACTGCACCGCTTTTAGTTGATTAGCTAAACATGGCGGCCAAGTAATTCGTCCGTTAATGACGAAAACCGCCACACTGTTTGATTAGTCATGTTGTTTTTAGCCCAACATTATTTTTATTTGTAACAGATGGTTGACCGCCGTCTGGAGAAAAGAGTGCGCCCATTGTCCCTTTACTATATTACGCCCCGCCAATCAAAGACTGGTGAAAGGGTATTGTTTTACCGCTGTCCGTCCGTCTTTACGTCCGTTCGTCCGTGCATTTGTGTCCGGCTCATAACTCCTAAACATATTGAATATATTAATGAAACTTCAGAGATGGCTAAATCATATCGAGGCGATGTGTCGCAAGCAAGGAAGAAAACACTGGTGTTTGAATTGTGTCCAGGCCATAACTCCTTACCCCTGTTAGTGCTTGAGTGCTAAAAATTGTGCCCGGGTCATAACTCCTAAACCGTATGGAATATCGTATGGAATATATTTATGAAACTTCACAGCTGACTACACTGAATAGCAAACTATGAAGACAACCTCAGCTAATTCGGTTTCGAATTATCACCTCTTGCCGAAATCCATGTGGCGACTTTGGTTTTGGATTTATCCGCCCCCCCCCCCCCCCCCCCCCACCTTGCCTGAAACCAATGTCGTGTAATGCTGAAAATTCATGTATGGCATATAACTCCTGAAACGTATGGAATATAGTAACGAAACATCACGGATGGCTTAATAATATCAAGACGATATGTCGCAAACAAGGAAAGACATCTCCAGCTAATTTGGTTTTGAAATAACTCCCCTTGCCAAACATCAGTGTAGTGTAATGCTCTCTTTGTGTCCGACACATAAAATAAAAATAGATATTCCCGCTGTTCAAAACAAAATCAGAGAGAGAGAGAGAGAGAGAGAGAGAGAGAGAGAGAGAGAAAGAGATCGTTACCATAGATCTTGTGAACCTGAAATCGGGAGCGCCACATATAACTCCTCGGCCGCGCGCCAGCCCTGAATGGTGAAACAATCCTGCACAAGAGGCCATAACTTTCTTACAAATGTAAGAACCCATTAGCAAAACGCACAAATGTGAAATATGAATGAGCATCAGCCTCCTCCGCCATTGTGGCTAGCTGACCTATATTGAAAAATAAGCGTAAATCTTCAACGATTCCCATCTAAAGAAGAATTACTCTTTATAACTGAAGTGCTGTGTGTGTTACGTACACATACCATATATATTTGGAAAAAAGCCATGACATATTCACGCTGTCATATATTGCATAGGTACTGTATTGTTAACTGAGGGGTGATTAATAACTTCGTGATCTCTATAAGCAGACGTACTGAATGTTAGTACAGTTCAACTCTTGAATTTTGAAATTAGCAAGTTAAAACTTGAATTACTTCTGCCTCGAAGGAAATCAGGAAAACACGATGTGCAAGCTAGGAGAGAATGTCTCTTTCTACATTATGGTGAAGACGTCGGCTGCTCAATTTCAACACGACAAGAAGAATTTGTGTCTCTTAATACATTATGGTGAAGACGTTGGCTGCTCAATTTAAACATGACAAGAAGAATTTGATAGACGAACTCCGTCACCAAAGAGGAGACCGTTGCAAGAATCATTAGATCATCATAGCAAAATGAGTGTTCTATTGCCTGTATGATAGGTATGTGTCTCCGAGGTATGTATAACGCTTTTCAAACGTTTAAAGTGTCACCTTAGTAGTATGCTGTACTACTCACCTTGTTATGTTCAAAAGCTCCTTGGACCTAATAAGAAACGCATTCAACATATTAAGGGATAATATAGCCGTTTTATGGCGGATCCTTACAGACTTCTCCAGCGATTTATGAGCGCGTATGAAACCACTGCCAACGAGGGGCAAAGCAATACTCCTTTTATTTATTTATTTATTTATTTATTTATTATTTATTTTATTTATTTATTTTTTTACTTTTATTTTTTATTTATTTTTTTTAATTATTTTGCAATGCGATGATGTTTGCATGACTTCTATTTTTCTGGGATGTGATGCAAGTGCTGTATATAGATAGAGACTACATACAGATAGACTGCTGCTCCAGTGAGAAAGCTTCGGAAGACAGTCAAGCAGATTCGATATAAAAAGTTGACAAGAAGTATGCTCTTTCACCAAGATAATGCACACATACTGACCGCTGTCACGACTGCTTTTTAGAAAGGTGGGTGCAAACTTATCAAACATCCATCCTATTCTCATGCTTTGGAAACGTCTTCCCAAATATGCAAAATTGTTGCGCTATCATACGACGTTAGGAATGCTGCGTTCCACAGAAGGGATCCAACAGTCTGTAATCTCTCAACTCAGTGTGAATGAAAAATGAATGCCTTTGATGATTTAAAACTGACCCATTTTACCATCAACCAGGAACTTATGAATCACCCCTCGTATATAGTCACATACATGTCACAGCAACGTGGCGTGGCCATCGACTGATTGGTATTCTCAGCTATGACAGAAACATTAAAACGGTTAGTACATTTGTTCTCATTAGCTCAGTTATTTTACTTATCTAATCAATATTTTTATTTACAAACAGACACGGTGTAAGGTTCATTATTCGAGTTTACCAGATTCGTGAATGCGTTCCCGGTAACATACATTTAACTATCGGCATTGGGGTGGTCGGGTGTGGCGAAGGTGTCGTGTATCTTACATCACTTGGACGTCCAACAGATATCAGCTTACATTTGGGCAAGGTCTGCTATCCTTATAGCCGGTAAGGGTGGAGGGAGTGGTTTTTTTTTAATTTCTTTTGTTTCTTTCCTTTCATTCCTGTTCCTCTTTACCCTCTCTTCCTCTCCTTCATCTCTACTATCTCTTCTCCCTTTCTCCGGAAGACGACACAAAATGATCAAGAAGGGTTGACGTGTCGTTACGGATAATCTGCCGGCTGCCAAAACATGGCGGCGGAAATTTCCGCCTGTACACGTCATTATAAAATATCAACAAAAATCACATATGAAATGCGTGTCTCACAAACTGAATTGATAACTTAAATGTCAGGGTATATAAAGTGATTATTAACAGATAAAAAACGCTTTTTATAAGTATAAAAAAAAACTTACGTTCTACATCACGAAAACATGCCTATATAATGTTGACCCCCTTAAACCCCACTTTTATATAGTAAAACTGGGGTTTACAGGGGTATACCTTATTTTTCTTATTTCTGCTCAAAAACATAGATTGTGGGTACTCGTTAGAACCGCCTCGTCGAGGCGGTTCCAACGAGTACCCACAATCTATGTTATGAGCAGAAATATGAAAAATATCAAAATTTTTATCTGATTTTTTTTCATTTTTAGGTAGTAAAAATTTCAATATATTTGAATAGGCATGTTCTCGAAATGACTTGCGTAAATTTGAGACAAAACATTTCCTTTTTCTTTCCCATGAATACACAAAGTACTAATGGTATTTTGTTTTACAATGTTCCATCTATATGGAAGCGTCCTAGTGCCAGGTGAAAAATATATTTAAATCCTACGTAGGAGATAATAAGCCCTACGTAGGCGTTAGCAATTCCTACGTAGGAGATATGTCCTACATATGAGATAGTAACTCCTACGTAGGAGATAATAAGTCCTACGTAGCAGATAGTAAGTCCTACGTAGGAGTTAGTAACTCCTACGTAGGAGATAATCTCTTACGCAGGAGATATTTACTCCTACGTAGGAGATACTAAGTCCTACGTAGGAGTTAGTAACCCCTACGTAGGAGATAATAAGTCCTACGTAGGAGTTAGTAACTCCTATGTAGGAGATAAGTAACTCCTACGTAGGAGATAATAAGTCCTACGTAGTAGATAATAAGTCCTACGTAGGTGTTAGTAACTCCTACGTAGGAGATAATAAGTCCTACGTAGGAGATAGTAACTCCTACGTAGGAGATAGTAAGTCCTACGTAGGAGCTAGTAACTCCTACGTAGGAGATAATAAGTCCTACGTAGGAGATAGTATTTTGTTATAGATAATTCAATACGATATTGAAATGAAGATCAATAGTTTTACCCAAGAAAACAAAACATATTGTTTAATTAAAAAAGTAATATATTTAGTGACTGATAATTCAGGAAGACCAACAAGTTGTCATCTGCTGAATTAGCCCAGAGAGTGGTAAAGGTTAAGGGATCAAATTTCCACCCCCACCCCCACCCCCAACACACACACAAACAAGAAAGGATTTGACATTTCATGCAAAGTGTCTCTGTTGGAAACAATTTGCATGAAATATCAAATCCTATTTTCTGGGTAAAATAAGACAAATATCACCAATTTATCGTCTGCCGAATTAGCCCAGAGAGTGGTAAAGTTTAAGGGTTAAACTATCTTATCCCAAATATTATTTTGCCAGTGCATGCAAACTGTCTCTATTGGAGACAATTTGCATTGTATGTCAAAGCCTATTTTTTGGAAAAATTAAGACTATCGTCAGTTTGTCCTTGATGCATAAATGTTGCCTTACAATCATTTTTCAGTTAATCAATCAAACTTAAAATTTTTTATTGATCTGGCAGATTAAAGAATTGCAGTGACCTGTCTCAGATACAGGACACTTGTGTCAGATTATGGAAAAGGGAGATTGTGTATTATGCAAACACGAAATACCCAGATCAGACAGCACATCTGCACATTCTGATCAGGATTTTCACTACTTATCAATGTATTCTACAGTAACCTAAGCGTTTCTTTAGGTACACAATTAAAGATGCCGATTTGTCTGCTCGGATTCTTAGATCATTGCCGTAATGGTCCTTTTCAAATGTTGATGTTCCTTTGATGTTTTAACTGCATGGGTTATAGATCAAACTATAACCTTGTCGGGTGACCCGAGGCTTCTGGTTCTCAGCTGTATTATGTCAAGTAGATGAATGAAACCAGGAGGTACAGGTCTCTGGAGAAGGTTGTATTTAACCGGTTCACACTTCATGGAAATACTGTCTCTGTGTGACTCAGTTGCCTGGCAGCGTTAAAAATGTAGATAAGATATTGGAAACATACAATTGATGTTATTAAACTTGTGCTATAAATGTTTGCACAACCTTTTTAATATAAAACAATGTACTAATAAAAGTAAAAATAGAATGTCTTGTGGTTGGATGCGCCATCCTACTGGAGACCAGGAGGTCGCGGGTTCAACCCCCCGCCGAGGTCGGCAACATTCTTTCGTGGAGATTGATCATGAAATATTTTCTACGGTCGCTGATTCAAGAAGGGCAGTTGTCAGTTTCTGGCGAAAGAATGTGCACAATACTGGTTAACCGCTTAAAGGACTAAGCCTGCCCAGTAAATGTGTGGTTAGGTAAACTGACCGCGCTCGACATGACCCTATTGGGTTGACTGGGCCGTAAAACCTCAACACAAACAAAGAATGTCTTGTTGATATTTTGTAGAACTTTTAGGTGTCTACAAGTAAAATAAGAAATAATGATGGTTGAGTCTTTTCAAATAAAAATGGACTTTATGAATTATGCGACCACTATGGATCCAGATTAGTATGTTCGTCCGCTTTATGATCAGAGTCTACACTGCACGCGAATAGAGCTTGCACATTCTATCAGCGAAAAAAAATGTATGCACATGCTGATCTGGAACTGAAATTATTGCACATATTATTAAATCCTGTTTTTATTATTTGGAGAGACGTTTGTAATTTCTGTGTTGGGTAGTTAGTAAATATGGATAAAATGTCGTTTCCTTGGGTTATTACTGTTACTACCCTGTGTTTCTAGACAGAGAGGCCTGTGCTTACAGTGTAGACCCAGATCAGATGTCACGTAACATATTGTGTAATCAGGGTCTACACGGTTCTACCCTAATCAGCAATGTTTAGACAAATCAGTGGGTACTATAATGCCCTAGTAAAAAATATAGGGCAAGTGTGGTAAAGGATCGTTTGTTTTTGAACCAAGTACCTTTGATTTAGGCCAATGTTTGAAAAGGTGTGAACAGTTTATTGAATCTGACAGATGGTGGTTAGAGAAGAAAGTGATTTACAGTATTTAACCTAAGTATTCTGATAGACACGCCTTAACAAACAGCAGTCGCGGCCCCTGATCAGACATTACATTACAATACATTAAAGTCTGCACACTGTTTATCACTCAAAGAAAGAAAAAAAAAAAAGACAAAAAAAAAAAAAAAAAAAAAAAAACAGCATGTATAAGCCATGTCAACAGGTAGTAACACGGACTTAATCAAATTTCAGTATGATAAAGATTTAAGGTGTTTAATAATAAGCAATATTATACCCCTATGTACACATGCAGCAAAAACTGTTAAAGCACCACGTAACTCTTTTAAAAACAAAACGTTTTGAACATGACCAACGTAATATTTATTCTTCGGAATTCAAATGTACAGTTAAATCACTGTTGCAATTACTAATTATTTGAATAAATAAATATAAATAGATAAATAAATAAATAAATAATAATCAATTGAATAGATATATTTTATGGAATGAGGTATGACCAACATAAGGTTGTTCTTCTCCGCATTGTAATGCGGTTACTAACACCTTTGTAGGAGAAAGTAAGTTACTAACTCCTACGTAGGACTTATTATCTCCTACGTAGGAGTTACTAACTCCTACGTAGGTGTTACTAACTCCTACGTAGGACATTATCTCCTACGTAGGTGTTAGTAACTCCTACGTAGGACTTTTTATCTCCTACGTAGGACTTATTATCTCTACGTAGGACTTATTATCTCCTTCTTAGGAGTTACTATCTCCTACGTAGGACTTTAATATTTTTTTCACCTGGCACTAGGACGCTTCCATACATCTAGGGCAACCGGAAAATAAAATATCCAAATTTATTCAAATAAAGACACACTTTGGCTACCAAGAAGGATACTCAAACAGCTCTTAACAATGTACATTGACCGTACATATATAATGTACTTGGCTGTCCTCCTTGCACGTGCAGATACAATATAAACCGGTATCCAGTCCGTTATATACATTAAAGGACAAGATTTTAGTTTTGTGTATCAGTTTGGGTACCTGCGGACATAGGCATATTGTGTTTTTTATTTGAAAGCTTTTGGATATTTTAACTTTCTTCTGGCCGGCCTCTGTGGCTCAGTTGGATGCGTCGTCCGACTGGAGACAAGGAGGTCGCGGGTTCAACCCCCGCCGGGGTCGGCAACATTCTTTCGTGGAGATTGATCATGAAATGTTTTCTACGGTCATTCTCTCCCTTCCGCTGATTCAAGAAGGGCAGTTGTCAGTTTCTGGCGAAAGAATGTGCTCAATACTGGTTAACCGCTTAGAGGACTAAGCCTGCCCAGTAAACGTGTGGTTAGGTAAACTGACCGCGCTCGACATGACACCATTGGGCTGACTGGGCCGTAAAACCACAGCATAAACAAACAAACTTCCGACTGCTCTAGACGGAACATTGTGAAATAAACTAACGTTAGTATTTTATGAATTTATGAAAAAGAAAAGGGAACATTTTTGTCCCGAATTTGCACAAGTTAGAATGTTTTTTCATACTTATGAAATGCATTTTTGTTTCTAGATAACGACTTGATATGCCTTGAGGTTTAAGTTATCAGTTGAAATTGTGAAACACGCGTTTCGTTTGTGATTTTTGTTGATATTTTATGATGAAGTGTACAGGTGACAAATTTCGCCGCAATGTTTGGGCAGCCGGCAGATTATTCTTAAACCCAACACAATCAACTATCGGCATATACATGTATTTGATATTAGACCGTTTTTATTCCATAGATGGATGTAAGAATCAACGGACGCAGGGACGGGCGGATAGACGGATAGACGGACGGACAGACAGACAGACAGACAGACAGATAGATAGATAGATAGATAGATAGGAGAGACAAATTATGGTTGTTCTGGTGTTTTGCGTCCCTTTCAACATTATTTACCATATCGAGAATATGGAAAGGTGATAATGAAAGGCTATGGGTAATGAAGGGTCGTACTCTTATGAGCTGAATTCAGCTTCTAACGGGATTCGAACCCGGGACCTCGTGATCCGATGTCGTGAGCGCAAACCACTCTGTCACCCCAACGCTTCAGAAAGGGAAGGAGACAGACATTTCGAGACAGACAGTGCCGAACACACACACACACACACACACACACACACACACACACAGAGCAATAACAACGTCGTATGGAAACGGCGACGTCGGTTCTTGGACCAGAAGTCGAAAAATGAAATTTGACTTTTCCCTTTTTGCGTTAAGCTGCATAGATTTAGGGTTGAAAATCAATTTTGAATTTCTCCTAAACCGAAAAGTCAGTTGACTCGAACCTTGGTAGGAAGTATCGTGGTGACTTGTAAATCAAAAGTATTTTTCCAATTGTAATTCTAAGAGGGCCGCCACAGAATCCGTCCTGAAAATCTATTTTGAATTCTTCTTGGGAACCAAAAGGCCAATTAACTCGAAATTTATTAGGAAGTGTTGGGGTTCTTTGTAGATCAAAACTAGCTAAAAATGTTTCAATAGGAAATCCAAGATGGCTGCATCTTGAAAATCTATTTGGGATTTCTACTATTGAATCAAAGTGCAAACTGACTCGAAACTTAGTACGCAGTGTCGGGCTGACTTGTAGACCTAACACGGCTAAAATCGTTGCAATCGAGAATCCAAAATGGCCGCCACAACCGCCGTTTTGAAAATTTATTTTCAACTTATTCTCCTGAACCAAAAGGCTAATTGAGTTGAAACTTGATAGGAATTATCGTGTGACTTGACTTGTAGATCAAAATAACTGTAATTGTTTCGATAAAAACCCAAAGATGGCTGTCACAGCCGCCATTTTGAAAATGTATTTAAAACGTATTCTCTTAAAAACGAAAGACCAGTTGACTAGACACTTAGTAGTAGCTATCAGAGAGACCTGTAGAAAAAAAATGACTAACGTCATTCCTATCTGAAATCCAAGATGACCACCATGGCCACCATTTGAAAATCTGTTTGGAATTACTTCTTCTGAACCGAAAAGCCAATTACTCGAAACTTGATAGGAACTATCTGTGTGACTTGTAGATCAAAATAGCTGAAATTGTTCCCATCGGAAATCCAACATGGCCGCCACCGCCGCCATTTTGGAAATGTATTTGGAACTTCTACTCCTAAATGGAAAGACAAATTGACGCAAAACTTGGTTGGAAGCATCAAGGTTACTTGTCGATCAAATATAGCAAAACAGGTTCCGATCGGAAATCCAAGAAGGTTGCAATCTTGAAAGTCTACTCTGTTTTTATTTTTTTCTTCTGAACCAAAAGGCCAATTGACTCGAAACTTTGTAGGAAGTATCGGGGTGACGTGTATATTAAATACAGAAAATATAACTAAAATAATTTCGATCAGAAATCCAAGATAACTGCCATCTTGCAAATATATTTTTAACCGTTATTCCTGAACCAAACGGCAAATTGACTGAAAACTTGAGAGGGACTGTTTGGGTGATTTGTAAAGCAAATATAGCTATATCGTTTCGACCAGAGATCCAAGATGGCTACCGCAGGCGCAATCTTGGAAATCTATAATGAACTCCTGAACCGAAAGCCCAAATGATTTAAAACGTGTCTAGTTCTCAAATGAGCGATATAGGACCATCTTTGCCCTGTTGTCTGATGATTACCACCTAACGAACACCGTCCATAAGCGACGATTCTGTTTTTCCTTCCATTGTGATGTTCATTTTAGAACTTTAATAACCTAACCCCACCTGGTGGATGAGAATGCGCATTTAAAGGGTCTCAAACCACAGAAATCTGAGGTCCCATTTTTCTTAACTTTGCTCAAATGTGCAAATACATTTTCATAACAAGGCTAGGTTAGAATCAAATTTGCATGATATTAAAATATCTTACGAACCGAATAGAAACCGGCAGCTTTTCTGATTTGGCCATTAAAGATCATTAAAGCGGCACTACCCCGTTTTTTTTTTTTGTTTTGTTTTGTTTTTGTTTTTTTGTTTGTTTGTTTTTTTTTTTTTTTGTTTTTTTTTCTTCAGAATGAGCACCATATTCAGTCCAGAAACGATAATGATGTAGCAGGTGTAGGTTCTAATATTAGAAAGTGTTTGTAAAAAGATGAAAATCTTCATAAGACATGTTTTGCTTATACTGTGCTCTTTTCCGTATAATTCTTGAACACCCCTCGAATATTGCTAGTACGCGCTCGTGTAGTCCTGAAACACTAGTTCCATTTTACAGTCTGCATACAAAAATAAAAAAAAATCGAACAAGGGAGTCTGGGACATATTGGTACATACGGCAAATATACGTCAATTAGTTTTTCATCAAACCACACATCAACATACAAATCGTCTCGGAAGTCATCGAAGATCTTAAGTTAAAAAGTGGCGTGAATGTTAACGTTATTGAATAATTTAGACTTTTCATTAAAAAATACATATTCAAAGCCGAGAACAAGAAAACAACCTACAGTACGTCGAGAATTGGTTAAATATAAACAATGTCGTATCCGAGAACCAGATAAGCATCTATCTTCGTTTTGCGCCGGGGTACAAATTCGCACCTAAATCACAATAGGCGCAAATTTTGGCAGGTACAAACGAAAAGAATATACATGTAATGGGAAAAGTCAAGTTTCAGTCTAAAATGGGTTCTGATTACATGGTTTCTTAGTATATAACGTGTTTAATACAGCCTTGCGCCGCGGTCAGAAAGCAAAACCCCGAAGCTTGTTATGTGCTTAAATATGTTTTTTATAGAAAAAAAAAAGGTCGTCTTCTGTTAGTATATACTACCAATTTCATTCTTGGAATATTAAATCTGTAGGATACCCCATTTTCCTTCAGTATTCAGACAAACACACCTGAGCAAATGATACATACCCAGATAAGCAGCTCATGTATATTATAGTGTAGCTTGATCGGTAGCTAAATAGGATGCGCGTCCGACTGGAGATCAGGAGGTTGCGGGTTCGACACCCACCACGTCGGAAACAGTCTTTCGTGGAGATAGATCATGAAACAGTTTCTACGGTCTTTCTCTCCCTTCCGCTGATTCAAAGAGGGCATTTATCAGTTTCTGGCGAAAGAATGTGCACAATACTGGTTAACCACTTAGAGGACTAAGCCTGCCCAGAAAAATGTAGTTGGGTAAACTGACCGCGCTCGACATGACCCATAGGGTTGACTGGGCCGTAAAACCTCAACACAAGTAAATCAACTTCTGCCAATCAGCCAAACCTTTAAAATCAAGTTGGCATTCAATTTACAGGATAAGTACGGTACCGAAGAAAATGTATCTAATACGTAGGGTAATTACGGTAATATTTCTAAGGTTGCTGAGGAAAATGTTATGTGACGTCACCACATTGATCATCCGATTAGAAAAAGTGCGGTTGAGTAAGACTTTATGTGGCGAGAAAAGGCGTGTGAAAGAGATAGAAAAAAACAAAAAAAAAAAAAAAAAAAAAAAAAAAAACATTTAATTTTGAATAATAGTCAATAGTACTGGTTTCTACCCAGGAAAAAAGAGGGCCACATGGAAGATTAGTACTAGATTACTAAATGTGTTACCCTCTATAAATAAAGTCGATTATTATTATTATTATTATTATTATATGAATGACACGGTCTATTCTTTTTCCTATTATACAGCATATATCACGTTTCTGCACATGTTTAACTTGGCGTGCCTTGCAAAGTTGGTAAGGTATTCATCTGTCCGTGCAAGGACTGAGTTAGATTCTTATCTTTCTAGGGCAGCTGTATTGTGTTCGGAATAATATCACACCATCTTGATGCGGGCCCCCGTAGCCTAGTGGATAGGAGAGTTGACTCTTAATCCATTAGGTTTCTCACCGCTGTGGTTCGAACCTAGCTCGGGTCATATGTGGGAAAGCCAAATTCTGCTTACGGATGATCAGGTGGTTTTTCTCCGGGTACTCCGGTTTTCGCCCACCTTCGATGAACGATCGGCTCTATATAAGTGAAATATTCTTGAAAGGGCCGTTAAACCTCAATCAAAAAAAAAAAAAAAAACAAAAAAAAAATACCATCTGGACTGTCTAAGGCGACACTGAAAATGTATTTAACCAATAATCCATGGCCGTCGAGTCATATTTTGCGGACAGGAGAAGATATCCGATAGGCAAATAAGAGGGCTGTCATCAGCCCGTCAACAAAAGATACTAGCACAATAGCTGTTTCGGCTCCTTTTATGTTGGTCGACCCTCTCTCTGTCTCGATCAATCGCTTCTGATCACGTTGTCCCAGGTTCGAATCCCGCTAAAGGCGGAATTCAATTTATGACTCTCTCTCTCTCTCTCTCTCTCTCTCTCTCTCTCTCTCTCTCTCTCTCTCTCTCTCTCTGTCTGTCATGACAATGCTATATTCTGCTATTTAGCCCCCTTTTTAACTCACCTGAGCCAAAGGCTGAGGATGAGCTATTGTGATAACTTGCCAACATATGCAAATATCCCTGGTTGTTGCGTTATACGCACCAAATTGTTTTGTTACACAGGTGCAGAAAAGTGTTGAAAGTAGGAGTGCATGTGCTGTTAAAAAGAAACAAATATTGACAGCTTCGTGCATTTACTGCCCAAAATTAAATGTTTTTCTCTTGCAAGTGCCTTTTCAGACCAGTGTTCCATCCGCATAATGTCTTAAGCCTCGGTCACACAGCTTGCGACTGCGATGCGACGCTTTGCGACTGTTTTCGTTTGCAACTGACTCGCGACCTCTGCGACTGTTTCAACTACTTTTTTTCTACAAATATAATCGCCGATCAGTCACCGACCAGTCGCCGTACAATCGGCGATAGTTTTTGCATGCCGTCGGCGATTGATCGGCGACTTGTCGCCGTAGGATTGCAACCAGTTAAGAGTGATTGGCGACCAGTCGGAGACTGGTTGCAATGGAACGGTGATTTTTAATAAAATGTTACGACATGGATGAATTCATTTCTGTGCAAGTTGACATATATATATATATATATATATATATATATATATATATATATATACATATATATATATATATATATAATATATATATATATATACATATATATATATATATATATATATATATATATATATATATATATATATATATATTTTCCTTTACGCATCATGATGCGAACACTTTGAACGCTGGTGATAAAATGATGCTAGGACATGAAGACAGCTTTTCGTTGTAGTTGGCACTGCAAACTTTCGGGTATCTATTACCTCCTTGCAACCTGTAGGCGATCAGTCGCCGTTTCACCAGTGATGCCGGCCGCGGTGGCTCAGTTGGATGGTCCGTCCGACTGGAGACCAAGAGGCCGCGGGTTCAACCCCCGCCGAAGTCGGCAACATTCTTTCGTGGAGATTGATCATGAAATATTTTCTACGGTCATTCTCTTTCTTCCACTGATTCAAGAAGGGCAGTTAGTTTCTGGCGAAAGAATGTGCACGATACTGGTTAACCGCTTAGAGGACTAAGCCTGCCCTGTAAACGTGTGGTTAGGTAAACTGACCGCGCTCAACATGACCCCATTGGGTTGACTGGGCCGTAAAACCTCAACACAAACAAAATTCACCAGTGATCAGTCTCCGATCGATTGTCAAACAGTCGCCGACTGAGCGCCAATAGATCACAGCAAGGTTGCCAGATTTCAGAGCCAAAGAGTTGGTGAAATCGATCGGCGACCGATAAGTGACTGGTCGGCGACTGATGGCGACTTCCAGAAAACCATTGCAACCAGTCTGCGACCAGAATTAGTCGTGGCTAGTCTTTGTGCATGCTCAAAAGTCCTGGCTGCGACTAATTTTGTTCGTTACGCCCATTATTGCGACTTCTGCAATCTTCCTGCGATTGTCAATTTTTAGTCGCTGAGCGGGGCGTTATAAAATTTTACTGTTTTTACTCGGATCATCAGCGTGGTCACTGCTGGCGCGATTAGATGTATAAGCATTTAAACCTGTCCTTACGTAGGCAACAAAAAAAAATTCTGCTTATACACACAGTTATGCAAGGCGTTTGTGCCTTTGCTATGTTCGATTTTCTGAGTTTGAGCGATCTTTTTACGTTGATAACAACATATTAATAGACATCTTTAAAATTTTAGTTTAAGGCGTTTTGTTGTCCCTAAGGTAAGCGACAAAAAAAAAAAAAAAAAAAAAAAAAGGAGGCCAAACTTTCCCTGTATCGCTCACCTGATTACCAGAGAAGTTTCCAGTCAACTGGCCTTTCGAATCAAGAGAAGATTATCAAGATGGCGTCCATCTTGGATTTCCAATCAGAATGATTTTAGCTACTTCTAATGTTCAAGTCACCTCGATAATTCCAATGAAGTTTCGAGTCAATTTCCCGTTTAGGGATAAAAAATTCAAAATAGATTTTCAACTCAACATAGCTGCTAGGGCAACCAGCTTGGATTTCTGATCAGAATGATTTTAGCTATATATATATATATATATATATATATATATATATATATATATATAATCTACAATTCACCCTGATACCTCCTATCAATTTTCCAGTCAGTTGGCCTTTCTTTTCAAAAGAAGTTCAAAATAAGATTTTCAAGATGGTGGCCATCTTGGATTTCTAATCAGAACAAATTTAGCTAGTTTTGTTCTACAACTCACCCAGATACTTCTTTCCAAGTTTCGAGTAAATTGGCCTTTCGGTTCAGGAGAAGTGCAAAATAGATTTCTAAGATGGCGGCCATCTTGGATGTCCGGTGAAAAGGATTTAAGCTGATTTTCATGTACAAGTCACGCTGATGCTTCCTACCAAGTTTCGGGTCAACTGGCTTTTCGATTCAGAGGAAGAAGCGTAGAATATATTTCCAAGATAGCGGCCATGGTGGCCATCTTGGATTTCTCATCGGAACGATTTTAACTTTTTTTTTATATTCAAATCACTCTGATGCTTCCTACCAAGTTTTTCGAATTAGTTCGCCTTTTGGTTCAGGAGATGAAGCAACAAATAAAATTTTCAAGATGTCAATCATCTTGGCTTTCCAATCAGAATGATTTTAGCTGTTTTGATCTACTAGGCACCTCGATGCTTCCTGTCAAGTTTTAAGACTATTTGACTTTCGTTTCAGGAAGAGAAGCGAAAAATAGATTTTCAAGATGGCAGCCATGGCGGCTATCTTGGATTTCCCATCAAAACAATTTTGTCTATTTTTATCTACAAGTCACCCCAATGCTTCCTATCAAGTTTCAAGTCTACTAGCCTTTTGTTTAAGGAGAAGAAGAGAAAAAAGTCAAAATGGCGGCCATAGCTTGCGAATCGGTACAATTTTAACGATTTGTGCTCTACAAGACACGCCGATGCTTCCTACCAAGTTCCAAGTCCGTTGCCTTCAGGAGAAGCAAATTAGATTATCAAGATAGCAGCCATGGCGGCCATCTTAGATTTCTGATTAGAACGACTTTAGCTATTTTTGATCTACAAAGCGCCCTGATACTTCCTACCAAGATCCAAGCCTTTTGGTTCAGGAGAAGAAGTAAAAAATAGATTTTCAAGATGGCAGCCATGGTGGCCATCTTGGATTTCCGATCGCAACTATTTTAGCTTTTTTTTTTTCTTTTTTTTTTATTATTATTATCTGCAAGTAACCCTGGTGCTTCCTACCAACTTTCAGGTCAAGTGGCCTTTCAGTTAAAACAGAAGCTAAAAATAGATTTTAATGATGGCGCCCGATCGGAACAATTTTAGCTGTTTTTGATGTACAAGGCAACCAAATGCTTCCTTCCTACCAAGTTTCAAGTCGATTGGCCTTTTGTTTCGGGAGAAGAAGCAATAAAATAGATAGATGGCGGTCATGGCATGTTGATTTCTGATTGGAATTATTTTAACTTTTTTTGATCCAAGATTCAAGTCAACTGACCTTTCGGTTCAGGAGAAGAAGAGAAAAACACTTTCAAGATGCTGTTCATGGTGGCCAGCTTGGATTGCTGATCTGAAAGATTTTTAGCTAATTTTGCTCTACAAGATACTCCAGTGCTTCCTACCTAGTTTTAAGTCAGCTGGCCTTACGGTTCAGGAGGAGAATCAAATTAGATTTTCAAGATAGCAGCCATGGCAGTCATCTTGGATTTCCGATCAGAACGAGTTTTGCTATTTTTCTTCTACAAGTCACCCCAATGCTACCTACCAAGTTTTAAGTCAGTTGGCATTTTGGTTCAGGGGAGAATAAAAAATATAGATTTTTCAGATGGCGGCCGTCTTGGATTTTTGATCGGAACGATTTTAGCTATTTTTGATCTACAAATCACCCGACGCTTCCTACCAAGTTTCAAGTCAGTTGGCCTTTCGGTTCAGGAGAAGAAACGAAAAAATAGATTTTCAAGATGGCGGCCATGACGGCCATCTCAGATTTCTGATCAGAAAGACTTAAGCTATTTTTCTTCTTCGCGTCACTTCAAAGCTTCCTACCAAGTTTCGAGTCAATCGGCCCAGTGTGTAGGAGGAGTAGGCTTTTAAGGAAACTGTTGATACTGCACGACGCACGACGCTATTATTTGACCTAATGACCTATTTTTGACCCTACATGACCCAGTTTCGAACTTGACCGACATTTTGTCAAGGACATCACTCTGAGAAAGTTTGAAATTAATAAGACTGAAAACGAGGCCTGTAGAATGTTTACAAGCCATCTTAACAATGAAGGGGACATAACTCTGCCACCGTTGGTCCGATCTGAACAGTGTTCAAACTCGTTCGAAATTTTATGCATGCCATTGCAGACAATCCTCTTTATACCGACACTCGATACAACGACAAAATTCATTATTATGAAAATTTGATTGTCATGAAACCTTCGCTTAAGAGGTAACAGTTAGTCACAAATAATGTCAGAATATTGTATCAAATACTTTTAAGAAACTTATTCTAACAAATATCCAAAACATATTCTATGAGGAAATATAAGAAAAAGACAAGACCTTTGTTACATATCGATATGCTCATTAAGAATTCCGTACAACAGCAAATTCATTTTAATGAAAAAGTCTTTGCGAACAAATGTTATCGCTGTAACGAGGGTTCACTGTATTATCTGTAAGTTACATGAAGGTACAGCAAAACCTGAAGAAGCTACGCTTTTCACATGGTCAATAATGGCCATTTTGATAGCCAAGGGGATAAAACACTGCTACTGTTGATCCGATCTGGCCCATTTTCAAACTCGTCTGAGATTTTGTCCATGTTATTAATATCTACAAGTTTCATGAAGATCCAACAAAAAATAATGAAGCTACGCTGTTCAAAACGTCGATTATGGCCATTTTTGACAATTAAGGGGACGCAACTGTGCCATGTTTGGTCCGATCTAACCCATTTTCGAACTCGCCCGAGATTTTATGCATATTATTGTTATCTTGCAAGTTTCATGAAGATCTAACAACACGCTGTTCAAAAGCGCTTTGCTTGCAGGCTGCAAAGATATTTCTGTTCGAAAGTGTGGACGACGGACGACAACGATGGACGTCGGGGGCTGCCATCCTATAAGCTCACCCGGAGTCTTCGGCTCAAGTAAGCTAAGAAAAAGTGGCTAAACGAACTCGTGTTAAATATAACAATAAAACCTGCTAAACTTTACCGTTGCTGCGGGCCCCCGTAGCCTAGTGGATAAGAGAGTTTACTCTTAATCCGTTAGGTTTCTCACCGCTGTGGTTCGAGCCTCGCTCGGGTCACATGTGGGAAAGCCAAGTTCTGCTTACGGATGGTCAGGTGGTTTTTCTCCGAGTTCTCCGGTTTTCACCCACCTTTGATGAACGATCGGCTCGATATAAGTGAAATATTCTTGAAAGGGCCGTAAAACCCAAATCAAATAAAAAAAAAAAATTACCGTTGCTGATAACATGGTAGGACAATCAAGTTCACGTGTTGCAGTGTTTGGGGTAGTGAGAGGGCATTGGGTGTGTTGGTGCAGATGGTGTGCGTGCAATTACAACGAATATGGCGAAAGATTAACCAGAAGCTATAACTGTTACGTTTATGTTTGTCGCAGTATGATACCACTCTGGTTGCCATAGTAACCGTTTAACTTTTTGAACTTTATATTGTCTTTAATTATACAGCCGATGATGATTTAGACCAATAATGAGCATTAATCCTGAGGTCTGCTTAACTCAGATAATTGGTATTGAATATGTGAGCTTATCCGCTGTGTGGGAATAAGTTTCCAAAGGTAAGCTTTGAAAATAGTACGTGTTGAGCATTTTATTGTTTAAGAAATAGATCAGCTGTAGCAGTGATTTGTTGAGTAATAAATCACTGTTTTGAGGTCCGTTGTAAAGTAGATTGAATCACGAGTGCAAAGGGCCAGTGATTTACCTTCTTACAACTTACTGATAAACTGATTTTTTACTCAACAAATTACGCACAAGAGCGGATCTATTTCGATTCTAACACGACAAAACAGTCGAGTTTTCCAAACTTTCAGCCATCGCATAAAGAAATACCGCCAAAAGTTTTGACTGTAAAGCTGCTGTTTACATCAATTTCTTAAGTTGTTGACGCGCGAAAAACGACGTTACACTGTCTAACGTCGTAAAAACGAAGGATGACTACAGCAAAGTGTCAAAATGACGTCGGAACGGCGCAAGATAGCGTCGAGCGCTTCCGCCCAGTGATTTGTTGCAGAATACTTCACTAAATTTAACCAATGGCTAAATAGGCGAGCATTTCTATCGCCGGGTTTGCTGAAGGCAGATAGTTGTCCTTTGTGGCTATTTTTGTGATTTTTGCGATGGTACAATATTTTGGTTGCCATAGTAACCTTTATAGTTGTTTATTTATATCACACACAAATCGTTCATGTCACCTTAGTTGAAACAGATAATGACACTTGAGATTATCTAGGAAGATATTGCAGTTAGACGAGGATTTTCCCTAATTGGCTCACGTGTTGATTACTAGATTTCAGAAATAATATTCTTTGGTTTATTAGCTCACCTTCACACGAAGTGCTCAAGGTTAGCTATTGTGATCACCCTGTGTCAGTTGTACGTACATCATGCGTCGTCAACTTTTATGTTGTTCACCCTCTAGAGGCTAAAGGTTTTCATCAATCATAATTACCAGAATGTTTGACATGATGATATCTCGGTAAAATTCGAATAATGGTTATATCATGTAAAAAACTAGGTCACAAAGTCAAATTTCTTTAAAACCTTGTTCACCCTTTAGAGGCCAACATTTTGCTTCAATCGTCATGAGCCTTTACCAGAAAATTTGTCTAGATAATATCTCGGTCAAGTTTGAATATGGGTTATGTCGAGTTATGTCGAGTAAAAAAACTAGGTCAAGTTTCTTTAAAACATTGTTCACCCTCTAGAGGTCACAGTTTTGCTGGAATCTTCATGAAACTTTACCAAGATGTTTGACATGATAATATCTCGGTCATATTTGAATATAGGTTATGTCAGATTAGACACTAGGTCACTAGATTAAATTTCTTTAAAACCTTGTTTACACTCTAGAGGCCATATTTTTGCTTTAATTTTCATGAAACTAAACCAAAAGGTTTATCTTGATAATATCTTATTCAAGTTCGAATATGGGTCATGTCGGATCAAAATCTAGGTCACTTGTTTAGATTTGTTCCAAACCTTGTTCACTCTCAAGAGTCCACAGTTTTGCTTCAATCGTCATAATTATTTTTACCAGAATGTTTTTCTTGTTAATATCTCGGCTAGGCCGTGTTGGAATATGGGTCATTTTAAGTAAAAAAATAGGTCACTAGGATTCATTTCTTTGAAAAAACTTGTTCACCCTCTAGAGTCCATAGTTTTGATTTAGTCTTCATGGAACATTTCAAGGCAGTTTTTTTCTGATAATATATTGGTTTAGTTTGAATATGCGTCATGTATGGTTGACAAAGAAGGTCACTAGACCAGATTTATTTAAAACCTTGCTCATCCTCTAGTGACCTAACATTTGTTTTAATCTGGGTAAATTTTTACCAGAATATCTGTCTTATTAATATCTTGGGCACGTTCGAATTTGGGTCAATTAGGGTCAAAAACTAGGTCACAAGGTCGAATTTCTTCAAAACCTTGTTAACCTTCTTGAGGCCACATTTTTCCTTCAATCCACAGAGCTTTACCAAAATAATTAACTTGATGATATCTCGGTCAAGTTTGAAGATAGGTCATGCCGGATCAAAAACTAAGTCACTCTGTAAAATTTCTTTAAAATATTATTCACCCTCTAGAGGCCACTGTTTTGTGTTAATCTTCAAAGAATTTTACCAAAATATTTGGCTTGATAATGTCTCGGTCAGGTTGGAATGTGGGGCCTGTAGGGTTAAAAACTAGGTCACTAGGTCACTTTTCTA
Organism: Anodontia alba; assembly: GCA_964016985.1. Lineage (NCBI taxonomy): Eukaryota > Metazoa > Mollusca > Bivalvia > Lucinida > Lucinidae > Anodontia > Anodontia alba. The sequence continues at coordinate 24,350,008 of OZ024837.1, read as the reverse complement.
TAAAACCTTGTTCACACTCTAGAGGCCACAGTTTTGCTTCAGCCTTTATGAAACTTTACCAGAGTTTTTTTAATGATATCTTGATCAAGTTTGAATATGGATCATGCCGATACAAAACCCAGGTCACTAGGTTAGATTTCTTTAAAACCTTTTTCAACCTCTGGATTCTACAGTTTTTCTCCAATCTTCATGAAACTTTACCAGAATCTTTGCCTTTATGATATCTTATTCAAATAATCATCATGAATCTTGCTCAAAATACTTACCTTGATGATTTCTAAGTCACGTTTGAGACTAGGTAACTCAGGTAAAAAAAAACTAGTTCAACGGACCAAATCAAAGGCAAAAATTAATAGCGCTCTAGAGACCTCGTTTTTGAAGTAATTTTCATGAATCTTGCTCAAAATCTTTGTCTTGATGATTCCTAGGTCGACTTTGAAACTGTGTCATTTTGAGTAAAAACTATGTCACAAAGGAAAACATTGTAAATATTCTAGAGGTCACATTTTTTTGGAGCAATCATCATGAATCTTGCTCAAAATGTATGTCTTCATAGTTTCTAGGTCGGGTTCAAACTGAATCACTTGAGATGATAATCTAGGTCACCGGTCCAAATCAAAGGAAAATCTTGTTAACACTGTAGAGGTCGCATTTTTAAGTAATCATCATAAATCTTGCTCAAAATGTTTGTCTTGTTGATTTCTAGGTCAAGTTTAAAAGTGGGTTACTTGGGGTCAAAAGCTAGGTCACTGGTTCAAATCACAGGCAAACCTTGTTAACACTCTAGAAGTCACATTTTGAAAGGACAATCATGAGTTGTGCTCAAAATGTTTGGCTTGATGATTTTAGGTCAAGTTCAAAACTTTTTCACTTGGGGTCAAAAATTAGGTCGCCAGGTCAAATTAAAGGAAAACGTTAACACTCTAAGAGTTTACATTTTTTGAAGTGATTATCATGAATCTTGCTCAAAATGTTTTGTTTTGATAATTTCTAGGTCAAGTTTGGAGCTGGGTCATTTATGACCGATATTTCATTGTCCAGTGATTTTCTAAAGTTTTTATTCTGTTTAAGTTAGTTTCTCAGTAACTATTAGTCATACGGCAGTGACACTTGGCATTTGCATACATTTTAGCATAGCCTCTTGAGTGCAGTCATCCATATTTGACATTGACCTATATTTTACTGTCCACTGAATTTATTAAGCTTTTGCGTTTAGGTCAGTTTCTCAGTTACTATTTGTCCAAACGCCAGTGATTCTTCGTACATACATACACCTTAGCATGGCCTCTTTAGAGCAGTAATCCATGGGGGAAGGTATATTTTTATAACAACTTCTATGAAACTCAGTTTTGCATTTAAACCGGAAATGAGGAAGATAATTTAAGTCACGTATACCAGACTTGCACACTGACTGTATTCATTTAACAATTTCAGTGTTGTGTTCTCGTCATTCTAATGCAAGAAATATTTTCTAAAGGAAAAGGTAACTACAGTCGAACCTCGTTATATCGAACTCGCTTATTTTGAATTGCTGCTTAACTCGAAGTGAAAATCTGGTCCCTATTTTAACATGATATTATGACAACAGGTAACAAAATAATGTGGAAAAGAGGAGAAATTGCTCCTAAGGGAACAATTTCTCCTCTTTTCCACATTATTTTATATGTATATTTCTAACTTCAGGAGTCAAATTACACATTCATTTGTTAAATGTAATTGTTCAATCTATTGTTTTCCTCACTCTCTCAACTCCGATATGTCGATGTACGGATATCTCGAAGTATTTCAGTGAGTCCCTTGGAATTCGAGATAACGAGAGTCGACTGTAAATGTAATTCCGTCGTTTTGAATATAATATTAATTTAGGAGTTTTCTGGGTGGGGTAATCATCTCTCCATAATCAGAAGCTAGTAGCATATTTGCCGTCCTCGGTGGCTCAATCGGACGCGCCGTCCGACTGGAGGCCAGAAGGTCGCGGGTTCAACCCCGCCGAGGTCGGCAGCATTCTTTCGTGGAGATTGATCATGAAATATTTTCTACGGTCATTCTCTCCCTTCCGCTGTATCAAGAAGGGAAGCTTTCTGGCGGAAGAATGTGCACAATACTGGTTAACCGCTTAGAGGACTACGCCTGCCCAGTAAACGTGTGGTTAGGTAAACTGACCGCGCTCGACATGACCCCATTGGGTTGACTGGGCCGTAAAACCTCAACACAAACAAATCAAGAAGGGCTGTTGTCAGTTTCTGGCGAAGGAATGTGCGCAATGCTGGTTAACCGCTAAGAGGACTAAGCCTGCCCAGTAAATGTGTTTTGTAAACTGACCGCGCTCGACATGACCCCATTGGATTGACTGGGGCGTAAAACCTCAACACAAACAAAAGTAGCATATTTTTAATTTCTGCTATGGTACAGACATCGGGCTACCGGAATATTGTAATTTCTAAAGTCTGGTCTTCAACACCTGAGCCAACTAGGAAAAATTTTCGCCTTACTGGAATATCTCCTTTTTGCCTACAGAATCGGTTGCTAGTGTGCCATCGTTGCCACTACGCAAGATGATGATTTATTCATTGATCTATCACCACTCATTTTTGGTGAACTTGATTAAATCTTTTATTAATGAGAAAACTAAAAGTGAGCATCCAATTCATGCCATATGCAGACACGATCGCGATATCACTTAAAAGTTGTTGAAACCGACGATAAATCCAACTATAAACAACAACAACAAAGCATTGCGATGTTATATTCCTTTTCATTCTCACCTCTACATAACATCTTCCAAATTTTATAACATTACTTTTTCGTGCCCTCTCAACCCTATTTTCTGCTATATTTTCTGATCAGACCCCTACCATAACCTAGATAAGTAGTTTCTAGACAAGCACTCCTCCATTCTTCTTAACCCATTTACCCCGGCTTTATGAAAAGAAACTTAATTCCTGAATATTGACACATTATTGCGAAGAAGGATTTCAGTCCAAAATCAATAACAGAGCGACAAGCTGTGTAGATCCTAAGAAGATGGTTGGTTTCATCTGGATTTGCATTGTTTGCAGTGATATCTGAATCGGTCTGTAGGGATGAACGGGTTAATATTAAAGGTTTCCCAGTCATCAAATGTAGCAGTATGTGGCATATGAAGTATAAAAGGTATTTTTACCGACTGTTCATTTAAACCATCTTGGTCGGTTTGTGTTAAGTTTCCTCCTTGTCGTCATTCATTCACATGCTTTTCTGCAGATACAAGGTTTCGATAGTTTATATTGTATTATATGTTTTTTGTTGATATTAAACATATGAGCCCAAGATTGTTAACAAGAAAAGATAAATGGCTTAATTGAAGTATTTCAGAGACCAAAGAAAGTCTCACCTTTCTTTAGTAAACAGTACAGCAACTAAAGTGGTATTCTGTGTTTGGATGTAACAGGGAGCTCAGACATGGTGTATTCAAGAATTCAAGAATCCAAGAAAACATCCAGAGGTTACTGTCTCGGAAAGTGATAATCACTCATGGTGTAGTATTTATTCAATGTAGAAAAAAAAACATATCTACTAAAATGCTATAATTTTATTCTATGGTTCGTGGAATAGCATAAAATAGCCTTTGTGTCTGTTTTGCGTAAATGTGCTCTGTGGAAACGTTTATACTTGATGTCCATTTATCAAAGATCGATTAGACTGGTCTGGATAATGATCTCCTTTAAAATGCAATAATACATACCCAAAAAGAAATAGTACATAACACTCTTTTAGACCGTTGACAGCAAATCGACGGTAAAGAAGCATCCCAAATTAAATACACCCAAGTGCCCTCGCATTGGCTTGATATGCGTCTGTAATTATTACGATCCTTTATCTTAAATAGAGGGGTGGTTGGGTGGTGCGAAGGTGTCCTTTATCTTACGTCACCGGGGCGCCCTTAAATAGAGGGGTGGTTGGGTGGTGCGAAGGTGTCCTTTATCTTACGTCACCGGGGCGCCCAACTGATACTGGCTTACAGCTGGGCAAGGCCTGCTATTCTTGTAGCAGGTAAGGGTAGAGGGGGATGTTTTTACTTCTTCTGTTTCTCCACTTTCATTCCTGTTCCTCTTTCTTGCCTGTCCCTCTCTTTCATCTCCTCTACTATCTCTTCTATCTTTTTTTCTCCCTTTCTCTGGGAGTCGACACAAAATGACCCACAAGGGTTGACGTGTCGTTAAACCCCAACTCAATCAATTATCTTAAATAGACAATGTGTACTCCTTTATCATAGTAAAGGAATTTGTAGTTAAAACAAATTATAAAATAACCGCAATATCTCGGATTAATTGGCTGACCTAGTAAACAAACAACGTTGGAACACAGCCTTGTTACTTTGGACAGCAGAAGGTAAGCAATTTATTGAAGGGTATAAAACCCGATACTGAAATTTCCAAATTTGATAATAGCATCTGTTTAATGTGTTTCTGACAACACTACAGGTAGAAAATTGGGAAATGAATTAGAACATCAATATTATAAAGTAAACATGACAGGAAAAATGCCTGCCCAAGGTCGGACTCGAACCCATGACCCAAGTTACACTCGTCCAGTTCCCTGCCTTCTGAGCTACCCGGACGGTCTTATTAAGTCCATGCATTTGAGCCACTACACCCCTCCCCCCTCATAAGATTTGGGATTCAGGCACCACCCAGCTGTCTTGAAGATCTCTAGCCTGCAACCCCCGATAGGCCGCATTCCATGCACACCACTTTACTTCTGACACCAGTGAGCAGGAGAGGAAAACTGCCTTCCCGAGGCTGGACGAATCCCCATAAAACTAGTCAGCTGCTCCAACTACGGAAATGCGCAGACGATCCTATTTACAATGTTATTTGTCGAGGTAAGGATATATTATTGATGTATATACGTTATCGGGTCTACTGCTCTTTTCATTAGTGCACCTTTAACAATACATTCAAGCTGACAAAATTTATCGATGCACATATCATTGGGGACAAGTGTCTTTCAACCATTTGCATCATCCTGCGCATGCGTTAAGTATAACCCGGGCCTTTGCTCTCCGTTCATACATTATGTAGTATCCAATGATTCTGCTAGCGGACAATCCCCTGATCAGACAGTGCGAATGTGGATATTGATCTGGGCCTTCGCTGTCTGCATGAACCCGAAGACACGTTTTCGCATGGCGCGGCCCATTTATTTGTTACCTTGAATTTCCAGACTACTATATTTTTGGGATCACCAAAATTTTATTGGTGCAAATATAGAAATACTGGTGCGTCGATAAAATTTATCAGTCCATCAACAATATTTTGTCATGGATATGACTACATTCATGTAATAGTGATTTGCTGTCTTGGCTCAGTCCTGCGGATATGAATGCTTAGGGAGAAACAAAAAAGGGGCGTAAATGCATTTGAATGCACTGTGCCCCTGGAGCTTTCTGTCTGTTAAAACATGGAGAAACAAAGAATAGACAATACTTTTGCTACCTATAATTTGTTTGTTTGCATTTTTATCTTTTGTAACCCGACGGATTAAATAGTTGTACTGCAGTTGTCCGTTTCTGGCGAAAGAATGTGCACACTACTGGTTAACCGCTTAGAGGACTAAGCCTGCCCAGTAAACATGTGGTTAGGTAAACTGACCGCGCTCGACATGACCCCACTGGGTTGACTGGGCCGTAAAACCTCAACACAAACAAAATAGTTGTACAGCATAACAGAAATCTATTCAGTATAACCCGTCTGTCAGTGGCCTTCCAGTGGGGATATACCAGTAGTCAGCTCTTTTTTTTTATTTATCTAGCATGTTCTAAAATCTAAATGTCATTTACGAACGGATATGACCGTTTTATTATTATTTTTAGGGTCATGTTGAATGCGGTCAATATACCTAACCACACGTTTTCCGAGGCAGGCTTACGGTGTAGAATATAATATATATATATATATATATATATATATATATATATATATATATATATATATATATATATACATATATATATATATATATATATATATTACTTTATGTGTAATTGTGGCTGTTGCGGTTATTTTACTTTATGTGTACTTGTGGCTGTTGTGGTTATTGGATTCTATTTTTAGCAATATACATTTTTTTCGGCGTAGCTGTATAAGCTAGCTTTTGACATACTTATTGGTATTATTCTCTAATTTGTGACTGGTTAAAAATATGCAAACTTCTGCAAACAAGTAGGGGTAAGTATAGAATTTTTCCGATGTTTAACAAATATATTCATGACTGAACAATCACTTGATTATGACATGTATCTATTTAAAGTTGTACAGTATGGCAATGCAGATGTTAAACAATGGAAAGATACCCATAATTTAAATAATACCAATAAAATAGTTGCAATGAAATGTTTGATGTAAGCGGCCCAAACGCTAAGCGAACAAGGGGCGTTCAAGATTACTTCTCTCCACTGTGTCGATAATATACAGAATTATCAAGTGCCTTGTATTATGTACAAAAAGGGATGTAAAATCGCATGGTTTAATTTTATTTAATAAATAAACAGGAACTATGCCCAAAGCGTGATAGAAATATTGGCAACATAAATAATTTTGTTCATTCTTAACTAGGAAATAGGTTTGTTGAACACCCCTTTTATTCATTCGCGGTGTAAGCGGCCTATTCGTAAACAACAACGAAGAAGAAATATTACTATATTTAGCTCCGCTTCAGGAAGGATTTTGTTTTCTTTTCATACCGAATGGAATTTGTTCAAATAAAACAGAGTACGCGAAAATGAAGTTCTTTCTGGTGGTGTAAGCGCTATTCTGCGATCTGGTCTAATTCTCGAGAACATTCGAAGAATGTTTTTGTTGTCAGTCTGGGTCACCGGGATAATGTACATGAATTTTTATGAAAAACTTTCTCCGAATGTTCTCGAGAATCAGACTATGGCTCGGTTGTTCAAAGCGTCGTTAGCTTAACGAGCTCGTTAAGGGTCATTTCGTTAAATGTTTTAGCGGATTCAATATACAATATTCTGATATTTTTTGCTGAAAAAAAATGTGAGTAGCTTTTGCACTGCAAAAGTTACTTACATATTTTCAGCCAAAGAAAAAAAAAAAAGAAAAAAAAAAAAAAAAAAAAAAAAAACAGAAAAAAAAAAAAAAAAACCAGCATATTTGCGTATCACTCAATGTAAATTTTAACGAGTTGTTAACTAACGACATCGTTAGTTTTAAACAACTGGGCCCAGATTGCAGAATAGCACCGACACCACCAGAAAGAGCTTGATTTTCCAAGTACTCTGCGCTTTACTTGAAAAAAAAAATCCATCAGGTATAAATCGAGATATTCTAAAACATCCTGCCTGAAGCGGAGTTAAAAATAGTAACAAACTGTGTACATAGTCATTTGGTCACGTGGATTCCCCACTACAATCAAACTGTCTGAAACATCAATGTGTAGGAGAGCCGAATGATTGTTCAACGTTTATGAATAGAGTTATCCCTCTTGTTGCTATAGCAACCAAATCTTTCAAAATCTCCTCAGTACGGGCTGGTTGGATTTTTTTGCAGAGATTTTTCTTCAATAGAAGGTCTTTAAATCTTGTTAAAAGAATTCCGTTCCGCCTAAAAATATGGCTTCGAGTTGGCGTGGTTACTTTTCGTTATATATGGAATTATGTAAAGTAAACTTGACAGTTCTTCTTCTGCACAACCTATGGTCCAGTTTCAAAATTTTTGCACAAATGTAACAAAGGTGAATGTCTATCAAATTTGTTCAAATTATTTTGTTTGATTCCTCATATGTCTGTCTAGAACACTTCAAATCAACAACTAACAAGATTGCAGTAATACTCACAAACATTACTGGATTGACCGTCCATCAAAATTTTTCAAATTAATTTGTATCACAAGAAAAAAATAAATAAAAATAAAAAAAGTAAATAAAGTAATATAAGATAAAATAAATAAATAAATAAATAACCATCAAAGGGCAGGGTCTGATATATATATATGCAGAAAACTTTTAAAATATCCTTCCGCCAGGTTAAAAAAAAACTGCTTCCCAGGTGAGCAATCTAGGGCCATCATGACCCTCTTATTACAAATTAATTTTTTTTTTTCCAGTTTTTGCCAGTCTTCATGGCCAGTGTTACACTTTGCTTACTCTTTATCAAAAAGGTGCCTGGTTGGCATGGATTTTTCAAAACTATATGCCATACGCTTAAATGCTAAAATGCTTTTCATAATTTAACACAGATATTTACACATCTGAGTACACTCCCATTCCTGCCAACCCTTGCAATATTTACAATGTCGTACAGTATTAAAAATTTCTTGATACTGTTTGCATTCGTAATAACGTTTATATTTTAAAAGGCTTCTTCTTTTCATATTGAATCACAAAGTAGTTTCAATATTCATATTCCAGTACCCTTTACGCCGTTTATCTTGTTAAATAATCTTTTAAATTATCTTTTTAAATAAAACAAAATTTGATTTGATATTTTAACTCATATGACTCTGATATTTCTCTTGACCTGAAATATACTTAAAACCAAAAGTAACTTGTCACTTTTTATTGATGAATAATTTTGTTTCTACTTCGGTTTGGTTACAATAAGTCAATTCAGTTGTTTTCCACAGCTAGTCTCAACAGAATTCAAGAGAGATCACTCGTGTAAGTGATTCCAGTCTCGAGTTACCTACTTTTTCATCAAAAACCGTATTTCCACATTTTCTCACAAATTCAAAAGCAGAACATGATTCTCGATACAAAATCTGAAAGGCCTTGGTTTGTCGATAAAATTCCCTGCAAAACAATTTTTCAGTTCTACCTGGCTAATTAATGGCAATTATTCAAATTTGTTTCACGTTGAAATTATCTCCCTTGCAATAAAAACAATAGTAAACTTTCGCTGCTCGCTAAAGCCATATCTCTGATATTTTTGGAAAGTTTTAAACGGTGATTTGCATGGACCTCTACAGAGAGTGTATGACCAGAAAAAAGGTGCAAAAGTTCTCATTATGTCAAATGAAAAATGGATGACAATAACCTGTAAGATTATCATTACAAACATTGTTAAGTTTGAACAAACGGCCTTCTCAATAAAAATCGACGCGTTCTGAAGTTGCGCGATAGATGATGCAGATTGTTTTGTTTTTGTTAATTTAAGAACAATTTTCAATACATGTCTAAGCGAATAAAACTGAATCTAAATTGATTACTGAAAAAAAAAAAAAACATATTTAAGGTACAGTGACCTTCCAAAAGTGAATTTATATCGTAACTTTTGATTCTGACCCCTTCTGTGTTGAGAGAGCCCCTTTTGATAATCTGTTTGACAAAAAGGGTTCAAGTACTGTATATCATGTGCACAAATGCTTGTTCTTTAACATCATTAAAACAGTTTTTAAATTTCACTCAGCAAAAGTTAGTAAAACTTATAAATATATGCTGTAAAGTTACTTTTGGCTTTAAGTATATTTCATGCTCGCAGCATAAGTTCCGTCAAGTTGTTCCGGTTTAGATCTCATGACCTGATAGATCTCGCGCTACAATGTCGTTTCAACGTAAAGATTTTGCACTGTCGCTGGGAATACTTCTTCAAAGTAAATAATAAGTCATTTCTATGACTTAATATATAGGGTTTACGCTGGCGTATTTGCTTCAGACTGCATTGATCGTATTAGAAAAGGTCAAAATGAGAGTGCGCGAATGCAACAAGTAGACCTGGGCTTTTGTTATTCGCCTATATAATGACACCTTTTATGTTCAAACTGGTTCGCGGCCTAATTGTTAGCGGGTCTGTCTTACAATCAGGGGACTGTAGGTTGCCGTTTTCAGACAGAAATTTTCGAACCATAAAATGCAACAAGAACATAGACTTCCTTGAGTTCAATAAATATTGACAGAGTGAAATATTTAATGTTTTACCTATGCGCTTTACGGGTAACGAAAGAAAGGTTTACAAAGTATACACCCAAATATACGCAACACCTACATATTATTTAAAGTGCCGAAACCCCGCAAAATATCACTACTAAAGACAGTCTCTTCTGCCATCACTACTCAAGTCTCTCCACATGTACACTTTTAATGAGAAGGAATATACTTCACGGGAGGTAGCTCCGATTTTGTTCTACTTACGAAAAGGGATCTACTCTAAATGTACCGCGTCTGCTCTCTAGGTAGCCAACCTTTTTAGAGCAGATCCGCCTTTTAGAATGGCTTGAATGGTGTGCAGGCAAGCAAACTTCCCTATAGTTGCAGCTGTTGTAACATATTACAGGAAAATTTGCCGGCTGAATCCAACCCCAGAAGCGTCCGAGTGGTTAGCGCATCCGACCGGGTCATGAGGTCCTTGGTTCGAAACTAGCAAGGTGGAATTCAGCTGATGTCTGTACTGCGCCGCTTTGTTGCACAGGAAGTTTCATTATCACCCTTCCAGCGTCTCGACAGGAGTTTATTGCTTGTAAGAAGAAACGTTAAACTCAAAATCAGCTTGATTTCGTTAAATAAAATATACCTGTATATTAAATAGAGGATTGCTGTGCTGGCCTTAAATATTCGGAAGACAGGCCATACCAAATCAGGGTCTACTCTATTTATAATTCCTTCGCAATAATTTAGACACATCATACGTAGTCGGATAGACTTGTTCAAATTTTTCGATAAGTATGGTAATGAGGCAAGGTATCCGGATACTTAGGGTCAGTATTCTAAGCTGCTTGACTTGTGTCTTGCAATTTCACTATATATGAATTCTAGCTTGCATGTGTATGTATAGTGTGCTTTTATACGTACATGTGTAACGTAGGTCTAGTGCTATAGCAATTAGGGTTCAGGATTGGCTTTGGCAGTAAATATTAAAATAATCAATCCTGCACATCCTTGTTGTTATGATTATGCAATAATGACTTCACGTAAGTATGCAAGAGTTTGCTGTGCCTCCTCTGCAGGGCATGATGCAAATCATGCTTTGAAACGGACTCTTAAACAGAACCATTTTTTTTTTTTTCAAATCATATATTTGAATTTTATTATGAAAATTGTTCTGATTTTATTTTAATTTCAGGTTTTGAGGAAGAAAATGCATATATAAAGGAAGTTTACTCTTTGGCGGTGAAGTGCTTAATATTTTCATCGAGTGTATTAAAAAAACATTAGTATTTTCACGAGTGCGAAGCACGAGTAAAAAAATGAATGTTTTCATTACACGAGATAATTTTCTAGTATTCACTGAAAAAGAGCAAATTTTCTTTTACTTAATTGTTTACACGACTATGCGCGCTTCTGATGTCATAACTAACGTCACCAAACAAAACATGAACGTCATGTCTTAGACGTTCAGTGTTTCACATGTGAAGTGCTGGAAAGACAAAAACAAAAAAGTTCCTGCAAATGAAAATAATCTTGTTACCAAAATGCTCCTTACATTATAATCAAGAAAATGCATACCGACACTTGATAGTTTTGCTCAGAAACATAGAAAATGCATACCGACACTTGCTAGTTTTGTTCAGAAACAGAGAAGTTAAAAAAAAAAAAAAAATAAAATAAAAAAGGAAAAAAAAAAAAAAAACGAAGTGGGATCGGTATCTGTTGGGGAAACAATGAGAATAGCGACGTCGTAATTCGAAACGAGTAGTGAAAATAACATCGATTGGTTGTATTTCATTTGTGAAAATATATTCTTTCATTTATGAAAGTATCATTTTAATCATTTCGGATATATACTGATTTCACCGCTTGCAATAAGATAAATGTATGTCTCCGGCTCGATTCATATACTCGGACATAATTTAACGGAGGTGCCCACCAAGAGAAATAAATAGGGAACCGTATAACTGCGAGACACGCAGTTGCACATGTTTCATTGGATCAGCATTTTCCGAGGTCGCCTCAGGCAATGAACCACACAGATGATCACGTACCAGTTAATTCTCTTCTTAGAATTTGAACATTATTTCTTCTTTGATCTCTAGAAAAGACTATATATATACTTACTTTGTTTAGGTCAAAAATAATAATAAAACGATAATTATCAATATGAGTAGGAACCATGATTATATGAATTTCGGTTTCCTTGATGCTTGTATTCAAGTATTGATTGACTGGTCAACCTCGGCTGTTCAATTCCAGATCAGATACTAAATGGATTTGTCTGATTAGAATAAAATAATCGTAATCATCAGTAGAATGTCTGTGCAAAGTTTCACAAAGATATCAAACTGTATGGAAGTTTCAATGTGGCTATTTCAGCCTACACATTCTATTTTTATCATTCGTACTAATTAGTAATAAGTGCGCTTGTGATAAGTAAGACACAAGCTAAGCGCGCAAGACACTGGTACTAAATTGTGCGCACGTTTCCCTGTGTTCTTTGGTTTTCGACCACCTTTGATGAACGATTGGTTCGATATATGTGTAATATTCTTGAAAGGGCCGTAACCTCCCCCCACCCACACACACACGGCAAAAAAAAAGTTGTGCGCACGAGATAATGTCGAGATAATGGTAGGCACTCAAGAAGTTGGACACACGATTTTTAATAGCTAGTGTGCACGATTTAGTATCTCGTAAAACCAATTTACTATCTTGTTTGTGTTGAGAGTTTACGGCCCAGTCAACCCAGTGGGGTCATGTCGAGCGCGGTTAGTTTAACTTACCACACGTTTACTGGGCAGGCTTAGTCATCTAAGCTGTTAACCAGTATTGTGCACATTCTTTCGCCAGAAAATTTACTATCTTGTATGCCCGACACATGACTAATTCGAGTGCGCCGGCCTTGGTGGCTCAGTTGGATGCGCGTCCGACTCGAGACCAGGACCCCCGCCGAGGTCGGCAACATTCCTTCGTGGAGATTTGATCATGAAATATTGTCTACGGTCATTCTCTCCCATCCGCTGATTCAAGAAGGGCAGTTGTCATTTTTTCTGAAGAATGTGCACAATACTGGTTAACCGCTTAGAGGTTTAAGCCTGCCCAGTAAACGTGTGGTTAGGTGGTAAACTGACCGCGCTCGACATGACCCCATTGGGTTGACTGGGCCGTAAAACTTCAACACAAACATAATCTGGCGAAAGAATGTGCACATTGCTGGTTAACCGCTTAGAGGACTAAACCTGCCCAGTAAAAGTGTGGTTAGATAAACTGACCGCGCTCGACATGCCCATTGGGTTGACTTGGCCGTAAAACCTCAACACAAACAAATTGAGTCGAGTGCATGAGTTAGTATACAAATTCTGGCATCGCGTTTGCACGACTTAATGGCAATTCTGGGATATCACATCACGAAAACACACCTATATAATTTTGACCCGCTTAAACCCCACTTTCATATAGTAAAACTGGGATTACAGGGGTATACATTATTTTTGTTAAAAAATAGATTTTAGACCTCGGCTAGGTGGTTCTAACGAGTACACAATCTATGTTTTGAGCAGGAATATGAAAAATACAAGAATTTTTTATCTGAAAATTTTCCTTTTTCGGTTGTCAAATTTGCAATATATTTGAATAGGCATACACATGTTCGCATTTCAATTTATACGATAAATATTACCATTATCATGCTGTCTCTAGGAAATATATTTAAACGCTGTAGCAAAATAGGTATTTCTAATCAAAGCACGAAAGCAAAACTAAACGAAGTTGTCAATATTTGCAATCAACTACCTTAGGTTTTTTAAGAAACATAAACCATAAACTGAAGTTGAAGCTTAACTCTATTTGACAAACGAAACGACACAAGATAAATTTCCTATGAAAAGACTGTACCTCAGTCACTTTCGGGGATGTGTGATTTAAAGCTTTGAGTCAGTCCTTGAGTTGACAAAGAAATTTGCAAAAGCAATCGCTCTAAGAAACGTTTATGTCTGTTATTGTACGGTGCTACAGGAGCATGAAAAGAAACATAATTCTTTTTTTAGTCCAATGTATGTTGTTATGTTCAAAATATTTATTCATCTGTCATAGTGGTTTGCTCATGTATACGCTAGAGGGTGTAAGCAGTGTTGCAAACTTCATATAACCGGGACTCCCACTTTCTGTTTGTAATGTGTTCTTTGTTTCCAAAGGCAATATACATGTATTAAATTTTTATCCCTCAAATCAGAATTAACTCCTCTTTTGCATTATGCCCAACATTAAGTAAAAGAGCTAGGATTGGTCGCATCAGTGTCAGAATAATACAACTAGCTCGTAGCAGTATCACCTGTGGCATGGTAGTGTAGTAAGACGGCACTTTATAAGGGCACTAGTTTCAGAAACCGTAATAACATGGCTGAACTGAAATTCAATGGGACGCTTATTAACAATTTTAGCCGGACTCGGTGGCTCGGTGGCTCAGCTGGATGCGCATCCGACTGGTGATCAGGAGGTTGCAGGTTCGGTCCCGCCGGATCGGCAACATTCTTTCGTGGAGACTGATCATGAAATATTTTCTAGGGTCATTCTGTCCCTTTCAGATTTAAGAAGGGCAGTTGTCATTTTCTGGCGAAAAAATATGCACAATACTGGTTAACCGCTTAGAGGACTAAGCTGTCCAGTAAAAGTGTGGTTAGGTAAATTGACCACGCTCGACAAACCAATTAGGTTGACTGGGCCGTAAAATCCTCAACACAAACAAAACATTTTAGATAAGTATTTATTTCCTATAGTGTTTGGTTTTTAGACCACTAGAGTGACGCTTAGGATGACTATTGTGATCTCTTTCTGTCTGTTGTCCTTCCTTGAAAACGTGCGCCTTTCACGATGTCTACTCATAAAATACACATCAAATTTCGCTACATAACAGTTACTCTTAGAACTACAAAACCCGTAAAAGAACCCAAATCAGTCCCAGTTTATTGAGACCCTTCATATGGCAGCAATGTAGTTTGTAAGGCTGCATACGTCCCATACCGCCGGCTTAGAGGAACACGAGTTCCCAAAATACCAGAACGGACAAAATAGTGCCTAGAAAAATAAAAATGGAAAACTGCACTATGCTTAAGTACAGCGAGACTGTTTACGGTCGTCCCTAGGCATTTAACACCAGGGGCAGGAAAGTTAAATGAAAAGGTATAAAGGTTGTCCTTGGAAACAAAGAACATGGAAAAAATCGGAGTTTTAGGTTTTATTTAGACTATTTACAGAAAGCAATGTAGTTTGCAGGGCTTATTGAACAATTAGCACTTAATCTATTTAAATCTAATTATCTAAATTTTGAAGAAACGTTGCTTGGGTGAAGAGGTCTTTGAGCTGATCCGCCATATAGATACGATGCCCTTGCAGCTAAAATGCCCCATAGACGTATAACTAGAAAATGATTGCTCTTAATCTAAAAAGTCTCACAGAACACCGTTTACGGTTCTATGTGAATGTAATTAATAATGTTTGCCTCTCTCTGAGGTCTTTTACAGGTCTGCGTTCGAATGTGCAAGTTACTCTCGCAAGTATTTGCCCTTAATCCCTGTTCCTGCTCGTGCTCGACATTTGGTACAGGGATCCAGGGCAACACATTCTCTATATACAGGCAAAACCAGGAATCTAGTCCTCTCTCTCTCTCTCTCTCTCTCTCTCTCTCTCTTAGTCTTCTTTTAGCTCACCTGAGCCAAAGGCTCAGAATGAGCTATTGTAATCACTTGCCGTCCGGCGTCCGTCTGTCCACACATTTGCACTCCTCTTTAACCCATAGACGATTTCCTTCACATTTCATCTGGAGCACTCTTCTGTTAAAGGGGAATCGAAACATGGTACAAAAGGGCACGGCCATTGATTAAGATGGCCGCCACGCTCTTATATGGTAAAACACTTAAAATCTCCAGAACCGAGAAAATTTTGAGGCTGAATCTTGGTCTAAAGCATTAAGGGCTCAAGGTCTTTGAAGTCTTTTCTACATTTGTATAGGAAATATGTTGAAAAGTCTTTTTTTTCTGAAAACGTATAAATGACTGATGGCTGAAACTTACAATATATGATTAAAATAGTAAAACATTTTAGTTAAAATCAAACTTTTGTTCCCAGGCGTAATCTCCCTTGCCCCTGGACTATACACATGTATACATTCGTGTAACATGTAAACGTCTTCTTCAAAGGGATATTGATAATTTGTCCAAATGTTGCTGGACCGTTGAACAAGATGGTCGCTTTGTCCATATATGGTAAACAAGAGGATCAAGGTGGCCTTGTATCACTCACCTCATTACCAAACAAGTCTAAGTCATTTGGCCGATAGGTTCAAGAGAAGAAGTTTAGTATTGATTTTCAAGATGGTGGCCATTTTGGACTTCCAGTCAGAAGAATTTTAGCTACTTTTGATCTACAAGTCACCTCAATACTTCCAATGAAATTTGAGTAAATTGCCCTTTTGGTTCAGGAGAAAAGGTTCAAAATACATGCTGCTAGGGTAACCATCTTGGATTTCTCATCAAAATGATTTTAGGCGTTTCTGATTAACAAGTCCCTCCGATACTTCCTATTGAATTTTGAGTCAGTGGGTCTTTGTATTCAGGAGAAGATGAAAACAGATTTTTAAGATGGCAACTGTGGGGGCCATCTTGTATTTCTGATCGGAGCGATTTTAGCTATATTTGTCCACAAGTTACTTTGATGATTCTAACCGAAATTCAGGTCAGTTGGACTTTCTTTTCAGAAGAAGCAAAAAAAAAAAAAAAAAAAAAAAAAAAAAATAGAGTTTCAAGATGAAGGTCATCTTGGATTTCCTGTCAAACCGGTTTTAGCTATTTTGACCTACCAACCACTCCTATGTTTTCTACCAAATTCGAGTCATTTGGCTTTTCAGTTCAGAAGAAGAAGCGAAAAGTAGATGGCTTCTATGTTGGATTTCTGATTAGAACATTTATCTATTTTTGATTTACAAGTCATCCCAAAGCTTCCTACTCCGGTTCGAGTCAACTGGTCTTTCAGTTCAGAAGATGCGAAAAATAGATTTTTTACTAGATGGCCGCCATGCCACCTTGGATTTCCGATAGGAACAATTTTGCCTACTTTTAATCTGCCAGTCAACCCGATGCTTCCTGCCAAGTTTCGAGTCAGTTTGCCATCTGCTTCAAGAGAAGAAGCGAAAAATAGATTTTCTAGATGGTCAACATGGTGGCCATCTTGGATGTCCAATAGGACAATTTTAGCTATTTTTGATCTACAAGTCACTCCGATGCTTCCTACCAAGTTTATAAAGTCAATAAGCCTTTCGATTCAGGAGACGAAGCAAAAAATATCTTTCCAAAATGGCCGCAATGGCAGACCTCTTGGATTTCCGATCGGAAAGATTTCAGCTACTTTTGACCTATAAGTCAACTTGATGTTTTCTACCAAGTTCCGAGTCAATTGGCTTTTCAGTTTAGGAGAAGAAGCGAAAAATAGACTTTCAAGATGGCAGCCATCTTGGATGTCAGATCGGGACCATTTTAGCTATTTTTAATCTACCAGTCATCCCAATGCTTCCTATCATGTTTCGAATCAATTTGCCTTTCAGTTCAGGAGAAGAAGCAAAAAATAGATTTTCAAGATGGCCGCCATGGCGGCCATTTGGTTTTCCGATGGGAAAGAGTTTAGCTATTTTGATCTACAAGTCACTCCGATGCTTCCTATCTAGTTTAAAGTCAAGAGAAGCGAAACAATAGATTTTCAAGATGGCCACCATGACGGGCATCTTGGATTTCCGATGGAAACGACTTGAGCTTTTTTTTTTATCTATAAGCCACCTCGATGCTTCCTACCAAGTTTGGAGTCAAATGGCTTTTGGGTTTAGGAGAAGAAGCGAAAAATAGATTTTCAAGATATCTTGAATTTCCGATCAGCACGATTTTAGCTATTTAATCTACAAGTCACACCGATGCTTCCTACCAAGTTTGGAATCAACTGGCCTTTCATTTCAGAAGAAGCGAAAAATAGATTTTCATGATGGCGGCCATGGCGGCCATCTTGGATATCCGATCGTAATGAGTTTAGCTACTTTTGACTGATAAGTCACCCTAATGCTTCCTACCAAGTATCGAGTCAGTTGGCCCAGGGTGTAGAAGGAGTAGGCTTTTAAAGCAATTGTTGACGCCGCACGACGGACGACGGACTACGCACGACGGACGACGGACATTGACTGACATATAAGCACCGTGCTTAGGCTAAAAAAAATCTTAAAATTCTTGTTCTCCAGAACCTACAGTTTTGACGCTGAATCTTAATATATAGCATCTTCGACTCAGTCTACCAAGATTAATAAAAAATGCTCCGAAGATGACCTTTGACCTTTTTTACGCAATGTCAGATTTGCATCCCCATATATTTGTGAAGCAAATACGTTGAAAAATCATTTTCTTTAAATTTATGAAGACTACCGGCTGAAACTTACAGGTATGATTAAAAACGTAAACCGTTTTAGTTACATTCACAATTTTGTCCTCGAAGGTTATCTGCCCTCGGCCCTCGATTATTGGATTATATACCAGTATAAAGCCGTATAAAATTTAAATGTCTTCTTTCCTGAAACCCATTGGCCAATTTTCAACAGATTTTTCCTAAGGCCTTCTGTCGAAAAGTATCGCATGATTAAATAAACAAGATGGCTGTCATGCCCAAATATGGTCATAAACACTCAATAATTTTGTTTTCCAGAATCATGAAAGCCATTGAGGTTGAATCTTGGTATATAGTACCGCGGACTCAATGTCTGCCTAGTTCATTCAAATTAAGATCCTAAGATACTAAGATGCCCTTTTACGGCACTGTCAAATGTGTATCCTAGTTACTGTGGCAATACTGAAAGAATGTTGCATGGTATCTACATATATGCAGTGGCTGCTTTACTCAGTTGAGCGAATTATGGGCTTCGTTTTATTATATTCCCTGTTTTGGTTGTTTGATAACCGTTTCATATTGCCGATAGGTTTCAGCCATAGCTCATTTGTATTTTTACTAACCAGTCTAACAATTGTGCAAATGTCGTTTGCAACCAATGCACCATGCCACTACCCCTACAATGTTCTGGAAATCTAGAGGCAAAAACAGGGCGGTTACTTCTGCGTTGTCCTTGCTGTGCAATGGTAATTAATGCGTGGGTAATGAATTCATGACAAAATAAGCAGGGTATATAGTATTTGTTCTGAATCTCAGTGACCGAGGACAAGTATTGGAAGCTGTACCTTCTTTGTGTCTGCAGGGCTTCTCCCGGAGTTCCCCGATGGCGTGGTTACCTATGACTATGTTATAGATAAACCATGGTTATTGTCGAGGTTTTGGGTATACTGTAAATTATACCATAGTTTGGTGACCTTTCACTGTCTGACCCCAAACGAGGCGGAGCCGAGTTTGGGTCAGACAGTGAAAGGTCACCAAATTATGATATAGTTTACAGTATTCCCAAAACCGAGACAATAACATGGTTTATCTGTTTTAACCAATGTATGGGACTGTTTTTGTTTTTGTTTTTTTTTTTCTTACAAAAACTATTCTTTCATTTATTTAGTATATCTTTTTCTACTTTTTTACTTTTATTTCTCTTTTTTTATATTTTTATGGTAAAGTGGTAACAGACAGTCTGATGAAATGCTGTACCAATTGACCTTGTGTACTAAAAGGGATGAAACACCCCACCTTTTTTGAATTAAACTAACCGATGCACTACTGCTAAAATCTGATTGCAACGTTGCAATCTTGTCAATCACAGGAAAACATCAGCATCTTAATTTGGTCAAACTTTGTTGCAATCTGGTTGGTCAGCTGTAGCTTTAGTCATTATAATATACTCCAGACAGACTGTCTAGTTTCATGTGTTTTATTCAACAAAAAATGTCATTTTTAAATAGAAAGTTGCTCAGTGCAGAAGTAAATTTGAAGTTCCTCTAACCTTTACCACTCTCTGGATAATATCAGCAGACAATATATTTGATGATACTTTCTTAGTTTTTCCAGCCAACAGAATTTGACATTTCATGCAAACTGTCTCAAGTTGAGACACTGTACATGAAATGTCAAATCCAGTTACCTGAGAGAAAAAAAAAAACAAGAAAACTATTTAAAAAATGTCATCTGCTGAAAATTGATGGTTAGCACCCTGGACATTTTGAGCAGACAACATATTGGTGATGGAAAAAAATATTTTTTTCCAATAAACATGACATTTGGAGACAATTTGCATGAAATGTCAAATTCTGTTTTCTAGGAAAAAATACGAAAATCTTCAAATTGTCTGCTGAAACAAAATTCAGCATACAACATTTTGAAATATTTTTCTTATTTTTTCCAGAAAACAAAAACCTGTTTTTTTAGGGACAATATCAACTGCGGAATTAGTCCAGAGAGTAAAAAAATGTTAAGGTGCACTGATGAGTTGACAGTCATTCTAAAGTACACCTGTGAGATCTATAAATAAAACCATGGGTTAATTTTCAAATCTGAAAATTATCCCATGGTCCAGCTATGGTAAAATTTTCAGTTATTGAGATTTAACCTTAGTTTTATTTACATACAGACAATGGAACATCCATTGGTTAAAGAGAACATAACTACTTATTTCCATACATTACCCAAACCTGCATAATTTTCCGCTGTTTGTACAAAACTATCAGGAGCAACTTATTGTCGTTTTGTATTGTTGATTGCGCAAATTGTTGTATGTACATTACAAAGTGTAAAATAAAATCTATGTTTAAATCCAACCGAGTTCACTATTTTGTTGAATGTTTCCTAAAGATCTCTAGTTCGGGGTATTCTGGTGAGGCCTACAATTATTATTAGGACATTTGCTTGTTACACAGCATAACCAGTATAATTATATTCAACTCATAACTGTAGGGCGCTTCATTGCACAGCCTTTGTCTCCCTTCCATCGTCTCGATAAAAATGTTGAAAGGGACGTAAAACACAAAATCATCATCATGATCAGCAGCAGCAACATCATTAATAACAACAACATATATCCATACATACTTCAGTTACTTTAACGCGTGGCCGGCCTCGGTGGCTCAGTTGGATGCGCCGTCCGACTGGAGACCAGGAGGTCGCGGGTTCAACCCCCGCCGAGGTCGGCAACATTCTTTCGTGGAGATTGATCATGAAATATTTTCTACGGTCATTCTCTCCCTTCCGCTGATTCAAGAAGGGCAGTTGTCAGTTTCTGGCGAAAGAATGTGCACAATACTGGTTAACCGCTTAGAGGACTAAGCCTGCCCAGTAAACGTGTGGTTACGTAAACTGACCGCGCTCGACATGACCCCATTGGGTTGACTGGGCCGTAAAACTTCAACACAAACAAATACTTTAACGCGTATGTTTTTTTCAATAAGATAAAGCTGTGCTTTTTTTTAATTTTAACCCTCCAAATTTACGTCTTTGTCCGCGCCAGGTATTGATTTTTTACCGTACGAAGGTTACCGTAACTTACGGTAAAATTTCGGACATCTCTATTAATACGACTTTTGCTGAAAAGTACATAAAAGAGCACATAATGAGGAAGCATTTACAAACGTATTAGAACACATCAGGCTGGCTTCCGTCTTAATGTTCCCGGTTTATATAGTTGTGTAAATGTATGAGCTGTAAAGTCAGGAAACGTACCTTCGGAAATGTGCTCCCAGCGAGGATTCAGATCAGCCTGCGCATTCGCGCAGTCTGATCAGAATCTTCCCTGGGCGCATTTTGGATAGCCAAGGATGCAAAGTTTCTTTATGCGGACAACGAAGACTCTGATCAGACTGCGCGGACGCGCAGGCTGATTTGAGTCTTTATTGGGTGCACATTCAGAAGGTACGTTTTCGCACGTTGCGGCTAATATAAAGATAAGTCAATAAAGTTTACTTCATGGGAAGTAATAATGTAATTGTTGCAAGAAACGGACACTTTACCCTATTTATGGTACGCGTTCGACCTATGTATTGATGTGTCTAAAAACTGTTGGATGAGTAGCAAACTGTGTAGACTTAAATCAGACGCCGCGTTTTGTGGTGTGTGGTCACAGACTACACTGATTGCTTAGGTATGTCTGTCCGAATTTAGATATACACGGCAATTCCTTGCAGGCCTTACCTGAGTTAGCTATCTTGAATTCCGGATGATGGGCGTACACTGTATAAAGTGCTTACTAAATGGCGAACAATGCAAACTGATCAAACTGTTTCTTTGGTGGAAGCAATTTAATTTTGTTCAACACAGCTTGCTACGGTCGGTCTGCCTGAAGTTTTAGGGTAAAACGGTATAATTGTTTATTTTTGTACCATTTCTGCAATTAACACTGTGTTCTACACGATGCAAGTTATGTAGCAATAATCGTAGTAACTGGGGTTAGTCTGTGAAATGATTGAACTTATATGTACGAAAATGGAAGCTGGACATCTTGGTTAAAAATCTTGCATTGTTAGAGCATTTATTACTGCTGTAGTAGTCAGAGTTGGGATGAGAGAGCCGTTTCCTTCAATATCAGGATTCGTATTCAGTGGCTGTTTTAATGTCATATACGTACAACTACTCCATGTTGAAATTAAAAAAAAAAGAAAGAGAGAAAGAAAGAAAGAAAAAATACTGGGTTGAGGGGTGGAGAGTTAAATCTGGTTGTACCCACGGCATACGAAGAATATAGGGGGTACATAGTTTTTGTCTTTTCCGTAACAGTGTTTGTGAGTGTGTTTTGAGTTTGTTTGTGTGTGTGTTTGTAATTTTTTTCCGTCAAAGATTTCTCGGGTAAACGTAAGTTGTTCGAAACATTTGTAGACTTTTGTTTACATATTTCCGTATATATTCAAAGTATTTTAATAAATGATTTGCATTACAATGCTGTGAGCATGCCGAAGTCGGAGAAACCAAGCTGGATCTAACGAAATGTTTCTAATCGCACCAGGCGGATTCCGTGGCAATGAGGGTACCGCTATGCGGGGGAGGATATTGGTCAACTTGTCTAGTTTTAAAGATGCCCAGTCATATTGATATCCTGTGATAGGTAAAGAAGCAGTGGATGACCACAGCGGTGATTGAATCGCACTTTGGGCTGTTCATTCATGGGATTTTTTTATGCTCTAGGCGTTGTTGAATCGTCTTTTGATGCGTTCAGTTATAGAAAGAATTTCTTCCGCTCCAGCTGCCTAAACATACTTAACAGCCATAAGACTGGCACTCATAGGGATCCAGGTTTTGTTTAGAAAGACATTTATTTAGAGATATGTTAAGTATTTTTGAGATGGGAGCCCTCTACGACTTGCTTATAGGAATCAAGTTTAGAGGCATTTGAGTCGCAACGTGAGGAAAAGTAACTTCGGACATTACTGGTTATAGTCCATTCAGTAAGTTCCTATCTATAGGTGCATCGTATTAAGTTTTTAATTTAAGGTCCATTATGTCGCTTTCTATCTAAGAGATTGAAGTTTTATCAGAGTGTCAAAGAGGCAATATCTTAAGTGTTTGGTTGGACAGTTTGTTCATTTCTCATCTCTTGGACGAATGCCAGTCTACTTCGGACATGCACGCCCCGCGTAGGTTCAGATAAGGCTGCGAATACGTGCCGACAGATAAGAATCTTTAGTGGGCGCATTTCGGATAGCAAATCATACAAAGTTTTTTTTCATCAGGAAAACACGCCTATATAATTTTGACCCCCTTAAACCCCACTTTTATATAGTAAAACTGGGGTTTACAGGGGTATACATTATTTTTCTTACTTCTGCTCAAACACATAGATTGTGGGTACTCGTTAGAACAGCCTCGCCGAGGCGGTTCTAACGAGTACCAACAATCAATGTTTTGAGCAGAAATATGAAAAATATCTGAGTTTTATTGTCTCAAAATTTTCAGTTTTTGGAGGTGAAATTTTCTACATATTTGAATAGGTGTGTTTTCGTAATGCAAGCGGACAACGACTAATGTTCCGATTTCGTTAGACGCACAGGCTGATTAAAATATGTTTTAGGCGCACATGTCAGAAGGAATGTTTTCTCACGTTGCGTCTCCTTTATTCATTCCGTTGTCAGTTTTTTCATGTACAATTTACACTCCACTGCTACCAAATATTCTTAGCTAAGCTTTTCATATTACATTACTCCTACGTGAATTCGAAAAAATGAGATAGCATAAAATTAAAAAAAGGACCTGGAACACATTTCACTATTATTTTTTCTGTTGTAAACTAGCATAAAATTAGGAAAAGACCTGAACACATTTCACTAGTTTTTTTTTTTCTATTGTAAAGAAGCCTGATTAACTAATTGTCTTAACCGCTTTCAGATGTGTTAAAAGTATTGTTTAAATCATTAGAACCTCAACGTGAGAAAACGTACCTTCTGACATAAGCGCCCAGCGAGGACAAATCAGACTGCACATCCGTACAGTCTGACCAGGCTTCGTTGTCCATATGAAACTTTGTATCCTTGGCTTTCCAAAATGCGTCCAGTGAAGATAATACGAATGCACAGGCTAATCTAAATCTTCGCTGAGCGCACATATCCAAAGGGCATTTTCCGATATTGCGGCTCATTATCAGACCGTTGCTACACCTGGTGATATGTCAGAAATATGCAGGTATTCAGACCACCAGATTCCTGTACAAAGAGTCAGACCACCAAGCACGAAACTTGTGTCTAAAGTATACCATAATGACAGACAGGCATATGCAATCAGTGCGCAGAATACGACGACTAATCAGAGTCTCATCCAGCAGCAGTTTTTAAACACACCCACATGTGTACAATGGACCTGATCGAAGTTTAGGACAAATAAGATAAGGAAATATGTCCCAATCTTTAAGTATGTGTTGGTTATAGAAACATGCTCCTACGCATGCAAGATTTATAAGGTTATGTAAGAAAGCATCTTGGGAAGACAAAACTCCTCCGAGATAAAAAATAAAATACAGTGCCACCATTTCATTTCTCATTTAGAAAGAGAGAGAGAGAGAGAGAGAGAGAGAGAGAGAGAGAGAGAGAGAGAGAGAAGTTAAAAAAATAATAAGACGTGTCTTCATTACTCTTATCACTGAAAAGAGACTAGGCACAACAAAACCGAGTACACTGTCAATAAATGACAGACAGGTCGACGGCCAATAGGAGACTTTAGTACTAGCTTATTAATCTGTTCCAGAGATAAAATCGAATAAGCCTGGGCACATCAGTAGTCAAAAATACCCTTCAGAAGGCCTCTTTACAACTCTCTAGTGAGATCTTATAATCGCCTTTTTATGACACACCTTTGATCTCTCTTGCATAGCACCTAGGTAGGGGTAATAAAATCATATGTGAGTGGAACCACTTTTGGTCTAATTTTAGCTATGTCTTCAAAACGCAACCATTGTGATCGAGAAGGATTTTATATTGAAAAAACTTATAACTACATGTGCATTTCATGTTATGTTTAAATACTCAGAGCGCGCAAGAAAATGTATTTTTATCACGATTTCTGATTGTCAGTTGCAATGTAAACGAACTGTTTTATCATTATGCAATGAACTTAAAGTCTTTAACTTAGCAAGCGTGTGTGTCAATGCGAAGTAAAACAGTGAAACTGTACCCAAATCTGAACCACCTTGCTGACATTCTTAAGCCTAGTTTTGAAAACCATTTTTAACAAATCATAAGCTTCATGCTCACACTACTGACAGCGTTTCCTCACCAAGCTATAATCCGTATAGTTATGACGATTTCATCTGGGCTGTACCATCTTCGTGAGGTTTGCGGGTGACATGTGCGTACGAGGTGAATTCAAGGATCTCCAGCCCGCTAGAGCAACACTTGAGCCTTATTTTGTCATGGTTGGCTTTAAGAGATATCTGTATTTCAAAGTATGTAAATAATTGTGGATAATCCCAGCAAGAACGTCAACAAATTATACTTGTTTACATCACGAAAACATGCCTATATAATTTTGACCCCTTAAACCCTTTTTATATAGTAAAACTGGGGTTTACAGGGGTATACATTATTTTTCTTATTCTGCTCAAAAACATAGATTGTGGGTACTCGTTACACCTCAGTAATATCCAGAGCAGGAAATTGCCTTCCGCCGTCTCATATTATTGACATATGTAGCAGCATTTGTAACGTTTCGAAGACAAAATTGGACTCATAAGGAGTTAAATATTATTTGTGTGGATTTTATCTATATGTAAGCGCCGGCGAATTACTCACAAGCTTAGTATAAACCCCTTCGGACTTTATTCAGTTGGCAGGTGATTTCTCGGAGTTTACACATCGACAAAATCCACAAAAAGGTCATTCCAATACTAACAAAGATAATATTCTACAGAACCCTGCACCTACAGAGATTGTTTAACGTTGAAAGGGCCCATATTTGACAAAACTATTCTTCTTTTCTTAGCGACTTTTATTTGTATTTTTTCTATATATCTACTGTCTAACGAAATGGGGTCAAATGGGATCCAGAATACAACAAAAGAAACCTCTACTTTATCAGCAATAGTATTTATTTAAACTAGTTCTAATTATTAAAATCAAATTTTGTGACTTCCGGTTTACTTTCTGCTAACCAACCCCTTTTGAAAAAGAGTCTCCTCTAAAACCAAAGAATTTGCTCTCCAATTTGATAGAATTGCCTCCTGAGAAACTGTATATATTCTCCTTAAGTGAAAGTGTGCTTGTGTGGCTCTACAAATAATCTGGGCCAGAGCCAATTGATCCATATAAATGAACAGATGCTTTTCAAAAATCACAATACCAATGCATCGTTTGTGGAAATTATTTCGTACGATTCAAGTGCAGATTTACGAAGGATTGTTCGTTGGAGGTGTGGTGCACACGCAGTCTACATTTTGTGAATGTATGCAAAAATACACTACTGTTATAAAGCTATCTTGGGTTAATTATGTTACAGTATAGTAGTAGAATCAACTCAAATCCTGTTTAAACTAAGTATTTCGACAGACATGCCTTAAAATCAGTGTAGATCCAGATAAGACACTTGAATGCTACATTTCAAGCAATTTACTGACACATCAACAGGAACTAAAATAGATTGCAGCCCTACAAATTACAATGATGTCATGAATCAATCGAGACTCTGATTTTCGTTCTTGTATGTGTTCTTTGTTTCCAAGGGCAATCTTATAGATTTTATTTGTTCAAAGGACAAGTATGGTAAGGATTAAGGTTTCTAAATACTAATGGTAAATACAGTAATTCAGTATCAGAAACAACAAGATTTGGGTAGCGAAAAAGCGTCTTTGAATATGCACAACATGCGCAGATTATAAGAATTTATCATTGGTGTGAGGTGTAGATAGAAAAATCCGTCCCGATGATCACTGTGATCGCAAGGGACGGATTTATCTATGTACCTCTCACGCCCATGATAGATTATTTTTCTTGCACACCTTTCATTTCTGAACGTGGATTTTTTTTAAAAAAATAATGCAGTCACTTTGATTGATGATGTCCGCCATATTGTCAAGTCATTACTGTGGCGTTTAATGACGTTATTATGTTCAGTGATGTAAACCTTAACGATGGCGTATGTGACGTCCATTAAGAATTTCTCTCCCAGCGTTAAATACAGGATTTCCTTATCTGGTGTGCAAGAATCAGATCATCCTGCCTGTGCTCAAAGTATCATCCGGACATTTTTTCTCCATTCATATTTTCTGTATTATCCAATGATTCTGTTAGCGGACAATGAATTCCCTGATCAGATTGCGCAGGCGAGCAGGCTGAGCTGGGTCTTCGCTGTCCGCATATGTCCGAAGACACGATTTCGCATGGCGCGACCCAAATTATTGTTCTATCTTTAGAGGAACCACTAAGCAATTATTTTAAGCAATATTTAACTTTTATGGAATATTTAATTGGCTGTCCGGTGCAACAACTGTTAAGTACTGTGATGCATTCCTAGAGTAATTAATGCGTCATAGCTCACATTTCTTTTTAAGCGGATGGGGCATCAATAAACTAAGAAAGAGTTCTCAAAGCCATAAAGGTCACGTGATTTTGTCATTTATTATGTACGCCACAACGTGATATAAAGAGCCTTCGGACATATGCGCTCAGCTAATGGAGTATATTTGCACATTTTTATGATACTCTGTTCATGTTTTCTGGACTAGACAAGCTAGCAGCGGCCAATTAGGCCTCATCAGTGACCCCCGTACTCCATAAATTCTGGAATAGGCTCAGTGGTCATAAAAAAAAAACTAGTGAAGTACGCAGAGGCGTCACACGTCACTAACACTAGCTGTAGTGACGATGAATACATTCCAAAATGAATGATTTTGAGAGCAACGAACACGCTCATGAAGCTGAAAACAGCCGAGGAGTCAAGTTTTCTGTTCTAGACTGGCTAGTTTTGGCCAATTAGGCATTATCAATGACCCTCAAAAATCATGGACTGGCTTAGTGACCATAAAAGAACATACAGCTCTAAATTCCAATATTTGTCTGCATACTTTGCGTATCAAATCTTCATTATGTAACATTTTGTCCTACAGTTTAAGAACATGTTAATCTGTCTGGAGCGACACTCGAGTTAAGGTGTAGCATGACAGCAGATATATTGCTTAATGAGGTTTTGATGGACTTTTGTAGAAGAGCTGTATAAGCAACGGTTTCTAGGGTATGCTGTCTTTTCCTGTAGAGAACTAATAATTGGAAATCTGATCAGCTGTCGCCCACGCACCCGAGGAAAAGAAAGAGCCGAAAAGTAGTTGACAAATGTTCCTTCTGACAAGTGCATACAATGACCACTCAAATCAGCCTGTGCATTCGCGCAGCCTGATCAGTATTGATTGTTTGCATGGGGAATATTTGAATTCAAAATGCGCAGAGTGATGATTCCGATCAGACTGCGTGAAATCGTGAATCTTCCCTGGGCGCACATGTCCGAATATACGTTTTCTCAATTTGCAACTCAAATATAGCGATAACGAGAGTAGGATAAGGAGTTATAATAAGTTAATTCTGTGTTTTATTATGCATTATATGCTTTATCATTTGGACTGACTCCAGTCTCCAGTGACTAAATATTTATTCTAATAATCCTATTTGATAATCCAATCGGATATCATGACTATCAAGGCTAGTAACCAGTGACCAGCCTTTATAGTCATGATATTATTTTGGTTTTATTTTAGTTGATTATCAAACTGGATAATAAGAATAAATAGTTAGTCATTGGAGAGTGGAGCCAGTCTATCTATCATTATGGCGATATAATGATGGAATCATACATGAATAGTAAAGAAGATGTCCAGGAATAGCCTAAATCACAGAACATAGCCCATCACTGACCCCAACTGGAAGAGTTGAAACATAAGAAAACAGCTCCCTCTTCCCTAGACTGGGTCCAGTCTCCAGTAACTAAATATGATACACCACGGCAATGACACTGTTTCGCTATTAATAGGAAGAATGCCAGCAATTTTGTTTTCTTGTTTCAATTTGAGCCTACTAACCAGATTTTTTCGTCGAGTAATGGATGGAACATGATATAAATATAAGTAACAAAGGCAATTAATTTAACGTTCACTAAAGTACGAACAGCATTGGGTCACGAGCAAAGTTTACATGAATCCCTTCGGGCTTCACTTACTTTGACCAGATGTTGTCAATGAACGCTGAAAAATACCTTCATTTCTTAAATAACTGCAACATCTAAAAAACTAAAACTTATTTTTGATGCAATTACAGTGTTTATGTAGGTTATGAAATGAAGTTATTTATAAGTCGACAGTAATCTCGCTGTATTGCGAAATGTAAAGCCGTACCTACCCTAAATACTGGAACAGACAGGCTGTTTAAACACAATAACCTAGGAAAGACCAAGTCTAATATGGGTCTACACTATTTGCAACCCATTCAGCAATTTTAGTTTTCCGTGGGTAGTAAATGTCAAATGTTAAGACAAACATGGTACGGGGTTAAGATGTCCCAAAATTTAAGGTAAATAGAAAAAAAAAATGATTATTACCAGAGATTGGTCCATATTTTTCCCAAAATATTGGAAAAGCTACACTCGTTACCACAAGTTCTCCGCAAATTTGAAGGAACCCATTTTACGACCTTCGGTTGTATCAAAAACTGCTAAAGAAGTGGCAAACATTGTGGACCCTGATCAGACGCCGCGTACTGCAGTGTCTAAGCTGAGTCTACACTGTTTACTCCGACCTGTCTGACAAAGTATTTATGATAAATACGGTTTTTCTGTTTATTTGCAGTCAAAACACAGATAACGTTTGTATGAACTGCACGTCTTTGCTATAAACTCATTACAGAAAACCTTCAGTGCATCTGAACTTCCTCTGTCTGTTAATGGGGTAACCTCGCGTTCAACACTCTTTCAGTCGTATCGCGACTATGTCTGATAGAAGCAAGGAGTTTAAAGCATGTGTGACATCACTCGGTCTATATAGTTTGCCAATGTTTTTTATTAAGGGCGAAGATGTGCGCGTTTCTAGAAGTGAACAGCTATCATTATCATTTTTAATTATTTAGTAAATTCAAGTATCGAACAGTATTAATGATGTCCTGGAAGAGCTAGAATCACAGAACATACCATACCAATGACACCATGGGGGAGAGCAAACAAATCACGACAGACAACACACATGCCGTAAACCAGAAAAGCAAAATTTGTCGCCGACGTGCCTGCCTTGATTTGGAAAAGGAAGTTTTTAGGCGGCTAATCTTTAAAAACATTTAAATAATCGATTACATAGCCTATTTATAAACATGATCAAAGCTAAAAAAATAATTACAAACATTGCCTTCGTTACGACAAAAGAAAACAAGCGAATTCAGAGAAATTATGTCCCCCGCCTATTAAAAATCGTCCAAACAAGAGCATCGGTGAAACCGAATAGTGCTCCCCTAAAATGCGCAGAAGTGGGAGGGTTATGTTAGTGAAAGAGTAAAATTCTTTAAGAGATATGCTACGGGCAAGCTTATTATTGCAATCAAAGCGCTGTAGACACTGATGGCTTTACCCTGTACTACTCTTGGGCATCAGAAGGCCCAATGACAAATGACTAAAGATCCATTTGAAAGCCCGTAAAACGTAAAAAAAAAAAAAAAAAAAAAGCTGTGGGAGGAGTTGTGCTCACAAGGTACCTACTACTATATGCATTTTTATAGTATTGAAGCATGAAAAAAAAGTCTATGTTAAAAGTTAAAAATGTGAGAAAAAGTAAAAAAAAAGTAATTTTAAGATTCTGTAAAAAGCATATGCATATCTTCAGACTATAGTTAAAACATCTGTATAGTTTCAGTGGGAATGGTATAAAACTGTAGGGGGAGTTGCACTCACAAAATACCTACTACATATACACTTTCATAGTATTGAAGCATGAAAAAAAGCCTAAGTTAAAAATGTGCAAAATTTGAAGAAAAAAAAAGCTATTTCAAGATTCTGTAAAAAACACATGCATATCTTCAGACCATGATTAAGATACCTGTGAAGTTTCAGAAGGATCAGTATAAAACTAAAACTTGGGAGGAGTTGCGCTCACAAGGTTCCCACTACAAACTCGGAACAAAGTTAAAACGTGAAAAAAGTGAGAAAACAAATTAACTTAGGGATTCTATAAAAAGCACATGCAAATCTTCAGACCATGAATAAAAGTTTCAAGAGGGTCGATTTAAAACTGTAGGAGAAGTTGCGCTCACAAGGTACCTAGTACAAACTCGGAACCACGCACCACTCTTCACGCACCACGGAAAGCCGAATACCATGTCAGTTCGCTTTTCTTCGAAAAGGCGGGAGACAATAAGGCCATAACGGTTTTTATATTGCATTTTTGTTCTTCACAGACACTCACAGTTCGCTACTCGACGCCTTCTTGAAACCACAGTCATTATAGGGCTGATCGTAGTAACAATGGTACGGACACGCTATGTCACAACAGTGCTAATATCGCTGTTCGTATAAATCTTAGTATAGGCATCAAAGTATATTCTGGTAATATTGTTGGCATGAATTTGTTTTTTTAAAGACCATTAGTAGGAGATTATAATTCTTAGATAAGTGGCATTCTATTGAATTGCAATAGTCAAACCTTTGAAGTTGAAGATGTTCCTCATTTTAATTATTTATACGCTATTTCTCATACGCTAAGTTTAATGGTCTATATTTTGATAATACATTCTTGGAAAAATAACGAAAGTATTCATCATTCATTTTCTACAAATGCTTTCATCATCGTTAACGTTATGCTATTAAAAGCTTATTTAAGAAAACTTCAAATCTTTATCAGCACCTTGAGCCAATGGAATTTTGCGGGGCTGTACAATAAAATACATACATGATTTTTCTGGCTGCAGTAGGAACTATCGTTTGAAGTGAAGTCGCTTTATACATAATGCTACTGTACCGATACATCACATTTGAGACAGTGTACACCACCATACAAGACAAGACCAACACAACTGCTCGTCCCGAGCCATCTCATCTGAATCTACACATTTTGGCATTCTTTTTTCAGCTTAGACTGAAACTCCTATTTTCAAAGATGAAGAGACCAATTCAGGAACTTGGAGATGAACGGGTTTAAGTGAATATTCTTGCAGTGACCCTAAAGCATCTGTACAACTCAAACGCTCACATTGGTACATTTATTCCTTATGTCCTCCAAAGTAAAATTTTGCTATCTAAACTAGTTTAGACCCAGATCGTGAGTCTGAGCAGGATCTTCCCTGTTTATCATAAACTACATCGAAAACCACAGTACCATAAAACATCCCATCACATACAAACAACTCTTTTGTACATTTCCACACAACTCTCTCGGTTCAAGGATATGATTAAAGTTGTTATGGTTTCTCATCACGAAAACATGCCTATATACTTTTGACCCCCTTAAACCCCACTTCTATAAAGTAAAACTGGGGTTTACAGGGGTATACATTATTTTTCTTATTTCTGCTCAAAAACATAGATTGTGGTACTCGTTAGAACCGCCTCGCCGAGGCGGTTCTAACGAGTACCTACAATCTATATTTTGAGCAGAAATGTGAAAAATATCAGGGTTTTTTGTTTGAAAACGTTTCAATTTTTGGAGATGAAATTTTCTATATATTTGAATAGGCGTGTTTACATAATGTGTTTAATAAATTTCTAATAACATAAGAATAATACAGAGCTTTTGATAAGCTGATGATCAAACCAACAGACATATACGAAAGCGTTTAATGCCGATTCGCATGAAGTATCAAGAGCTACTTTCTTGTGAAAATAAGAAAAAAAGTACAATATTATAAGCTAACGGTTTAAGGCGCATGGAAAGATAAATTAAAAGCAGCGAATAGCTATTATTATAAAAGTTTAACCAGTAGAAAACCATTTATCAAAGTTATAATCTCTTATCAATGATCCCTTACAAGTCAACAATTTCATACCAAGCATTCAATCAAATTATGATTTTTGTGTCTGCACTAAGAAGTGTAAAGGAATTAGTCCAAGATGATAGAATCCATTAGGCTTAGATGGACTAACGTTATTTACAGCATACAGTGTTAACAGTTACACCGTGCCGGGACTCGTAGCTGGTGAAAGGGTACATATCAGAACTATTAGAATCAGCAATATACTCCAATTAACGTTTCTGACGTAGATTGGCTCCAGTCCCTAGTAATTAAATGCATTCATGTTAATAATTCTCTTTGATAAAATCAGACAAAGGCAATATTAACATGCTAAGATTATCAAGCACTAGTGTCCAGTGCTTTATAATCACAGCGTGCTCATATTGTCATGGTTTTAATCAAGCGTCTCATTACGAAAACATGCCTATTCTAATATACTGAAAATTTTACCACCAAAACATGAAAATTTTCAGACAAAAAATTCTGATATTTTTCATAATTCTGCTCAAAACATAGATTGTAGGTACTCGTTAGAACCGCCTCGACGGGGCGGTTCTAACGAGTACCCACAATCTATGTTTTTGAGCAGAAATAAGAAAACTAATGTACACCCCAGTAAACCCCAGTTTTACCATATAAAAGTGGGGTTTAAGGGGGTCAAAGTTATATAGGCATGTTTTCGTGATGTAAAATAATATTAAAAAGTTATAAAAATAATAAATTTAGTCACTAAGGACTGGAGCCAGTCTACTCATGACGTTTTACAGCTTATTCTGTGTTAACGAGTCAATGTGCATCACAATGTGTACACTTTTACATATTACATTCACGTAGTCCTGAATGCGATTAACATTTTTACATCTCGCAAATCAGACACTTGTTACATGATTCTCGACGTTTTACAGACTGTGTGATCTTAATGAATGGTACTGATGACGTATATGTTGGTAAGAAGATAAAACAAATATATTAAATTAACACATAAGCGATCAAGGAAAGTTATAATAGACAGGTAAACGTAATCACGCCACATAGCTTGATTGCTGACTGTACGTCAATAGGTAGGTTCACAAATTAGTATGCGACCTGCGTAGTTAGGTAAACGTTCGGCTTACATACTTAAAGTACTTTATACTTGGGAAAAAGGATCCTGATTCACAGAACTATTAGCATCCTTTATCTTAGAGTTAATATGTTGGTCCTATGTTGCACCAGAAATAAGGTCGAGGTTTCGCGGTAGTAAAAATGTTTAAGCCCTAATTGTTGCATAAAAAGCGTTATAAACATCCGTGCATTAACCGGCGAAAAGCCGTGTATTAACAAGGCAATTCACGCGCTGTTAATGCACGGTTAACGCAACTTTCAATATGATCGTACCGGGGCCACAGATTTGCGGAGGTTACGAGATGTGTACTGCCCGGCCCTAGAACGAGCATAGTCCGTGGAAATTGCGTTCGCGAGACATCGGTGAAAAGGCGAACAAAATAGTGCAAGAAATAACGCGATATGTAGCAAATGTTGCTTTTATACAATAATAGCGGTCGAAAATGGTTTTTCAATGCATTAACATTCGCCAGGTCCCTTGGGAGGGGTTCGGCCGCGGTTTTCAACACCTCCCAAGGAACCTGGCGAATGTTAATGCATTAAAAACCATGTTTGATCCCTATATTAGTTTTTCTACTGACCGTTCCAAAGCGGTTCCTCTGTTGCAGGTTTTCTTTGTTCGTATGTCGGAAAAGCCTTTGGTTTTTTTTGGTTTTTTTTTTTGTTTTTTTTTTTGTCAATCATCCTCTTTTGCTTCCTCGGGAAGGCTGTACTTCGTGACTATGGTATTTCCTGGGTATCTTCACTTCTTTTTTCGTTCTCCCTAGTCTTATATCTGGTTCGTGAATTCTCTTAGAAGTTGAAACAAAAGCTAAAAGAAAATAATTGCTATTCTTTCACCAAATTTACTTTGACTAAACACGATCACAAGGTTCTGTTTGATTCAAACGATGCTTACTAGACTGACTCCAGTCTCAAGTGACTTACTCTTTATGTTTGATAATCCACTAAAATAAAACCAAAATAATATCATGGCTGTAAAGACTGGTCACTAGTCACTAATGATGAAGTATGGAATACTGACACGAGCGTTTGCGATTGAGACACGCGCTACTTTAGACATCACACGTTCAGTATAAAGCGCCAACAAAACCATGCATATATGTATATATACACATCCATATGCGTCGGTCTTTCATATGTAGAGTTTTAGATATCTAGCACAAGCCATTAAGAAAACACGCCTATTAAAACAAATTGAAAACTTCACCACCAAAAGCTGAAATTTTTCAGATAAAAAAAATCTTATATTTTTCATATTTCTGCTCAATACATAGATTGTGGGTACTCGTTAGAATCGCCTCACCGAGGCGGTTCTAACGAGTACCCACAATCTATGTATTGAGCAGAAATAAGAAAAATAATGTGCACCCCTGTAAACCCCAGTTTTACTATATAAAAATGGGGTTTATTAGGGGTCAAAATTTTATAGGTATGTTCTCGTAATGTGACATTTAAAGTTAAACTTTATGGTGCGGTTTTCATGTGCTGCTGTATTCAGCATGCCATTCGCTTATACAGTATAACTTCAATGGCTCGAACACGGATGGCTCGTTCACCGTGGATAATTCGAACTCTTTTTTCAGTCCTTACAAAATTCTTCCAATAGCTCAAGAAAACAAATATTTAGGATTTTTTTCTTATTTTATCATGGAATTGTATGTTGTGTGTACTCATTAGAATCGCTCGTCGAGGCGATTCTAATAAGTACATTCAGCATACAATCATTGTGTAGAAAAATCGAAAAGATTTCCCTAAATTATCGCTATTTGCTCCCTGAACTGGTGCCATGATTAACCCTCAGTGGCTCGAACTGCCCGTGTCTCGAACAAATTTCCATGGTCCCAAAGATGTTCGAGCCATTGAGGTTCGACTGTATGTTGACTCAGAAATTTAAAAATTATCACATTTAGTTATTTTGTTAGACTTCCGTTTATTAGTATAGGAATCGAATTTATAGTCATGTCACGTATGTTTAGAGATAAATATGTCCTTACACAATCGCCCATTGTGTGCTACAGATATAATAAACATATTCGGTTGGAGCGCAATATTTTAATAAAATATGTCCTTTCTCAATCGCCCATTGTGTGCTACAGATTTAAAGAATCTTGAAATTGTAAAGACAAGCTATTCAAATACTCCTGATTTTAGTGTTAGTCGATTTTCCCGGTGTTAGTCTTACTCTTTGTTGCTTTGTGGTTTATTCTACGAGGCGATTTGTTGAATGTCGTTCCGTGTGTCATTTTGTTCTTGTGTTTTTCAGTCCTTTTAGTATTGCGATTACCTCGCTTGGGGAAGAGAGCGATTCTTAGTGCTTTTCGTACGTTTGTTCGGTTTGTGCTTGTTTGGATTTGTCGGTTTCCTCTTCCTCTTGGGGTCTGGGAAGAGCTGCGGTTTGTGATTGTGGCACCCTGGACTTTTCTCTTACCTTTTTTCTGCCATATCATTACTGGTAATTTGAAACTTATTCCTTACTCTAGCATGCATTCAGTTATCTCTAAAACTAAAATCCTGATTCCCTAATCACATCGATTTTCACAGATTTCGGAAAGAGCTTACACGCATATTGCAAACGCAGGTGGAACGAGAGCATGTTGGATCTCA
Source organism: Anodontia alba (assembly GCA_964016985.1). Classification (NCBI taxonomy): domain Eukaryota; kingdom Metazoa; phylum Mollusca; class Bivalvia; order Lucinida; family Lucinidae; genus Anodontia; species Anodontia alba. The sequence continues at coordinate 24,313,043 of OZ024837.1, read as the reverse complement.
CAATTTAAATTACTGGAATTGAACCTACTTTAAAATTGTAGATAAATGTATTTCATTCTATTCTTGAATATTTCACTGCATAAACCCTAACTTTCTTTTCGAGACCTGAACCTAGGTATGTAAGACTTTCATGGGCGGTTTAATTGTTCCTAGCAGACAAAACACTAGAAACGGTTATATTCAGGAAAGGTCATGATAATGGAACAAAACCTTCCGACGGTACCAGAAAGGGGTCATTGGTAGGCTATAAGTTGTGATTGTGGAAATTCCTAGACAGCTTCTATTCTATCGTTTATAGTTTTTTGATATTTTCTGGTCCTCTGTGATGACTGGGCTCGTTCCAGGAGTTCTTGACAATTCATGAGGACCACTGATAATACCTAATAGGTCGAAACTTGCTAATTCGTCCAAGAAAACTTGACACTTCAGCTGGTTTTAGTTTTGTGAGTGTGTTCAATTCTCTCAAGGGTCATTCCAGTTAGTATTTATTTATTTTCACTACTTTTTTGGTGTCAGTTTCGTATGCGGCCGTAAAACGGTCTCCCCCCGTACTTAACCATGGTGTAAGTTATATTTTGTTGTCCTTTGTGATCATTGATTTTTTAACATTTGTATGAGGGTCGAAAATGGCTAGTCTATCACAAAAAAAAAAAAAAAAAAAAGAAAAGAAAAAAAGAAAAAAACTCTAGCTGTTTTCAGTTTTGTGAGTGTGCTCTTTGCTCTCAATGGTCATACCTCTTAGAATCTATTGATAACATGCAATATCAACAAAAACGACATCTTGTCGCAAACTGAAAAAAAAAAAGATACAACAGACAAACCAAGATGAAACTGCAACAGAAACGCTTTGCAAGCTGCTGGCAGTGTTGGGCTGGCTTTAGCGCATTGCAGTTCTTGTGGTCATTTGGCCATTCTGGTATCTTGCGAAATCAAGTACCTCTAAAGCCATGGACTTGCCTAAGTCCCTATATTTGTATTTGCCCTCCTTATGATTTTTGAATATACCTTTAAGAGCAAATCATTGTAACAACCTCTTTAGTTGTTTTTTTTATCTCTGAATTCACTAATTTATGACCATAAAATTAAAATTGGCAAGTTTACAGTTAGTATTAACGATAACCAAGACTGACATCCTTGCGACTGATTGGATTCTTAACCATCATTAAAGACCATATAAAACTAATTCGGCTGACACCGAAGCTCCATTTCTAGGTTTTAAATTTATCAATATCTATTTCCATGATAAAGCAACGAATATTTATATACATACATGTTTTTTACAAGGAATACAGGGAATTTATAAAAACGTAAATGAAAATGTATGGTTTAATCTTCGTTGCAATAAATGGGAAGACAATATTACGTGCTCTGGGAAGACAATATTACGTGCTCTGTGAGGCTTAAATCATCATCACTACTGGTCAAAAGCAAATAACCACGCAGTCTTGACGATAGACTATAAATATCATGGGCGGAAATATAGCTAAGACAGGAGCTAGTCTACCCTCACTTACTGTTTTAGATATAAATCCCCGAATAATTCTCTAAAGTATTTATAGATACTACATTAAATATACAAACTGTATCAACACTTGCTTCCGCATATTAATGAAAATTGCAGACAGTTTTGTGCAAAGCTGCTTTGAGATAAATTTTAGCACACAAACGCTAAAATTAGAAGACGTCCAAGTGTAAATGAGCCGATACTTGAGAAATCTCCCTTTGGACATAACCCCAACCCCACCCCCTCCACGAAGACTGCATGCGCGTATTTCATATCTGATCTGCGAAGTCGCTGGGCGCTCTATCCAATACATCTTCAGGCGGACAGCGAAGAATGGTCAGACATGCGAATGCATAGACTGATCTGAGCCAGCACTAGGCAGACATGTCCGGATGTATATTTCCTCATGCTATAGCCCTGTTATTCATTATTTTGGAGGATAAAATGGGCTTGACTTTTAAATACATCATGAAAACATACCTATATATTTTTTACTCCCTGAAGCCCCACTTTTATATAGTAAAACTGGGGTTTACAAGGGTATTCATTATTGTTCTTATTTCTGCTCAAAAACATAGATTGTGGGTACTCGTTAGAACCGCCTCACCGAGGCGGTTCTAAGGAATATCCACAATATACAGTTTTGAGCAGAAATAGGAAAAAAAAAATTTATCTGAAAACGTTCAGATTTTGGTGGTGAAACTTTCAATACATGTATATTTGAATAGGCGTGTTTACATAATGACACCTTTCCTAGCATTCAAAAGAAAAGGCTGATGGTCCATGCGAAGCTACTCTTACGTAGCAGGTATACAACGTTGAACAAACGTCATTTCAACGTAGATTAGACATCCACGTTGAAACGACATTTTTCTATGTTGTGTGCCCGTGGGTAGCACGTACGGAAACGACTGCAATAAATCTCGTCAGAGTTTATATTTTCAGCTGGAAATTAAGGATAGAATAGAGTTCTAAAATTGCATCTTCGTGTCCTTGAACCCAACAAGGAGAAAATATTTCAGACAATGAAGACGCTAAATCAGTTAAGGGTTTTTGTTTTACATACCGTGTTTACCTAAAATAATTGAACATCTACGTACCCTCTGTTATCCGATTTCCGTTCTTCTGGATGCTCTTTGTTTCCAAAGGCAATCATTTAGAATTTTTATTGTATTCCCTGTTGATGTACTGGATGTGTGGCAAACAGTGTGGACCCTGCGGCCTCTGATCTGGGTCTACATAGTTTTTAAGGCAATTTGTCGCAATGTATAGGGTTATTACGGTAAGTATATGGCAAAACCTGACGTGCGCCAGCCAAACATTAGTACAAAAAGATTGCACTACAAATGAAATTATATGCCTTAACTGCTGTTTCTAAGATCTTTATTGGGGCAGCAAAAAGATTCCACCACCTGGGTTGTAACATAGAAAAAGGTCATTATGCCATGTGTAAAATAGTGAAACTGTCCTGAGTTTCGTAAAATGTTTTGTCGTATAGACTACTTGAAACAATTATAAACAATGCTTCGAACATCCTGATTCAGCTTTACACACAATAGAACTTCAATGGCTCGAACATCTTTGAGACCATGTAAATTTGCCGTAGTCATGGGTAGTTCAAGCCACTGAGATTTAATCATAGGGCCATGTCACTAGGCGAATGATGATAGACCAGGATGTCGTTTCGATCTTCTATAAAATAACGATGTGATGATAGTACTGATTACAATTGCCTTGATGAGGCCATTCTAATGAGTTCTCACAGCGTATCTTACAAGATAAAAAGGACTTTTCCCTAAAATGTCTATAAACATTTGTTTCCTTGAGCTACCCCAAGAATTCCCTAGCGACTCCAAATAGCCACGGTAAACGAGCTCTCGGAGTTCGTGTTATTAAAAGTTTACAATAGTTCAATTCAAATCGTCGTCCTAGTTTGCAAATAGTTATAAACAGAATTTCTTATGTGTCGCAGCTTCTATTCACGAATCATGCTGTTCGCAACACCAACACCTCATCCTAGTACTGCCTAGTCTGTAATTTTGTCCTTGTACACGCCAATCAGTAGTTAGATCCTTGTTATGAATCGCGCCGGTCTCTTAATATAGCTTTGGATTTTTTACATATGGGAGCGTGTTTAGCTCATTAAAGACTTTTTATATTTGCCGGGATCGTCGGTTTGTTACGATTCCGGCAAATATAAAAAAATCTTATTGGAAACTGTTTTATAAACAGATTTATGTCTATTTTATTTTCATTTCAATCAAGAAATTTCATAAAGCTTAATAAAAGCAAACATTAACTCTTTCAGTGCCAAATTTCAGACGACATTGTCGTCTGCATTTCTTTTTTAACAAACTATCGCTTAATAAGAAGTTTATATGTAAAGTTGAAAGACTGAATGTCAAACAGCATAGATCCAGATGTGCAAAAGCTTATTATTATTGCCTGTGGCAGTGAAAGTTAAAGAATTATATTGTTGTTCGATTTTACCTGTTACACTGAAAATTTATTGAAAATTGAAATGAGTTTTTTAATGAAATCTCAGTCTTTAGTTTCCGCGACAAATAAGAAAAACGTGATTAGTTTTCATATTATGTCGTGGTTTATAAGCCTACAGAGTGCTAAAACGTTTCAACCCGGCAGACCCCCCCCCCCCCCCAAAAAAAAAAAACAACAAAAAAACTAAAGTGCTAAACCGTTTCAACCCGGCAGACCAAAAAAAAAAAAAAAAAAAAAAAAAAAAAAAAAACTGTGATAACACTGTAGCTCCAGATGAGACGGCTTGTCTCATCAGGACCTACACTGTCTGCTCGCATTCTGTTCTTGACTCTAGCTTTAAATCCCTATTCACATCAGTGGACAAATCCAAATTCAAGAATGGAAGAGTTCACTTCAGAAAAACAGGGATGAAAAAAGGATATCAGGTGAGACCCTTAATAGAAACACTATTGACCTTAATGATTATACGAGCAACGAACGCCATGAACATTTTGCGCCTATATGCAGTTTGTTCGTGGCCGATATTAATCTGCATACATAGCTACGTGCTTGTTCTGACGTCAACTTTTAGCACTGTGGGTATTGTTTTTTCAGCAGAGTCCGTACTGAAATATTTTCTCATTTTTTCCCAGAACACAGTTTTGACATTTCATGCAAACTGTCTCCAATGGACATAATTTGCATGAAATGTCAAATTCTGTTTTCTGTGAAAAATAAGAAAAACACATTACCAGCTTGTCGTCTGTTAAACTAGCCTAGAGAGTGGTAAAGGTTAATGATTGATAGAGACATATGTCTGCATGCAATCAAGAATTTACAGAAAGATATCGTTACTGATAGGAAATTGTGTGCATTGTTGGAAAAGTGCCCGTAGTCCATATATGAACACTGTTGGCTCAGATCAGCTTGTGCATTTAAGGCAGTGTAATCAGGTTTTCGTTGTCTGCTTACACAAGCTTGGCTCCTGTACAGTAAACTAGCGAAATAAATGCCCCACTCAGACTTTACATTCTTCCGCTCTACGTGTATGGCACAAAGGCCGATTTCCCATATAGCACAGCCATTGTTTTAAGGCACCAGGTTCTCAATATGAATGTGCTTTATTTTATTGTTAGCGGTGGAATCCATGTACGTGTATATCTTGCGAAAAAAAGTGAACACCAGTGAAATGATACTGTATCATATCACTAGCGACTGATACGATTAATAGTTTCATTCCTCGGTTTGTATGTCTTCGGTTTTCTTCATTGTTTCATAAGTGGATGCTTCCTTCACTTTATTTGTTTTATACTCTAACCTTTGTTTCTGAACTAAACTACCAAGTTGGGTATGCATTTTCTTAGTTAGTAAGTGAGAAAATCAAATCATTTTTGATTTGCCGACATATTTGTTTTTATCTCTTTGTGGTAACCACTCAATGTCGATGTCATGATGTTTCTGTTTTGTTTGTCGATGTCAGTAATGACGTCAGAAGCGTTAAAGCATGTTAACAATAAAATTAAAAGAAAATTTGCTTTTTATTTTTATTTATTTTATTTATTTATTTATTTATTTATTTTTTTTTTTTTTTTTTTTTTTTTTTTTGTAAATACGAGTACCATAAATATTTTCATCTCGTTTAATGATGTTTTTATAACACTCGATACAAATATTAGTGGTATTCACTTCAAAAGAGCAACTATCCTTTACGTATTGTATAGGACCATAAATCGCCATTGGTTCAAGGATCTGATAAAATTGTCATGGTTATTTTTAATCCAGTTGAAAAACGAGAGACTAACTGAATTTTGACAGGCTGTCAGGTGCCAAACATTTATGATCATTCATGTTAATACAACATATCAATTTAGTAAACATTTCTTAGATAAAATATGTATATTTTTGAGAAACATCACGAAAACACGCCTACATAATTTTGACCCCCTTAAACCCCACTTTTATATAGTAAAACCGGGGTTTACAGGGGTATACATTATTTTTCTTATTTCTGCCCAAAAACATAGATTGTGGGTACTCGTTAGAACCGCCTCGCCGAGGCGGTTCTAACGAGTACCCACAATCTATGTTTTGAGTAGAAATATAAAAAATATCAGAGATTTTCTATCTGAAAATTTTCAGTTTTTGGAGGTGAAATTTTCTATATATTTTGATAGGCGTGTTTTCGTAATGTATGGAGCATTTAAATGAGCTTCGAATAACATGTCAAGAAGATAATAGAAACCTCGATGATGAAAATATTTTTAGACAAAAAAGAAAAAAAAAGATTATTACTGCCAATATTTTCCAAGAAAATAGGACGAATGTTCATGTGAATCGTATCCTAAGGAGACATGAATTGCACGACAGAAGTCGTATTTTCTTGGGACAATATTGCCCATATTTAAAGTTTGCGTATAAAGATTCCAAAGCAGTGAAGCCTTGAACTTCAGAAGTTTGACCATGCAGTTCAGCAGAACGTTACATAAAATAGCTAACAGTTATATTATCTTATCAATGTTCCTTTATACAATCATGTAAATACATAATATCAAGCAAATTCTTTGTCTAAAATATGATTTTGTTGTCTGTACTGTAAAACTATTGATATTTATTGTACCGGTAAAGAATACACAGAAAGTGCACGGTTTTTGATCAAGATCTTTACTGCTTGTTACTCATCCAGCAGTGTTTTGACACATTAATTGGTAGTAAAATAACTTGTCCAAAGAAGATATTACAATAAGATGAGTGTTTTCCCTAGTTGAAGACTAGGTTTCAGAAATTTAAATATTTAATTTTTTATTACATATTCCGTTAGCCTAATGTCTGAATCATAACAAAAAGGAATTTATGCTTCTGGCTTATGATTATATGGAGATAATTTAATGCTGTTTACCCCACCCCAAAAAATTTAATGCTGTTTACCCCACCCCAAAAACTTTTAAATTAATACCATGTTCAAAACGATGGGAATTACATTTAGCTACCTTTCTCTTTGGGAAATAATTCTTGCATCAGAATGACGAGAATACAACACTAATTGGAAATTATGGTTAAATGAATAAAGTCAATGCACGTGTCTGGTATATATGACTTGAATTCTCTTTTATCATTTCCGGTTAAAATGCAAAATTGAACGTGTTTCGTAAAGGTTTTTATAGAAATATGTTGCCCCCTTCCCATCCCCACCCTCTCCAATATTAGCATGCTAAGATTATGAAGCAATGGTCACAGTGCTTTACAATTTTAGCATAATAATAATTGCCTTGGTTTATTAAAGTGTCTATATCAAAGAGAATTATAAAAGAAAATAAATTTAACCAACAGGGACTAGAGCCAGTCTAGCTTCATCAACGATACAAACCAGACATACCATGTTTATGGAAAACAAAGAGGAAATATTCACACAATTTGTTATTATTCTGATAAATGAAATACAGATTCGAAAATTTCATTCTCCGGGGAAATTAATAACGTTAAAATAATTGATTTGGGCCCAGTTGTTCAAAGCTAACGACATCGTTAGTTAACGATTCGTTAAAATTTACATCGAGTGATTCGCAAATATGCTGAAATGTTTTGCTGAAAAAAATGTGAGTAGCTTTTGCATGCAGTGCAAAAGCTACTCACATTTTATCAGCAAAAAATATCATAATATTGTATATTGAATCCGCTAAAACAGTTAACAAAATGACCCTTAACGAACCCGTTAAGCTAACGATGCTTTGAACAACTGGGCCTTGTAGTGAAAGTGACTTTAGTGTAGAGAAGACAAGTCAGGTTACATTAAGGCATGTGATGTTTGCGGTTTTATTTAAAAAGAGCTCGTAAATTGTTTGCTATTTTTATTATTATTTTGTTTTGATGGTCCATTGTGTAGCAAATTTAAATAATGTATAGTTACGGATGCTTGCTATTGTAACAAAATGAACGAGCTGTATAGATTTGAAAGGCATTTTGTTTTTCTATAGAACATAAGAACAGGAATGCCCGTGCATAACATTGTAGAGAGCTAGAAGGTATGGCACTTTAGGGTTAGGAGTTTTGTTAGAATTAGGAATTGTCTCATGTTAGCTTTGTGTAGGATTAACTTCAAATCTATAGGTGGCTCCTGGTTTTGAGGTGAAAAAAATGATAACGTCGCCATAGAAACGAATCCATATGCGGATCATCAAAATCTGGGCCCAGTTGTTCAAAGTGTCGTTAGCTTAACGAGCTCGTTAAGGGTCATTTCGTTAACTGTTTTAGCGGATTCAATATACAATATTCTGATATGTTTTGATGAAAAAATGTGAGTGCTTAAAAGCTACTCGCATTTTTTCAGCAAAAAATTTCAGCATATTTGCGTATCACTCGATGTAAATTTTAACGAATCGTTAACTAACGACATCATTAGCTTTGAACAACTGGGCCCTGGACTTGGCTTGTGCGTCGTCAAGGTCTAGACTAAGCTAGTGAAGCTTAAAGGTTTTAGGTCTTCACATGACCTACATTATTTTACTAAAACTTCGCAAATGCTATCAAGACAGTGGCTAAACAGTGATCATACCTAATCAATTCCTAAACTTGAAGCTTTTCTGTATCATTCCATGTAAGAAACAACAAAAGCCGCAATGAGTGTCCTCGCGATGTACTGATATATACTGCTTCAATAGCTTACAAGGGAAATACCTATACGTGCATTATAAGAGAAATACCCATACGTGCTACTTGACTGATGATATATTTAATAAATATATTCTAAAATGAATGTCCTTTCAAAGTGTTCTATACATACGCGCACGCACGCGCATGCAGAGAGAAATGTCAATAGCCGGTGCCCAAGATGTCTGTGCCAAACTAGCACGTTGAGGTCAGAGACCCACATTTCAATTTTCAGAAGTCCAGTATCGGGCTCAATGAACAGAAAGGGCCACAAAATTTATCTATACACTGACCACCTGGGAAACAGCGGCCAACCAGATCAGATGCCAGGATCTACAAATCTTTTCATTCATCCAACTTTTAGACACATTTTAGACTTTGGGAAGGCTGTGCTTTGTGACTGTGGCATTACCAGAGTATCTTCACTTATATTGTTCAAATAAAAGGGCACGTATTGTTGGATATTTAGGTGTACCAATAGTTACAATAGACCTTTTCTTTGGGTTATAGGTTTACCAGGTTGGTGTTGTCGCCTTCTAAAGTTTAAGGGGACTGGATACACTTGCTTGACTTTTCGCCCTTTCTGCCAACAGGAACAACTTTTTCACTTCCTGTCTGCTTACTTGCACACCAAGCTCCTTCTGAAAAGGGATTTCTTCAAATAGGAAAGAGTTTGCTCCCACGCGGAGCAAATTCGTTTCTTTTAGAGTAGACATCTTTTCAGAAGGGAGAAACAATTTTGATGGAGCTGCCTCCCTTGAAAGTGTAGAAATTCCCCTTCATAGAGGTAACTAGACCATAATCCTTCCCCGAAATAAGCTTATCTAAATCTCTCTCAAAATGTGTATATATCAGATGTCGAATTTCATTAAGGGTCGGGTATTCAGTTTATACACAGCTAAATATTAGGTATAACAAGCCAAATGCAACAGGAACATGTTTCCTTTTAAGTGTGTTCCTGGACAACTTCAAAATTGCAATGAATGTTGATATAAGACTGATAAAATCAAAGTTAATAGATTGCAGCTTGCTAAAAAGTATGCTAAAATGCCAGGGAAGGTTATAGGGATGTAACGGAGACGTTGTAGCAGTTACAATTTATCCTGGCTTACACTATCATCTGGAATCATCGATCCTTAACCCGACGCCATCCTGAACATTCTTAACAATTTATTCGAAGTCATTCATTGACTTCAACTCAACATCTTATGAAAAGCGAGCCTAATTGATTGAGCGCAGAATTCAGAAATGCCACATATTAATTTTCTGAAAAGTAATTCAGCCGTCTTCAACAAATGTGGTTTAGCTGGCATTGTCAGAAATGAAAAATATTAAAGTAATTTGATTAATTCTTGTGCACTTCAGACAAAATTCCCGAACTGGCAATGATTGCGAATGTTTGGTAAACGTTCCATGAAAATAAAACCAGTATTATTGCATAAAGGGCAGTGTCGCACGTTATTAATAGCCGTGCATTAACCGGCGAAAAGCCGTGTATTAACAAGACAATTCACGCGCTGTTAATGCACGGCTACGCAACTTTCAATATGCTCATGCCGGGCCACAGAATTGCTGCCATCACGAGATATATACTGCCCTGCCCTAGAACAAGCATAGTACGTGGAAATAGCGTTTGCGCGACATCGGTGAAAAGGCAAAACAAATAGTGCAAAAAATAACGCGAAATGTAGCAAATGTTTTCAGTTTTTATGCAATAATAGCGATCGAACATGGTTTTTCAATGCATTAACATTCGCCAGGTCCCTTGGGAGGTGTTGAAAACCGCGGCCTTCGGCCTCGGTTTTCAACACCTCCCACGGGACCTGATGAATGATAATGTATGAAAAACAATGTTTGATCCCTATAATGTATGGTCTTCACATATGACGTCTAAATAAAATCGAGACTCCGATTTTCGTTGTTGTGTGTGTTCTTTGTTTCCAAGGGCAACATTTTCATTTTAAGAAATCTCAACATGGCTGTCTTTTGTTTGGGATGGAGGCCACGATTCGAATAGCAACTATTTTTTTTTTTTTTTTTTTTTTTTTTTTTTTTTTAAATCCTAATAAAATGCAACTATGGGTTTTGTTTCACCATTGCAAGATTGCCCACAAACCTTTCACTGGTCGGCTTATGTATCCGTGCCGACTTTGGCATTAGAATCTTCTTAATTACCACCGTTATTTCTGGACGTCTGGTTAATTAATATATTCCATTGTATCACAGAGTTCTTCTATAAGGAGAACTGGATACACTTGATAGATTTCCTGCTTTTTTTCACAAAGGAGACATGTTTGCGACTTCCTTTTTGCAGTCGTGGAAGCCGAAACACTTCTGTAAAGAGACTGCGCTTAAAGAAACAAAATGCTTCCGCTGGGAGCAAATTCTTTTCGTTTAGACTAGCCCCTTTTCAGAAGCGATGCAAAACAGTTATATCAGAGTTGCCTTCCCTGAAAGTGTATCCATTCACTTAAGTTGACATCGTGGCTCGATGTTGGTACACATACCTGAATTATAGTGATAAAGAAAGGGTCTGCTCTCATGTACATATTGATAAATGTACTTGAGCTGGTTTGAAGCCTGTGGCTGTGGTTTCAATGTCCTTGTGTATCAGAAATCCAACACCATACACATGTTTGTCCAGCTTTCTATTTAAATACAGGGAAAACGATTTTAAAAGCACGTACCTAGTGGGAACCTGGATATAAATTCAACTTATCCTTCAACGTGTCAGCTTGCTCTCGAATCCATAAAATAAAATTGCAAAGACGACTACCACGAGTTCATCAAATTTGATGACTAATTCAGCAAACGAAATAACAAGACAAAGAAGGACAAATGTTATTTTAAGAGGAAACTAAAAGATTTATATTATATGATGGAAACTTAGTCTTTGCATGATGAAAATATATATATAATTAAAGATCAAAATACTTGATGAAAATTATTTAGCAGCACATAACGAATCACTCTTTGATCAGGTTTTGCCAAAACATTTCATTTTTCCGTGGAAAGAGGACCAAGGCATACAATTTACAGGGTGGGGTTGGCCAATTGAAAATGAGCTAGGTGAGGACAAGTGGGCACCCTGTTGTTTCAATTACCTTAAGTTGACTCGATGTTCTGCTTTTGTTGTTCCTTCAGAATCTTGTGCTTGGACGGCACCACCAACGAAAAAATACGCAAGTACTTTCAAGAAACCATAGGTTCTCATAAAGATTTCTTAAAATTATTGAACTGGTACGGTCACATGCCATTTTTCACCGGCATGGGAAAGACCGTTCTGCAAGAAACAGCTGAAGAGACAAGACGACGACGCAAGCAAAGAAAATCGTCAAACACTGTACCTGTCCTAGCCTCCTTATCTCATAGAGTGAAATTTAAAACGGGTGAAAAAAACGCCCAAACGACTGACAAAATTAGGACAGTAAAGTAACGTGAAGTCACATAGAGGTAATGTCTTGCTTGGAGTTTATTAAAACATCCTTAGAAACGATACACGCAAAACTATCGATTTGTCTATGTAACTTACACTACACGTACAAAGAAACAAATACAAAAACGTTCGATGCGTTTTCGAGGATAAATAGTGAATACATGATGTTTCTTCTTTCCTCAACAGTGATATTTAAGTTGCAGACATGCAACCATAGATTCCCATATACCATATTGTGTTGCATTCATAGACGTCTGAACAGTCACTTGTTAAACATTAATTTCATTTGACTGACTGTGGTATTTATTTGATTCTTTGACAAAATGTTTATACAACAACTATTGGTAAAGCTGTAACCTCCACATCATGACATGATATAAACCAACATTATATGGATTGAAGTATTTAACTGTTTTTTTTTTTTATTTGACTGATTTATGCATTTAGTTTTTTTTTTTTTTTTTTTTTTTTTTTTTTTTTTTGGTTGTTCTGTTTTAATGAATGAATTATGTTTATATAGAAAGATTCAAATCCAATATATTTTAGAAATAGATCAAATCAGTATGCTACATGTAACTTACTAGTAAGTATGACTAGCTTAGTAGTAAGTTACTGGCCTTGTATGCTCAAGTACTAGTCAAACTAGTAAAGTTTTCAAGATATTTCTTGCTCTGACTTTCAGTTTGTAGCCGAGTCCTCCACATCTGTGTTTCAGCATAATGTTAAGAATTAAATTATACGAGTATGTTTTCTGTGTTGATCAACGGATGTGTTAGGGAATCCCTACGCGGTCCAAACAATTATTGTAACTAAATCAGTTTCAGGATTCAATGCGAGGGTTTTGAGCTCGTAAAACAAGGCTTAAGCTCCGTTCCAAGGCGGTAGTTCTGTTGTGTTTTTTTTTTTTTTTTTTTTTTTTCGTTTCTAACATTCTGTTTTCGTTAGAGTGCTCAGTTTTCCATTGTGTCGTGTTGGACCGCATGCCGAGTCAGTCTTGCCGATTCCTTCTGGCGTGACTGGGATATCGGAAGAACAGATTCTGCAATCAGATGGTCGCAGATATATACAGGAGTGCAATTAACAACAAACAGCTGTTTTAAAACGTCAATACATCAAAGTACTGACAACACTGGTGTGTCGATTGTCTCTGATTGCAGGGTGGGTCCTATTACGAAAACACGCCTATTCAAATATATAGAAAATTTCACCTCCAAAAACTAAAAATTTTCAGATGAAAAAAAAAAAAAAACTCTTTAATTTTTTCGTATTTTCTGTTCAAAACATAGATTGTCTGTACTCGTTAGAACCGCCTCGCCGAGGCGGTTCTAACGAGTAACCACAATCTATGTTTTTGAGTAGAATTAAGAAAACTTATGTATACCCTCTGTAAACCCCAGTTTTATTATATAAAAGTTGGGTGTAAGGAGGTCAAAATTATATAGGCATGTTTTCGTGATGCTGAACCTGGACGTAAGATTGCTTCATTTGTTTAGGCAAATAGTGCAGACCCTGATAAGACGCCGCTTTCTGTGGTATCTGATCGGGGTCTACCCGGTTTGTAAATGTCCCACACTTATTCCAGTCCAGGTTTTACAAATAATCCTCTTTACACAACACTCTTACATCACAGCGACAAGAATAGCGTGGCTATCAATATCCATTACCTGGACTCATCGGTCAATGATAATCATGTGAAGAACAACCTTAAGGAAATTTTTGTGCATATATACATTGTCCGAATTGTAAACAATTGACCCAAACACAATTATTCATTTAAAAGTGTTCAAAGTGGAGTATATTGCTGTTGCTAAATCTATCCATGCCCTGTACTTTTGTCCGCATTATGAATATTATAGAGGATATTTCAATATTTTTTTTCTATTTTATCATCACTTATCGGCAGCTGCAGTATATTTCTGCAACGTTGCAACATTTTAAATTAACTGCGACGTCAGAAAAATTACCTTCAGACGTGTGCGCCTTGCGAAGATTCAGATCAGCCTGCACATTCGCGCAGTGATATAAACCTTCACTGGCCAAATTTTTGGATAGCGAGGATTCCAAGTTTCTACATGCGGACAATGAAGACTGATCAGACTGCGAGGATGCACAGGCTGATATGTAGGCCTATCTTTGTTGGCAGCACATGTCAGGAGGTACATGTACATTTTCTCACGTTACGGCTCATATCAGTTTTACGGCTTCGAAGTCGTACAGAAGCGACCATTGGGCTTTTTTTTACGTATTATTCTTTTCCCTACACTCTCTTCACTAAACGCCACAAACTGCATGCTAGAAATTGATTCGAATTATACAATTGATATTTGTGCGTTGTATTTCTGGCACCAGCATATTCCATTGACGTTTTGTGTATGACTTTTTTACACATTATTCGTATTTTTCCGTGGAGATAATTTTCTTATTTTCCAATGGAGGCAATTTGCATCAAATGTCAAATCCTGTTGTTTGGGAAAAATGTGAATCATCAATTTGTCGTCTGCTGAACTAACCCAGAATGTGACGAAGGTTAGCGATGTTAATTGTTTGTTTTTTTGTTTTTTTTTTGTTTTTTTTTTGTTTTGTTTCGTTTTTTTTTTTTTTAAATAGATGATTTTTGTACGTTGTATCTATTGCGGAAAACATTAAATAGTTACTTATTTTTTTGGGACACGGAAGTGAATCAGTTGTTAATCTAAAATGCACCATTTCCACAATGCACCATTGACCTAATTGTCTACAAGTAAAACCAGGGGCTAAATATAACACTGAATATAATAGAATAATATCCATTGGAACACCTATATATAGCATATAGATGGTTGTCTCCATCCACGTGCACTTTTTCGGCACACTAGCCTACACTTAAGTTGATATTCTAAAAGGTTACCATTGCGGCTCTTTATCAAAGGTTTCGAGATATACATTACATACACGCCATATCTCACACTGTAAGATAAATCTCACAGAATTTGGCCTGTCTGGAAGGCAATTCCAATAAAAGATTCAAATCTCACAATTTTTAGACCATTTTGCAAAAGATTTAATAAAGAAATAAATATTAATCACACACTGTTGTGGTTTTCATGAAAAAAAAAAGTTTAGACCTCATATGTTAGGGGAGCGCCAAAGTGATGTTTAAGAAAAGCTCACAGAATTTTGTCAAATCTCTCTCAACATTTTGCTTTATCTCACAGAATGTTTAGCCTACAGTTTATGGCATGTATGACATTAATCTTGACAATTTCACTTCTACAGTAGGTGGCTGTATTGTAACTGCTAAGCGCAATTTATAGCATTACCGGGACAGCGTGACAAGAATTTGTAATTCTACAAAGAAGTAGCTTTCATAATAGCTGGCATGCCATTACGAAAACACGCCTATTCAAATATATAGAAAATTTCATCTCCAAAAACTGAAAATTTTCAGATAAAAAACTCTGATATTTTTTCATATTTCTGCTCAAAACATAGACTGTGGGGTTCTAACGAGTACCACAATCTATGTTTTTGAGCAGAAATAAGAAAAATAATGTATACCCCTGTAAACCACAGTTTTACTATACAAAAGTCGGGTTTAAGGGGGTCAAAATTATATAGACATGTTTTCGTGATGATTATGCTAAACTCACGGGACGAGATCTCATTTAGACCTTGGATTCACCTTTTGGGATTATGGAATTTATCCGATTTAGCCAAGATTTGCATCAAAAGAACCGAAGACTATTTCGTTTTGAAGTCAGGTTTAACATTTATTGTGTGCGAAGCGTGGACCAAGCTTTTTTTTGTGAAAGCTTATACTTGTACAACTAGTAACAACACACGGAGATTGCATGTTCTGCTGAACATTACGAAATCATGCCTATTCAAATGTACTGAAAATTTTACAACCGAAAAATGAAAATTTTCAGATAAAAATTTCTGATATTTTTTCATATTTCTGCTCAAAACATAGATTGTGGGTACTCGTTAGAACCGCCTCGCCGAGGTGGTTCTAATGAGTACCCATAATCTATGTTTTAAGTAGAAATAAGAAAAATAATGTATACCCCTGCAAACCCCAGTTTTACTATATAAAAGTGGGGTTTAAGGGGGTCAAAATTATATAGGCATGTTTTCGTGATGATAAGGGCCCGGGGAAGGCATGCACTATCTAAATGTATTAAGAAATTTTGATATTATTCAGAATTTTTAAAATTTTCTTCCTGAAACAAAAAACAACAAAAAGACGCTTAATTAGTATGTTAGCTGTATTGCTGCTTGGTATAGGTTTAACGACGTGTCAACCCATGAGGGTCATTTGCTACTGCCTCGTTTTCGCAAGTACTTTGTTGTTTACATTTTTCTTCGTCAGTTTTTCCCAAATATGCAAATATATGTTTGTTTCTGTTTTGTAGAAGACACTTTTACCATCGAAAATTGCAGGATGAGTGGTATTTACATAATAATCATAATAACGTTGATTATAAAATTGATTGCACAACAAGAATAAACCCAAACACACATATCATCTCGCATCACAAATGCGCGGCGCGAATCGTTAATGTGCTTGATCATATGCGAATTGCGCAGACCTTAATTACCCGAAATATTAGGATACCTGAATCCCTTACCATACTTGCCCTAAACTGTTAATTTCAATTTACTGTCTGCTAGACGAGTGGTAAACTGTGTAGACCCTGATCAGGCGCCGAATTCTACGGTGTCTGACCTTGGTCTACAGAGTTTACTCAGGCCTGTCTGTCCGAATAATTAACATAAGTGCGGTATACAGTTCATTGTATTAAACCAGAAATTCTGAGGACTGTTACTGGGTGGTCCAGTAGACAATAGCAAAAATGCAGTCATTGTTAGTAATATGCTATGACACTAAAGACGTCCACACAGCGGGAATTGAGGACTGGTGATCATACTTTCATGGCCGATACAGTCAGTTGCTAAGCCGCAGAATTTGAATTTGAACCTTCCAACAGATAGAAGCATCCTGTAATGCACGGTGTCAACAACACGATTATGCAGATACCTTCAAATCTCCCCACCTCCCCAACCCCGCATTAGGGGAGGCCAGTAATAGTTGATGCATGGGTAAGTTGATGCACCCCAAATAAAATTAATCAGACTCAATCAGACTAACCGTTCGGTAGCAGATGTGATTTTAAGATTTTCAAGATGGCTGCCATGGTGGCCATCTTGGATATCAGAACGGAACCATTTTAGAAATTCTAAATCCCCATGCTGCCCCGATGCCTTTCACCAAGTTTCCGCTCCGTCCGACTTTCAAGATGACCGGAGGAGATATTGTTTGAAGATTTTCAAGATAGCTGACATGCGGCCATCTTGGATATCGAAACGCAATTCAAAATCTCCATGTGGCCACAATGCCTTCCATCGAGTTTTGGCTCAATCTGACTTAGGTTCGGGAGCAGATGTGGTTTCAAGATGGCTGCCCAGGCGTCCATCTTGAATAGCCAAACGGACCGATTTAAGCAAGTCTGAATCTCTATGTCGCTCCGATGCTTCCCATCAAGTTTCGGCTCTATCCAAGTTACGGTTTGGGAGGAGATGTCTTTTGAAGAATTTCAAGAGAAATTCTTGGATATCAAAAAAAAAAAAAAAAAAAAAAAAAGCAATTTTAGCAATTCTGAATCTCTATGTCGCTCCGATGCCTCCCATCAAGTTTTGGCTCAATCCGACCTACGGTTTGGGATGAAATGTCCTTTGGAGAATTTCAAGATGGCCACCGTGGCAATTTTAGCAATTCTGAATCTCTATGTCGCTCCTATGCCTCCTATCAAGTTTTAGCTCAATCTGACTTATGGTTTGGGAGGAGATGTCGTATGAAGAATTTCGAGGTGGCGGCCATCTTGGATATCGGAACGAAACGGGTTTAGCAATTCTGAATCTCTGTGTCACTGTGATGCCTCCCATCAAGTTTTGGCTCAATCCGACTTACAGTTTGGGAAGAGATGTCGTTTTAAGAATTTCAAGATGGCCGCCATGATCGGAACGGGACGATTTTAGCAATTCTGAATCTCTGTGTCACTGTGATGCCTCCCATCAAGTTTCAGCTCAGTCGGACTTCGATTTGGGAGGAGATGTCGTTTGAAGAATTTCAAGATGGCCGCCAGGAACGGAATGATTTTAGTAATTCTGAATCTCCATGTTGCCACAATGCCTCCCACTAAGTTTTAGCCATTTCCAACTTATGGTGATGGAGATGTTGAAAATGTGAAAAGCTAACGACGGACGACGGACAACAGGCCATGGCATAAGCTGACCTGGAGAAGCTCCAAGTGAGCTAATGAACGTCAAAATGATTGCCTTTGGAAACAATGGACACACTACGGAATAGAAAATGGGAGTCACGGTTTTATTGAGACTCTTCATAACCAGTAATGAAGTTTGCAACACTGCTTAGGCCCTCTAGCGTATACATGAGCAGACCTCCGTTTTCAAATATACCACAATGGGCCCAGTGATACCAAAGGAAATGAAATATAATCTGCACTATTGTGATGTACGGGGAGACGTTCTACCGCCGACACACGGCACTAACACCAGCTGCAGTGTAGTAAAATAAATGTCAAAAAGATTGCCTTTGGAAACAAATAACACACTGGGGATTAGAAAATGTGAGTCTCGGTTTTATTGAGACTCTTCATAAGCAGTAATGATGTTTGCAACACTCCTTACACCCTCTAGCGTGAAACCGGCAATAAGACGTGTATAATCCACAAAGATCAACCCGTACATCCACCCAATATGGCATAGGTTCATCCCTATTTGGATAGCCCGGAGGCTGTAGAAGGAACATGCGATAAGCGAAGAATCTTATCAGATTGCTCGGATGCGCAGGCTGATCTGAGTCTGCGCTGGTCGTAAAAGTCTTGTTATAGGTTTTGTCGTGCGCTGAATCTTATGAAGTATCAAAACAGGACATTATAGTCAAACAAAACCATTTAGATTTTCATCGGTATCGTCTGGTTTGGATCTAAAATTATTGCCAAGGCCTGCTTGTTACTAAAGTGTGATTACTACTTTAAAAGCATTATACATGGCTTTCTCATAACGCAATCCACATTGTTGAATAATTTAACATTTCTGTAAGAATAAATTACTTGAAATTACTTGACATTCCTGAACGTTGTTCGATAGTTTAAATTAAATGAATTAATAAGTCCTACGAGCGATTTCATCGAGATTTTTGGTTGCGTTATCCTTTTTTCTCTTTACTTTTTTTCTTTCGTGGTAGACTGCAGGGGGGAGTTGGACGCGTCTTATTGCCTTCTGTGAGATACTGGAGTAAAACGGAAAATTAGGAGTCTGCAAATGACATTCAGGATAAAAATGTATAAATATTATTTGTAGCTTTAATAGCAAATCGATGCTTCAGCAGTGTATGTGGATTTACTAATTTATTCTGTGCGGAAATTTAAAGGAATAAAAACGTTAGCGTCGTTAATAATCTATACTACTAAACGAATTAGCCTCAAAAATTAGAAAACGGTAAAACCATGCTGCGGTTGGTTGGTTTAAATTAATAACGATATTGTTCTTATTGATAAATTTTATATTTGATTTCCGGAATTTTAATGAGTTTTCCAGTCTTTTTGTGGGGAAACAGACAATATTTTATTCAAATTCTCCCAAAGTAGCTTCTCGAATTTACCACCTATAAATAGATTGCGTGCACATTGTGAATAAATCGGATATCATCTAAGCATAGACGGGTGCGTATTTATATGACTGAACGTTCGGTATTCCCCGTGTGGCGTAATAATTTATACATTGCAGCGATGCTTCTGTAAACGATAAAGGTGTGAACCAAATGAAAGAAGAAAGTTCGAGAACGTAATGACATACATAATTAAGAAACTTTTTTTTTTCGGGAAAATTCATTTATTTCAAACTGCATAGAAAAATCTACCCAATAAAACTTTTGGTCAGTTATTACTGTCCTCTGTGGTCAATATAGGTGAATTGTTGTATAAGCAGGCTACGTCGTACTCACTCTTCGAACCATCTCAAACACCGGTGGGTCATTCCGAAACCAAATTGATCACCATCGGGTTCGAGCTATTGAGGTGCGACTGTAATTGGACCTAGCGGCAATATGAGCCGCCGCATGACAAAATCAACAAAATTACTTGTGTACCACGCGCAGTGACCTGTGCATCTGCCCAGTCTGATCTGTCTTCACTGTCTGCACGTAGAAACTTTGGATCCTTAGCAACCCATCGAGTGCGCAGCCATACTGACGGCGAATGTCCATGTTAACCTGACTCTCCACTGGGTAAAGTCATTTTGTTGTGTTTGTCATGCGCTGACTCATATGGTAAAACCGTCAGAAATCAGCAGTCCGATTACATGTACCTACGAATTTACTTGCGCAGTGGCTAAGTCGCTAGAACGTCCGCCTTGCATTCCGGAATTTGTGTGCTCGATCCGCTGCCGAATCATACCAAAGAATTTAAACATATTACTGCAGCTGCTCTTTCGCTTGGCGATCAGCATTGTGCAAACGGAAATGGTCGGCCTGGTATAACGTGACTTTGTAGAATGTTACGTCATGTGTCTGCGCGGGATATTTTAGTGAGGCAGCACTCTAAAGGTGAATATTGAGCTCCCTGTCATATAAAGACATCGTCGCGATATGACTAAAAGGTCGCAACGTTGAACACAGATAGAATTAAATAATAATAATAAAGAAATAACCTTCGAACTTTCTTTTCTTTTCAGTTTTCAATCTGTTCGGTGAATCAAAATATAATATAATATCCGCGCTTGCGCGGGTCCTTTGTCCTTTTCTAGTGTATTATAAATGGAGTAGAACCGGTTTTATTATATATAATTGCAGTGAAGTATTTTCTGTAATCAGTAACAAGTGACTATTTTACAATGCCGCAAAGAATTTTTAGCTGCATCCCCTGTAAATGCATTTAACCTGACGAAGTCTGCCCACAAAAAGAGACGTAGATCAGTTTTGGTGCTTACCGTCATGAATAAAATACCGACGTTGCCGATTGTGGAACCAGACTAAATACGTACTGAAATGTATGCATATGGTCCCACCATTCCGATATCTACAACAGATAAAGTATCAGCTGTCACAAAAAGCTTTGTCTACGCTAAGTGAAAGCTAACACTTTGTTATAGTAACGTTAAGCAGTCCATAGAAAATAGATTTAGACCTGTCCATGACCTTTCATCAAGTGTTTAGGAGCAATAGCAAAGTCTTAGATTGTCTACGCCCATGGGCGTATACAAACACAAATGTTCGCGGTTCTCACTGCCTTCTATATGTTGTTTGAAGTGAAAACATTTGCTGTATTCAGGGAACTAGTTACACTTGGTTAATTTTCCGCCATTTTTTTTTTTCAAAATGGAGGCAACTTTGTGACGTCCTGTTTACTGCCCTGCACATCTAACACCTTCTGTAAAGGGGTCTACTCTATATGGAAAAAATGCGCTCCCCAGGGGGTTAATTGTTTTCCTTTATGTACAGACACCTTTTCATAAGGAGAATGAATTTAGGATGTTTATTATTAGGCGTAGTCACGCCCCCTGAAATCATATCATTTCCCCTTACATGGGACTTTTTCAGCATGAGTGTCCGCGTAGGCTGGTAATATGACTGAAGTACAGTTGGTCGAGTGTTTACAATTAAGCCATATGATACAAACGCCAAAGTTCAGAAAGATAATTGTCCACATGATTATCATTTACCAGTGCAATCAAACCGCGCGTGAGACGAAATCCAAGTAACAGTTGTTTATAGCCGCGCTGTTCTTGTCGCTATGACGTCAGAGTGCAGTCTAAAGAGCATTGTCTGTAAAACCTGAACTGGGACAATGGCAAACAGTGCAGACCCAGATCAGACGCCGCTTAACGCGGCGTCTGATCAGTGTCTGCACGTTTTGCTTAAATTACAGGAAGTTGAGGGTTAGATGAAACAGTGTTAAGTCCCCGTTCAGGACAATTTTCCCAGCCTACACTCAGAGATAATCGATCGATGAGTACTGTCAGTGCTTTGATTTCTTTAAATGAACAGTATAAATTGCATTGTCAAAGAGTTAAGAGTACGTAATATTAGATGCCACTCTGAGTACTCTTTATGAGAGTCTAAACGTACCCTGAGTGGCATCTATACTAGTTTTAAGGTATTGATTGAACTGTTTAGTTGCGGTGACATAAAGCATTCCTCCCGTATGACTTGAAACCTCAGAATATAGTTTAAGAAAGTTTTTTATTATTATTATTATTATCATTTATTAAACTTCCAATAATAAAGGGGTTGAGCTTAAATTTGCGCAAGCACATTAGAGAGTATAATGTTGAAAGTTTTACATTTTAGCCTAACATTGCACAAGCACATTAGAGAGGATAAAGTGTTGAAAGCTTAATACTTCTACCTGTTTACTATAAAACATTTAAACATAAATTATGTTGTGTTTTTCACAAAAAAAAAACAACTGATAAATAAGATAAAAAAAATAAAAAACATCACAGATTGCCATCTGATGATTTAGCCTACAGAGTACTAAATCTTATCTTTTATATGTGACGGAACACACATAAAGGCTAAAAGCTATACATTCGCTACTTCACATATGCCAAAGGCCATTTTCTCTCAAAACAGACGCCATAATTTATTTATATCAAGATATAACTTCCTCATAGTATTGCCAAGGATCTCAACAGGTGTGTAAATGTTAAAGACATCGTTAACGTTCCTATCGCTTGATTTTAGGGAAGGCGGATACCAGGAAAACATATATAAACCCTTTTGTGTAGAATGTAGGCCAAGTTAAAGTTTATTGTACTTTAAATAATTCGAGCCGCAACGTCTGGTAACGGACAGCGCTGTGGTGCAGTGGTAAATCGTCGGACTCGAGATCGATAGATACCGGGTTCGATCCCCACTAACAGCATTAGTGTTGTTTCCTTGAGCAAGAGACTTTATCCACATTGCTTAGTACTGGTTTCTACCCAGGAAAAAAGAGGGCCACATGGAAGATTAGTACTAGATTACTAAATGTGTTACCCTCTATAAATAAGGTCGATTATTATTATTTTTAAGGTCGACATTCGGAAGTGCGCTCATCGAAGATTCAGATCAGCCTGTCCATTCGCACAATCTGATCAGTATTTTCACTGGATGCATTCAGTTTGATAGACAGGGATGCAAGGTTTCTTCATGCGGACAACGGACTGATCAGACTGCATGGATGCATAGGCTGATCTGAGTTTTTGTTTTGCGAACATAGCAAAAGGTACGTTTTCTTACGTTGCGGCTCGTATGTGGGTTATATGTTCACTTGTGAAAAATGGGACATTGACGAGGCCTTATTAGCCGAAATTATCTAGTCTGGCTCAGAAATCTCGACGCTTATCTATTTTCTTCTTTTTGTGAGTGAGTTAATTTTTCTCAAAGTCATTCCTTGAAGAATTTATTTTGCTTGCAGTGTATTCAGGACCTCAACTTAGTATCTCAACATTTAGGTTTTGCAAAGTTAAGTTATCTTTCACGCTGACTGCGATTGTCGGAGTTTATACATCGATAAAATCCACAAAAAGCAAAACCGTTCCTACATCTTCTCACCGGTTGGTTTTATTTGAGGCAAAACATATGAAATGAGTTAAAGTGCATTCGAAAGAATCCCATAAGACCAGAAACAGATTCATGTAGAAAAAAAGAAGAAAAAAATAAAAAAAAAATTACAACATTCTTCCTATAGACTTTTAGCGAACTTCAGTTTCACATATATGCGCGCAGTAGTCCCAGAAGATCAGATAACTTTATGAACTCATACTCATAATAGCTGCACTGTATTTGAGTTTGGAACGATATTTAACTGCCTCCATAGAGCACTAAACGACATCTGTTGTAAATAAAATCTCTAAAATTAACCCTTGGAAACAAAGAACTCATCAAAAAAAGAAAAAAGAGATTCTTCGTATGATAGTAATGTAGTGTGAAGGGCTTTACATGTCCTATAGTACCGGCTTGAGCGGAACGATCTTTCAATGAGATTTAACGTATGTGCTGTCCGTCTTTCTTTGTTTACTCTTCCTCTTGGTTTCATTGGTAGGTTGTGTTCTGTGATTGTTGCACTTCCTGCAGTCTTTACTGTTAAGCCTTTAACAGTCTTGTTGCTGACAGCTCCCTTCTTTTGCGTTTTCTCTTCGTCTGATCGTTCTATTCACGAATGTCACACAGTTCACATTCGGTACTTAGCAGAATTGTGTCCTGTGATTGTGGCCTCTCTTGGCTACTTTCATTTCTTTCTTTCTTTCTTTCTTTCTTTCTTTTTTTTTTTTTTTTTTTTTTTACATTAAAACTTGGCCTCATTACGAGAACACGCCTATTCAAATATATTAAAAAATTCACCAACAAAAACTGAAAGTTTTCATATTAAATTCTGATTTTTTTTTTATATTTCTGCTCAAAAGATAGATTGTGGGTACTTGTTAGAACCGCCTCGCCGAGGCGAAAGTGTTAAAGTGGGGTTTAAGGGGGTCTAAATTATATAGGCGTGTTTTCGTAATGTTTTGTGAAGTACCAAATTCCTGATGCATCGACTTTAATTTGTAGCAGATGACATGATTCTGTTGAGAACTTGTCATCACGAAAACATGCCTATATACTGTAATTTTGACCTCCTTAAACCCCACTTTTATATAGTAAAACAGGAGTTTACAGGAGTATACATTATTTTTCATATTTTGGCTCCAAAACATAGATTGTGCGTGCGTACCCGTTAGAACCGCCTCGCCGAGGCGGTTCTAACGAGTGCGCACAATCTATGTTTTAGAGCAGAAATAAGAAACATATCAGAGTTTTTTATTCGAAAATGTTCAGTTTTTGGAGGTGAAACTTTCTATATATTTGAATGGGCATGTATTCGTAATGATTAGTAATTTTTCCGTCATGCCCATTAAATGATGCGATTGTGTTTAATCCGGCACCTTTCTTTAAATGTATGGAATCCCATTTTGCTATTCACACATGTTTATAGCCGTTTCTCTTCCGTCAGTAAAAATATAACTGATCTGGCGTTCATCTGTTCCGTAAAGAGGTATTCTTTAAAAACAACAGGCACATCAGAGAACTAAAACTAACAGTCTCGGTTTCCCTGACTTTGCATATGAAAAGTAATGTAAAATGTAACACTGCTCATGCCCTCTAGCCACTGATTCATAGAACCAATTTTATCAATTATATAAAATGGACTCAGTGATTCCAAAGTGCGCCTGTTTCATCACAATATTGATATCTGAACTTTTGTTTGTGTATTGGGGTCTACTCTGTACTGGTGAGTTAAGACGTAAGATATAGTTCCAACCACACACGTTTGTTTGGTTCATGTAGGACCAAACAAAAGTGTGTGACTGGAACTATATCAAGGCTAAAGGCGATGGTTGATCCCTTTTAGAATTAACAAACCATACCCCAGTTGTACTGACTTTCAAAATCGGATAATGCTGATGGGATTATCATCTGTAATTCTAGCAATTGTCACTTCACTTTAGACCTGCATACTTTGCGTTCCGCCTTGTTTTATATGTCATATTTATGCTACATGCTAGTATTGTGGCCACCACATATGGGTATCCACATAGCTTTCAGTTTCTATATGTATGTTGTATGTTGTCCTAAGGTACTGCTTAAAGGCCATATTCAAAAGGGCAAGTTTGTAGTTTAACTTTTTATCATATAACAGACAATCATCACGAAAACATGCCTATATAATTTTGACCCCCTCAAACCCCACTTTTATATAGTAAAACTGGGGTTTACAGGGGTATACATTATTGTTCTTATTTCTGCTCAAAAACATAGATTGAGGGTACTCGTTAGAACCGCCTCGCCGAGGCGGTTCTAACGAGTACCTACAATCTATGTTTTGAGCAGAAATATGAAAAATATCAGAATTTTTTATCTGAAAATTTTCAGATTTTGGAGGTGAAATTTTCTATATATTTGAATAGGCATGTTTTCGTAATGTGGTGTAAACTTATCGCTGGTCTTAGCAGGACTCCATACCAAAGCTGTTCAGTTTATTAATTACCACCACTTCTTGTGCATGTGGAACCCAGCATCTGAATGACTGATAATTTATGCATAGTCTGTCAACCACGTTCGTTAATTAAACTGACCCCACTTGGACCAAATAAATGGATCTCCTCTGTTTATGCTAGCTTATTAGCACCTATTAGTTATATTTCCTGAATTCAGGCCTTTTAGATTAAACTTAAAGGCGTCAGTTTCGCGATCATAAAACCAGGGTTAAACTCACGGTTCCAACTTCCCGCCAACACTGTTCCAACTTCCAGTCAACACTGTTCCAACTTCCCATCAACAGCTTTGCTAATGACAGTTTCCGGGCTGCATTTTAGTTGAATTTCGTTTCTTTGTTCGAGGAGTGTTGTTTTGTGGTGGTATGTTATATCACCAGGCCCTTATGTGGTGCCTTAGAAACGTTGTGTTCCATGTTAATGGCCTTTCTTGGATATCTACATATTTTGTGTCCAATAATTACTGCCACATGTCTACAGGCTTAATCAAAGCTAACCGCTATTAGTTCTAATTGTTTCAACTTTGAAACGTCTGTTCAAGGCAGACCTTATTATGCTTGACGGCTTAAATATTAATACATTTATGCATAAGTCCCACTAGGGAGAATGAAAGAGATGCAAATACATATGTGTAAACGTTGGTTAATTAAAGCCATTCAGTCAATGTTTTCTTACTGCAGCGGTGTGTTCCAGCTGCCCTTTTCTGCATAATATAATTAACCCCTTTATTATGGTATTATGGTTTCACGTTGGTCGTCCGTGTGTCCGTCCGTCTGTCGTCCGTCCGTATTTACGTTTCCGGACGATAACTTGAGTAGATATCAATTGATTTCGTCAAACTTGGTATGTGCATTGATATTGTGGAGATCTGGTTTTGGATTGCTAATGGGCAAATTTTGTTGATTTTTGACGGAGTTACCTGTCCGAGATAAGCCCGTATTTTCGTTTTCGGACGATAGTTTTCGCAAAACTTGGTACGTGCATCGATATTGTAGAGATCTATTTGGGAATTGCTAATGGGCAAATTTCGTCAGTTTTTGACGGAGTTATCTGCCCCAGACATGCCCATTTTTTCGTTTCCAAACAATAACTTGGGTAAATGCTGATGGATTTTGACCAAACTGGCGTGGTATTATGCTTGCGGTGTTTTTATTTAAAATAGGTATGGACGTTAAAAATCAAGAACAGTGTGACAAGGCCCGTTTAAGGTAACCCTACCCTACCAAATTTTGCTGGTGAAACCTAGCCATTTTTTTTTGTTTTCTTCTTCATTTTTATCATAAAAAAAGAAAATAGGTGGTATTGGGATAAAATAGTTATGCTAAATATTCGGACAAGGTCTCAGCAAAGAGTCCTATAGGAGCAGTTTGATCAAGGTCTACACTGTTTGCTATTTTGTCAGTTCTTTTAGACACATTTAAGGACAGTCAAACAGATTTGGTAAAATTTTATGTGAATTTAATCGAATTCCAAATATGTTTGGTAATTATGGTATAACTATTATAAAACAAAAATGTAAAAAAGGATCCCTGCCTACACTATCTATGTTTTTTTCTAACATCCTAAACACACACTTTTTTTTATTTGACCGAAGCCGTATCCTTGTGGAATTTGCACAGGTATCTATTTATTGTAATAATTCGTTAGAAGGAAAAACATAAAAAATAAAGCTATTCGATGCCACTGCCAACTTTATTATGAGACGGAAAAGAGAACACAATGATAATATCGCACAGGACTATCTATGCATACATCACAGCAGTATAGAAAACTAAGAAAATCGTCTTATTGTTTTTTCCCAAGCCAGTTGCATACAAGTGTTTCTATATTCTTGCTTGCAGTTTCTATTGGAAATCTAGAATTCCACGCGTATTTTTTGTTGTGCTAAAGTAAAAAGTTGAGCATTCCTTAAAACCCGTTCAAATTCAATTAAGATAATTATATAATGCCTTGCAAATAGCTGAGCATTTAAAATGGCAAACAGAAGCAGTTACCTACTTCAGTGTTCGCTCCCAACACTAAGAGACACATAGCCTAGTCAAAACCTATATCTCTTACCGAATAGGAACATACTGAGTTTTACAATCTTGATGTGGACACTGAAATAGTTTATCTGAGACCATTACCGCAGAGACAAACTCACAAAATAGAACACGATCCTGCTCTGTGTTTTAAATGAGAAAAATAGTTGCCTAGAATAAAATGAGCCGCGTCATGGGAAAATAGCCGTTATAACATATGCGAACAGCTAAGATTCAGGAAAGCATGCGCAATCTATGCTGTTCTCAAGCAAGCCGTAGGCCAAGAGGTAGGCTGGCATTAAACAATATATTATTGCATAAAAAGCAGTGTCGCACGTTATTAATAGCCGTGCATTAACCGGCAAAAAGCCGTGTATTAACAAAGCTATTCACGCACTGTTAATGTACGGCTGCGCAACTTTCAATATGATCGTACCGGGGCCACAGAATTGGTGCCGTCACGAGATGTGTACTGTCCTGCCCTAGAACAAGCATAGTAGTGAAAATAGCGTTCGTGCGACATCGGCTTCGGCCTCGGTTTTCAACACCTCCCACAGGACCTGGCGAATGTTAATGCATGAAAAACCATGTTTGATCCCTATATTGAATTAAACAATTATTGCATAAAATGCATTATTTGTACCTACAGAATCAAAAATGAAAAAAAAAATTCTCTTTGATGCTGAATTTAATAGACTTTAGTGACCAACCTCTGTAATCATGATATATTGGTTATATTTAAGTGGATGTATTAAACAGAATTATAAGAATAAATATTTAGTCACTGGAGACTGGAGTCAGTCTAGCTAGGAGGAACTTCGGCCAAAGATTTAGACATGTGGCCTTATATGCGCGCTGAAAGATTGACTCGACGGTCGAAAGAGCCTTTTTGCTCGTGACACGGCTCAAATATATTGTTATGATGGTCATAAACATAACAATTGTGCGAATTAAAGTGGCCTCCAGGCTCATCAAACTTAATTACAATAGCCTTTATCTATTTATCACACATAACGCACTCTACTGCACGTGTAAATATGTTGCATATGTCTTTCTTGCTGGGAGAATATATTTTCTTTCCTTTAGCCAAACACCCATCGGTTCAGTTATGCTAGAATTTCTGTAAACATTGCAATAATCTGACATTTGTATGTTACCGTTTGCTTACGGAACTATCTGGGATGAAGTGTATTGTCTCAGTAAATAAGCGTTGGTGCCACTATTAGGTTTGTCTAAACAGGTTCCATAATTTTTATACCAAAATATAGTTTTTAATGAATGTGAAAAGCAGTGTTTGTACAAATTGAATGTACATGTTTTAGTGTCTTAGTGTCTTAATCAAACGAGTAATAATATGGCGAATCGTGGCGAACGTGAGAAATCCTACCTTCTGACGTGTGCGCCAAACGAAGACTCAAATCAGACTGCGCATCCGCGCAATCAGAGTCATCGTTGTCCGCAGGAAGACAGTTTGTATCCTTGGCTATCCAAAGTGCCCCATTTAAGTCTGATCTGAATCTTCACTGGGCGAACATGTCTGAAGGTACATTCCTGGCGTTGCGGATCAATTATCCCATTTCCCGACCAGACCAGGTGTATTAAAAAAAGAACAGCCCTGATGAAGCAGCTATACGAATAGAAGAAATAGCAGCAACTCTCGTAAATTATCTTCCTATCACGTTTATTTATAATTAGGCAAGATTCGTTGTTCAGAAGAATTCCATATTGCATCAATGGCGATTGTCTTCACTCGGTGTTTGCAGATGCCAATTTCTAAAATTTTGATTAGCGTGTGCATAGGTACTTGGTTATCATTGCCTTCGGTAGGATCTCTGAAAATGACGGCACACCTGTTAGTCTTGGTTTCTCTTTGCAAAGACTTCGGGAAGCAGTGTTAAAAAATGAACGCGTTCGTTTGCATTTTATTTTCTCTTGCGAAAACACGAATTTATGTTATCTATATTCCATTATTTTGTTTTTGAGTGGCTGGTGTTATCTTGAAGGAAGAATGTATTCGTTTAGATGGATTAGTAAATAAACATCTCAGAAGAAAATGCGCTACTATATTTCATCTGCTAGTGACCTGTTAAAACGACTTTTATATTTCTTGTGCCTTTGAGCCTTCGCTACAATCTGTACTATAATAGAGCAAATTTACCTTTCAACTTCTACTGGTTTAATCAGTGTTTACCAAGCTATGGAATTAGGTTTTATACATAAAGCTGTAAAATTCTTTGCATTAATAATGAGGGAATCTTTGAAGGTATTTCAGAGTTGGAAGTGCACCAAATGTTCTTCAAGCTTTCTAGAGAAACAAAATATCGTATCCGATAACTTTCTCAAGAAGTATTCTCAAAAGGAGCTTTATAAACTATGATTTCACCCAGAATAAACTCGCAACAGGTGAAATCATCATTAGACGTATAATGTGTATATCCATATGCCTGGATAGATGTGCACGTACATGGGTAAATTCACATTTACGAAAACAAGCCTATTCAAATACATTGAAAATTTTACCACCGAAAAATGAAAATTTTCAGAAAAAAATTCTGATATTTTTCATATTTCCGCTCAAAACATAGATTGTAGGTACTCGTTAGAACCGCCTCGACGAGGCGGTTCTAACGAGTAACAACAATCTATGTTTTTGAGCAGAATTAAGAAAAATAATGTATACCCCTGTAAACCCCAGTTTTACTATATTAAAGTGGGGTTTAAGGGGGTCAAAATTATATAGGCATGTTTTCGTGATGTGCAACAAACATGTACTTGTATTTGCTTGTGATGTGAGATGAAAACAAACAAAAACATCTTAAAGATAACATCTTAAGAGTGGATTACACATTAACAATTCAAGATGATGTTTGGACAAGAAATGAACACGTTGACCTCACTTTCCAAAGGAGGTTCGACGGGAAGGCAAAACAGATACTACAATCAGAGGTCATCAGATCGAATAGAACTGCCGCAGGTCATACACAGGGCGGATAAGGTAATACTTGGATTTCAGACCATTTAGATAACAATTAATCATTATTGTTGTTTGTAACCAGTGTGCTTTGTTGTATATATTATATACATGTAACGTGATTTAACCCTTTCACTCCTGAGTTTCTAAGGTGAACTCTCCCATCTTTGAATTTGGGCGTCCTGTTATAGCACAAATGGGTATCAGGCAAAAAAAACAACAACAGAATGGCAAACAGTATAGATCCAGATGAGATGGCTATGATCTGGGATTGTTGCTATCCCTGGACATATATGTTATCATGTATTGTTGATAGATTCTAACGACAAAACACTTTAGTAGACACCAAAATCATATTCTAGTTATATTAAAATTCATAAGTTGACATTGATTATTTGTCAAGGACTAGTGATGTGAAATTTTAATTGTTAGATCAGCGATATTCTATATGACTATAGTGACCAACTCTTTGAGATTAATGACGGTCACTGCGTTAATCAATTTACACGCGAAACTTAAATTTCAGTAAATTTCCTCGTAAATGCCTTGTTATTTTCCTAGAAATAGAACTTGGCATTTCATGTCAAGTCTTATTTGTTGGAAAAATGACAATAATATTATCCCTTAGTTTTCTTCAAGTGTTGTAATCATAATAGATCATAGTAGTAAAGATTAAGAGTCTGCGATATATTAATGCTATTAGAAGCAACATAACAAATTTATGAGTTGTCGGGTTTCTCAATTCCTGTATCTTGCAAAAAAAAAAACTACAATCGGAAAGATATACGGCTGATTTTTGTAGATATAAAGCTTGGATAATAGTCCATACAAAAACCGCTGTATAGCAATGCGAAACTAATTGTATTTTGAAGAAACGCATGCATTTGGCGCGATACTGTTTTAGAATTTTGCTGAGCAGTTCTATTAAGCGTAAACACATGTATATACTAACAGGTAAAATACACTCAATATATACACCGAGCTGGCGATAAATTATATGTTCAGTTGATGTCTGAATTTTAATGAGCATTGATTATTTAAAGTTCTTGTCGCGGTTTTTAAAACGGCGTGTATTTTATGGAACTTTGATGAACATTTTAGTTTGCTGAAATTACGTCAATTATTATGTTTAGTCTTCATACGTTCTTACCAAGTATAGTTCATCAACAAAGGTTTTGAAATTATGGTCATGAAGAAATGCGGAGCGATTCCCCTCAGCATGCATGTTTCAAAGGAAAAAGGTAAGAAAAAAGTCCAGGGAGTGCCAAAATCACAAGCCGCAGCCCATCCAGAATCGAAGAGGAAGAGGAAACAGACAAAACCAAAGAAGCGCAGATCCAACAAACGTACGAAAAGCCCGAAGATTAGCTCTCTCTTCCCCAAGCGAGGTAATCACAATGCTAAAAGGACTGAACAACACAAGAACAAAATAACACAGGACAAGATTTAAAACAAATCGCCTCGTAGAATAAACCACAAAGCAACAAAAGGACTAGCACGGGCCTTAGAACGCTCAGTAGAATAAACCACCGGGGGGTGGGGGGAGGGGGCGGCGGTTTACGTAAGTACAATGCAGTATTCTATAGGAATATGTTTTATTGAAAAATCATAAGCACGAACGCCCAAAAGATGTCTGGTAAAATATAGAATGCGTCATTCAAAATGGTGTCATAAAATTTGCAATCAAACGTTTTCTTACAGGTTTGTTGTAGGGTCATATTGGACGAAAAATCGACCATTTTGGTGTTGATTTATTTCTGTATACTTTCTAATAAAGGCTAGAGGAAACGGTAGAAAATTTATTTGAAACGCAGTTTGTATGCGAAATTCAAAAGTTGATGTCAGACAGGAAAACGAGGTACTCTCCCTTAAATGCGGAAAACAGCCGGGGTCGTTACTAATGACGTCATGTTTGTATATGTGCATGAGAAATAAACATTCTGCTTTCTGTTTTGAGCATTTTGTCTTTCTTTTAATTATGATTTTAACCTGAATACACAAGGTTTTGTAGTCTTAGATTTTTTTATGCATCAACTGGACCTCAGTAGAAACATGTAAGTTTTCGCGAAATGCAATGTATGCATATCTGTTATACAGTGGTTTTGTATACAGATATGTCCAGGCTTTCTTCCTATATCAAAATGTATATCTTTCAGATGCTAGAGTTAGCAAAAATTGAGTACTGGAGCCCATACTGGAGGTCTTTGACCCAATGGAAATTTGTGACACTGTAGAGTATAGTATAGTGATGTTAACAGCCAACGTCAGCAACCTGATGATATATACATAGCCGCAGTTGTAACATTTGTTCGGATTTATGACAAAACCACGAAGATTGCATACAAGAAACAAACCATCACCGAGTACAAGAAACACGTCCGTTGTTAAGTACTGTCGTTTACCAAAAAACGCATACTCTATACGTATTCCAGTTATTTTAGATACTTCGACCAATTATGCTAAAATTATTAGTGCTATTGAATATCAACATGGATGGTCGAAGTGTCTGACCATTGCGCTTCCTAAGCCCGCTTTTTCGAAAGACAGTCCATATCACAGTGTATTTGGTGCGCTAAATGAATATTTGGAATTTCATAAACCCTAGTTGTTAGTTCACCAAGAGTCCGTAAAACTAGTTACTGACGAAAATATGTGTCTTCATCATCGTATTAACTTTCATACAGTGGCGATAGCGTTTTTCTTGTCCACGGAAACGCATGCGAAACGCTTATTAACGATTTGGAAACGCAGCGTTTGGACCACGCTTAAACGATCGTTTGCGGTTTAGCCAATCAGATCATCGTTTCTGAAACGTTTCAAGCGTTTCGAATATTAGCCAATCAAATTAGCGTTCGGAAAACGCTGTCATGGAAACCCTGTCTGGTTGCAAACGTTTCATCGTTTACATCTTTAGTCAATCAAAAATCAAAACCCCGCGGACTCAAGTTATTTAAGATTTTTTTTTTTTTTTTTTTTTTTCAGTTTCACTTAATTATAATAACTATTCAAGTCACGGTTTTGCACATGTAACATTCAATATATTACCGTATACGGGAGTTCCCCTTTCAAGATTGCGTTTTCGTAATATTTTGCCTCAGTGAGACAATTCTAATAAATATCCATAACAAAATTATTTTAGTGGAGAAATGAAGACATATTAATTATCATCAAATACTCTATGCTACATGAATCTGGAGTAATTAATGTATATAACATCATGATATTTTCTAATTTCATTTACATTTTTATTTATTTATTATACCATTTCCTTTTGTTCTAAATTTAATCTTTTGATCTTTCAAATGTAACATAATATTAGCTAGCCTATGTATTGCTTAAAGAGGATGAGATACAGGAAATGCTCATTCCATGTACGGTTAATTGGAAATTTAATGACATGCAGGTACACCTCTAAGTCTTTTTCGGCTTATTTCTGATTGGATGAGAAAAAACACATGAAGTGTTAACGGATTTATTGCTTGTTTATTTATAATTTAACCAACACTAGACATAATGGAAGTCATTTTATTCTTCATTTATATTTAGATAGAAATTTCATAAGTGTATCTTTGTTAATTTCTTTAATTTGGGATGAAATTTCAAAGTACCGTTTTTGTGAAAAAAAAAATCCTTTTTTGTGAAAAAAAAATCAATTTTAATTTATTAATTTCCAGAAAAATTTTAGTTCAGAATTTATATAATATCCAAAGATATTCTTTTTCTTTCTTTCTTTCTTTCTTTCTTTCTTATCCATAATCAAACACGTTTTGAGATTTTGATGCATAAATCAAGTTGACAGTGGCTAGGGAATATATTTATCACTCTGCGTGGATCGCACAGGTTTCAGCTATAAATATGATTGATTTTAAGCTTTCATTGTCATTCACGTAAATAATAATAAAAATAATGATAACAATAAAGTATGATAAGCAGGTATTCATTTGTTTTGGACTACAACATATCTGAATAATTTCGTTTGTAACATTACCATCAGTAGCATTTGTTTTATTTACCCCATTTTAAAACTTTTTATATCTACATAGATGTTGTCTTTTACACATATGTGTCCTAAATGGTTTCTTCAATATCTCATTTATTAGCATTTTTCAAACGAAAATTTGTGACAGTTTAAAATGTCGTCTGCTGAAAATATTACCCAGAGTGCTAAGCGTTGAAAAAAAAATTGACTGAAAAGGATTACTTTACATTGCATTCTGACATTCCAAATGTGTTAAAAAAATATACTTACTTCTTAATATTTTCAGTGTTCTATTTTTTTTTTTTTTTTTTCTTTTTTTTTTTATAATCCTGTGAAGTCCTATTATAGTATCTGATATGACATGTCATTCACATGATAAGACGTGCCAATCATTTGATAATACCTGTCATTCATTTCATTTCAGACTATCATAAATCTACTGGCCGGTGAAATCCATAGCTGAAAAGCTTTGCAGTCCACAGAAAAAAAATATCAAAGCAAATCTCAAATATTCCTATGGTGATTTTAAATTATTTTGTTCAATTTTAAATTTTCACTGTAAAAAATGAAAAATAACCTTGACGCCATGTGAGTCACTGGAATAAACAAAGATTGAAAGGTTAACAACATATTAAAAGATTTGGGACATAGACAATGCATTTGTTTTGTGTGTGTGTGTGTGTGTGTGTGTGTGTGTGTGTGTGTGTGTGTGTGTGAACCTACAAATAAATACAGTTACGGGGCATTAGTTATACCATGGTTCCTGCGCATGTACGATGTGATAATGCACAAGCGTGTTAGTATAAACTGATTTAACACATTTTAAGTAGATCATCTATATCCCGAGATATTTTATGCTGGATGTTGGGAAGTTTGGCCACTATATGATAAATATAGGGCATCCGCGCATTCTGATCTGGTTCGTTTCTGCTCATCTGTACAATGTCTTATTCGATACGATTTGCCAATAGTTTGGCACATCATCTTCTAACATTTAACTTATTGTAGACTGAATGAGCTCACCCACACTATATATTGGAAGATTCTAATTTCGATTTTAGGTATGCCAGGCTATATTAATTATTCAGAGAAACATGTGGTTGAACTAATTGCCAACAGTGGAGACCCTGATCAGACGCCGCGTTCTGCGGCGTCTGATCTGGGTCTCCACTGTTTGCCAATTACCGTTTTAAGGGTTTCCGGACTATAATGGGTTAAAAACAGCGTGCTTTAAATGCGAAATTCTAAATTAGTCTAATATTTAAGTATAGCTTGCAGTATGAAAACTCCATGCATTTTGATCTGATTCGTTGCAGTTCGTCTGTACATTGTTTTTTTTTTTGTTTTTTTTTTAATTATTTTATTTATTCGATATGATCTGCTGTTACTCCAGTGCATTGTCTTCTAACATTTAAGTATAGCTTGCAGTATGCAAAATTCTAGATTAGAATGTGCATCCGCGCATTCTGATCTGGGTAATTGCTACTCGTCCACACATTTGTTGCATTTGGTGGATCTGTTAATCCAGCACGTCGTCTTCTAATATTTAAATATTGCTAAATATAGCGTGCTAAAGGGTTAACAGCTTTGCATTATCATACCAAAAATGTTTTCATAGTGGAAATATACACTTTCACGAAAGCCCACCAGCAAGTCATACGCCGACTGACCACATAATTGTTCAGATGTGCACAGTGCATCGTATTTGAAAAATAATGGTCCAAACAAGTAAAAATGAACCTTTTTACATTTTATAAATCTGATCAGTCTGTGTATAAGTTGGATACTGTGCAGTTCATGTATCACAGTATTTTATACTATTAATACCTAATCAGTGAACTGAGTGGGCACCATTATGCACTAGACTGCGTCACGCACTCTGATCTGAGTAATACATATGCTCAGAGGGAGATTTTCACTTGGTAAAGATCTAATAAAAGGATTAATATTGATGATACTTAATTCTAGCAATATATTTCAGTAATGCAGGTCATCTGTTCCAGCACTATTTGTCTAAATGTCAGTGCACATTTCATTTACAAAAAAAAAAATAATATTACTCAAAACAATAATAGCAATTCACAGGTTTGACGTAGTTCAGTTTGGTGCAGAACGAAAATCTTTGATCTTGATCACGCTGCGAAGGTGATCTGGTTGAATATATATTTGAGCCCCTTCGAAAAGAAATGAGAAACGACCTTATGGTATTTGAGACCACCTTAGACCAAGATAAACCGGCATTTCCGCGCATTCTGATCTTCTGAATCTACACATATCGCCAACAAATGCAGTATGTCAACGATTCGTTGTCCATTTGAACTTTTATCACTCTCTGGGCTAACTCAGGAGATGATCAATTCATGAACTGTTTTCTTATTTTCTCCCATAAAACAAGTTTTGACATTTCACGCAAATTACTGATCTCGACTGAAGACAATTTGCATAGGAAGTCATATCCTGTGGAGATAATATGTATGAAATGCCGACACCTTTTTCAAGGTAACAGAAGAAAAATACTTCAAAATGTCATCTGCTAAAAATTTTATACAGTGTACTTATAAGCCTTAAAACATTTATCTGTCAAAACAAGTTGATTGTGGTGTGAAAATAATATTGGGATTCACAAAATATAATAATTCTTTTGAAAATAGAAAATTATCTCAATAAAACAATAAAATATGTTTTAGCAAAAAAGTAAAAAAAAAAACAAAAAAAAAAAAAAAAAACAGAAAATGACAAAAAAAAAAAAAAAAAAAAAAAAAAAAAAATCGTAGATAAATATTATCTATGTGTAAAAAAAATGTGGTTTTAATATGATTCAATAAATGAGAAACAAAAAAAAAAACAACAACAAAAAACAAAAAAAACAACAACTTCAAAATGTCATCTGCTTAAAATTTTATACCGAGCACTACGCGCTAAAACATTTAATTGTCAAAAGAAAATGATTATCATGATTGTAGTGTGATTTATTAGACTTCACAAAATATAATAATCAATCACGTTAATTCTTTTGAAAATACGAAATTATCTCAATTATAATTATTTATAAAAAAAAAAAGAGAGAGAGAGAAAGAAAATACAATAAAATAAATTCAATTTTTATACGTAAACTCATATTACTTTAGTTGTAAAGACATGATTAAATACGGTCCAACAGGTATTTATTATTCGATTGGTCTATACATACAAAGGGTGCCAAACGGTCATATGATTGGCCGAAACGGAAAACAGCGTTTCGATAAGGCCAGATGATTGGCCGAAACGGTGAAAAGCGTTTCGATAAACGTTCGTAGCTCTTCAGTGCGCATGTGCAAATTTAGCGTTTGCATGAAACGCTTTGCTCTGTAATTTGATTGGCCGAAACGATATGAAACGCTAGAAACGTTGTCGAAACGCAAACGTTATACAACGATTTCAAAACGCACCTAAAACGCGTAAACGGACAAGAAAAACGCTATCGTCCCTGTAATGACATGAATAACATCTTTGGGACCATGGTAATTTCTTCGAGATATGGGTAGTTCAAGTCACTGAGGGTTAATCATAGCGCCAGGTCAGAATGCAAATGACGATAATTTAGGGAAATCATTTCGTTCTTCTTCACAATAATGATATATTGAGTGTACTCATTAGAATCGCCTCGATGAGGTAATAAATTAAAAAAAATCCCTAAATATTTGTTTTCTTGAGCTGTGGGAAGAATTTCATAGGGACTCAAAAATGAGTTCGAATTAGCAATGGTAAACGAATCATCGGCGTTCGAACCATCCAAGTTTTACTATATTTAGAATCGCCTCAGTGCGACGATTTTAACAATAACCAAACCATGTTTTATGAGGTTCAAAAGAACAAAAAAACAATGCCTTTCTTACATACAATTCTGTTCATTAAAGGTTCTTTACAACAGCAAAAACATTTTAGTGACAACATTAATGGGAACAAACGATGCTGTAATGAGGGCTTTCTGTTCATCCAAGTGTAATAATGAAATTATTGTACTATGTTCGCAGAATCTGCCTACAGTACTACATATTTCTATAGCACAGATTCCACGAGATGGTGACAGATACCTGCAATTGCCTGTTAATCCATGCAATCCATGCTTGACTACTGATTTTTTGGGTCGCTTGTTTACAATCGAACCATAGTATACAAATGCCAAAATTTCCTTAAGGTAGTTGTCCACGTGATTATCACTGACCAATCTAATCAAACCGTGCGTTTGACGAAATCCAAGTAACAGTTATTTAAAGCCGCGCTACTCTTATCGCTGTAATGTCAGAGTGTTGTTGATGCAGATTTATCTGTAAACCCTGGACTGGGACATGTTGGACATTGGCAAACAGTGCGGATCCCATCAGACGCAGCAGAACGCGGCGTTTGATCAGGATCTGCACTGTTTGTACAAATTACAGTAAGTTAAGGATTAAATGAAACAGTCTTAAGTCTCCGTTCAGGAGTATTTTCCCAGCCTAAACTCAGAGACAATCGACCCCCAGTGCTGTCAGTGCTTTGATTGAAGTTAACCTTCAAGCTTTTGCTTTAAGTAAATTATTAGGCAAAGCTGAAGAAAACTCTATTCTTTGAAACTTGATCCAGTTTTTTGGTTCGTACCCAGACGTACACAGTGGTTTTAATCTGCCCGGTTTGCGTGTGCTTGGAGGTTTACATGTTCAAAGTATTACTTTTTTTTAGGATATTGGCCAATTAGTCTCACAATTACAAGTGAAACTAACAGTACTTCATCAAAAGTCTATGATAATGGTACACGCTC
This sequence comes from Anodontia alba, assembly GCA_964016985.1. Taxonomy (NCBI): domain Eukaryota; kingdom Metazoa; phylum Mollusca; class Bivalvia; order Lucinida; family Lucinidae; genus Anodontia; species Anodontia alba. The sequence goes on along the minus strand of OZ024837.1, from coordinate 24,273,157 downwards.
CATGTCTGCGCAATTATAAGAACCTCAACATTAGTCTGGTTTCAGTCCCTATTGACTAAATGTATCATTAATGTTTAAAATTCTCTTTGATACAGACACTAAAATAAAAATATTATTAACATGCTAAGCTAACGACCGGTGCTTCGTAACCTAAGCATGTACGATTGTCTTGGTTTTATCGTAGTTTCTGTATCAAAGACAATTATGAAAATAATAAGTTCAGTCCCTTGGGACTGGGGCCAGTTTACATCAGTATGTGTTTAGATGGATGAAATCTATCAGTATACATGTCTAAAATGTTGCTACATGTTATAGATAAACCATGATTATTGTCGAGGTTATAGGTATATGTAAATTATACCATAGTTTGGTGACCTTTCACTGTCTGACCCCAAACGAGGCGGAGCCGAGTTTGGGTCAGACAGTGAAAGGTCACCAAACTATGATATAATTTACAGTATTCCCATAACCGAGACAATAACATGATTTATCTGTTTTAACCAATGTATGGGACTGTTTTTTGTTTTTCTTACAAAAACTATACTTTTAGTAATTCTTTTTCTACTTTTTTTATACCCTGCCACACAATAGTGGCGGGGTATTATGGTTTCAAGTTGGTCGTCCGTGAGTCCGTCCGTCTGTCCGTCCGTCCGTCAGTCCGTTTTTCGTTTCCGGATGATAACTTGAGTAACATCAATGGATTTTCACCAAACTTTGTATGTGCATTGATATTGTTGAGATCTGGTTTGGGATTGCTAATGCGCAAATTTCGTCAATTTTTTACGGAGTTATCTGCCCGAGCCACGCTCATATTTTCGTTTCCGGACTATAACATGAGTAAATAACAAGGGATTTTCACTAAACTTGGTATGTGCATTGATATTGTGGAGATCTGGTTTGGGATTGCTAATGGGCAAATTTCGTCAATTTTTGACGGAGTTATCTGCCCCAGACACGCCCATATTTTCGTTTCCGGACTATAACTTGAGTAAATAACAAGGGATTTTCATCAAACTTGCTATATGCATTGACATTAAGGAGATCTGGTTTGGGATTACTAATGGGCAAATTTCGTCAAATCTTTACGGAGTTATCTGCCCGAGAAACATCCATATTTTCATTTCTGGATGATACCTTGAGTTAATAACAAGGCCTTTTAACCAAAACTTGCTATATGCATTGATATTATCAAGATCTGCTTTAGGATTGTTATCTGTCTATTGATATTATCAAGATCTGGTTTAGGATTGTTGTCTGTCCCTCTGTCATTTTCTACCAGACATTTTCGCAACGGTAACTTTAATACATAAACAAATAATTGCTATGGCGGGGTATTATGCTTGCGGTGCTTTTAATTATTTTTATTTTTTAGTGTATTTTTATGGTAAAGTGATAACACTGGGTCTGGTGTAATGCTGGACCTATTGACCTTGTGTACTTAAAATGATGCAACACCCCGCCTTTTTTAATTAAACTGACTCAGGCACTACTGCTGAAATCTGATTGGTTGCTATCAGTCATAAGAAATTACATCAGCATCTTAATTTGGTCAAATGTTGGTGCAATCTGGTTGGTCAGCTGTAGCTTTGGTCATTATAATATACTCCAGACAGTCTGGTTTTATGTGCTTTATTCAACAAATGTGTCATTTTTAAATAGAAAGTTGCTCAGTGCAGAAGTAATTTCGAAGTTCCTCTAACCTTTACCACTCTGTAGGCAATTTCAACAGACAATTTATTTGATGATATCTTTCTTATTTTTTCTAGCCAACATAATTTGACATTTCATGCAAACTTTCTCTATTGGAGGCAATTTGCAAGAAATGTCAAATCCAGTTTCCTGAGAAAAAAAAAAGAAAACTATTTCAAAAATGTCATCTGAAAATTGAAGGTTAGCACTCCCTGGGCAATTGCCGCAGACAACATATTAACGATACGTTTATTTTTTCCAGAAAACAATCTGATATTTAGAGACAATGTGCAAGAAATGCCTGTTTCCTGGGGAAAAAAAGAAAATATTTCAAAATGTCTGCTGAAAATTGATGCTTAGCACTCTGCGGATATAAAATTCAACATACAACATTATTAAATATTTTTCCCAGAAAACAAAAACTTGTCTTTTGGGGGAACATACCGTCAATTTGTCATCGTCTGCGGAATTAGCCGAGAGACTGATAAAGGTTAAGGTGCGCTGATGGGTTGACAAAGTACACCTGTGAGATATATAAATAAACCATGGGATAATTGTCAAAACTGAAAATTATCCCATGGTCCAGCTATGGTATAAGTCTTAGTTATACCATGGTTCGTGCGCATGTATATCGAGATGATGGTATGTTGATAATGAAAGGCCCTATGCAATGAAGCGCCGTACAGTCATGAGCTGAATTCCGCCTAGAGCGGGACTTAAACCCAGGACCTCATGATCCGAAGTCGGGAGCTTCTTCATACAGGGAATACAAGTATATGTCCACCGCATGTCGGTTGAAAGATGAATGGATGCAAAGGCAACCATATTAGATAGATAGATAGATAGATAGATAGATAGATAGATAGATAGATAGATAGATAGGCAGAATTTGACTTGAGAAAAAAAAAAACGGCATGGTTAAATTTCATTAATCGACAAACTTGACAGTCAAACTATGACAAACATAATCTGCATCATACCGAATACACTAACACAACCAACTCTTAAGGTGAAAAGGTTCATCAAAGATAGAGCACTATTAGAGGAAAGTCGATGTCTCTTTTCTCAAAGGTAGACCACTCTACCAGATTGGGATTCAGTGGCATATGAGTCCCTTCCGAAAATAAGCTACTCGTAAAGGTATGAACCTACCTGGGTAGTCCTTCTTTGAGAAGGATGTCTCAATAAATTTCAAATCAGAGTCGATATAACATTTAAAGCATTTTGGTGGTTAAGCAAATTCTTTACTTTTAGAGTATCCCCTCTTTTGGAAGGAATAAATTACTAACTTTAAGAGCAGCAGGTAGAGCAGCAAAATAATGTATGTTAGTTTATATCTCTTTATTGCAAATATTTTTTCTTACGCAAGTTATGCATATGCGTATTGTGCGTAATGGTCTTGAAGATTAAGTGAAAATAAATTTGGAATAAAGTGTTTGGTCAGATATATAGTTATATTTTTCTTACATCAAGAGAAGCTCGGGAATAAACCTGTGAGGACATATCCTTGGAAACCTTTCCTACACTTAATCCTATTTAACCCTTTCACATCGGAGTTTATTTTTGCATGGCTTTTAATTACTTACATAGTCCAAGATTATGATGCACAGTTTTAGCTTATTTTACATCATTACGAAAACACGCCTATTCAAATATATTAAAAAAAAATCACCACGAAACACTGAAAGTTTTCAGACATAAATTCTGACATTTTTTTTAATATTTCTGCTCAAAACATAGATTGTGGGTACTCAGTAGAACCGCCTCGCCGAGGCGGTTTGAACGAGTACCCACAACCTATGTTTTGAGCAGACATAAGAAAAATAATGTATATACCCCTGTAAACCCCAGTTTTACTTAATATAAAAGTGGGGTTTAATTGGGTCAAAATTATATAGGCATGTTTTCATGATGTGCTGAGACAAAGTTCTGCAAAAACAAATCTCGCCACCCAAACAGATGTTAGACTGCAATATTTTGAACCAGATAAAATGCTGTACTAGAATGTTCAGTACATAAGATTTCTGCTTTAGAGGACGCCTCCAGAAAGTAGAAAATCAAAAGCAAATTCCTATTTTTATAATACATGTTTTCCGTACCTCAACGTAAATTTCCCAATAACTATAACTTATAAAACTAAGAAAGGACGGCGTCATACATTCAGGTAATTTGGAAATGTTTCTGCATACATTAGCTGGCCATATCATGCACGGAAAAATATTTTAGTAAGTTTGTAAACACTTAGGTTTATACCAGCTTAAAAAAAAACAAGCCAAGAAAATTAATAATAAAAAAAAAATACATTTTTACTGTCTGCATGCAGTTTGTAGCCAAGATGAACGCCTTTAATGATAAAATCAGCCATACGAACTTTAGCCATATCCTTACCCAGTCCCAGTGAAGTATTAACTCTGGCTAAGTGAGGTCGTAAACATTTGAGCATTTATACCAGTTTCTACCCGAGTTCTTCTGGTGTTCACATCTCTACAATATATTCTACTGTATAATAATGTTAGGATTCACCTCTAAAATATCCTATCTACTTGCTATCGACAATCCAGGTGGTGAAACGTTTACAGTCAGGTGGTTTTCGTTCTAAATAGATTTAAGTTTTTGTATTTCCTTTCGAAATTTGTTCGTAGTCTGATACATATTTTCCAGTGAGAAGTGCAAACTTGAACAGCGATATACATGTCAACTTCTGTACAACAGTCACCCATGAAAACAAGTAAAAGTGGCTGTTGTGTGATGTTACAGAGATGTCATATATGTATTGAAGCTGCACGTTGGAATATCAGAGAATTGGCTCTTATGGGTGTTGTGGAGATGTGACCGTTAGTATTGTTTCCACAGTATTTCTAGAAAAGGAAAGACATTGTCTGTTTATGCACACCGCCTGCTAGGAAGTGCTCGTGAAAAGCCATTCTAGGGAATGTTTTCAACCTTTTCTGCCCTTTATGCTATCTTGTCACACAGGCTGATTGAAGAAGGTCTTCTTTGTCGTTATGTTAACACAGCTATGTGAAATATATACTTATATGCCATCCCCCTAGTCAAGGCACTTTTTGGGTCGTTTGTTTACAATCGAGCCTTAGTATACAAACGCCAAATGTTCTTAAGGTAGTTGTCTACGTGATTGTCATTGACCAATGTAATCAAACTGCGCGCGTTAGATTTTGATTGTGTTGAGGTCTAACGACACGTCAGTCCTTGCGGGACATTTTGTGTCGTCTCCCAGAGAAAGAGAGAAAAGAGATAGAAGAGATAGTAGAGCAGATGGAAGAAATAGATAGGGAAGAAAGAGGGAAATGAAAGAAAGTGAAGGAACAGAAGAAATATCAATATTCCCCCTCTACCCTTACTTGCTGCAAGGACAGCATGCCTTTCCCAATGTAAGCCAGTATCAGTAGGGCGCCTCGGTGACAAAAGCTACAGGACACCCTCGCTTCACCCAACCACCCCTACCGCGCGTTAGACGAAATCGAGGTAACGGTTATTTATAGCCGCGCTATTCTTGTCGATGCGACGTCAGTAATTATCTGTAAAATATGGAATGGGACATTGGCAAACAGTGCAGGCCCATAACGCGGCGTCTGATCATTGTCTGCACTGTTTACTTAAATTACAGGATGTTAAGGGTTAAATGAAACAGTATTAAGTCCCCGTTCAAGACTATCTTTACAGCCTACGCTCAGAGACAGCCGACCCAACAGTGCTGTCAGTGCTTTGATTTCAATCATAATGTTTTAATATTTTCCTTATTTAACGAAAACGTGTAATGTGAATGCTCATAAGAAGCGCCTAAGGGAGGCGCTATTAAGGAATACCAACAATATATATGACTACAAAACAGCTGCAAACCTCTAATCATGCAATCTTTGAACTGGACTGGAATCGGAGTGAAACGGTTTGCTATTATATGTGCACTTATTTCACTCGGCTAGTTATATTTAGATCAATATTCCGACAATTGGCTGGGCTGAAACAACCGAAATACTAATGAAGGAGGGGCGTTAAACTCCAGAGTGCCTACCCTCATCAAAACCAATCCCACTGGCAGTTGTGGGTTCACACCCTATTACAAATACTATTGCAACTCACTTATATTATTGTAACAAAATTAATATTCTTAACAACGTGGAACCGGACCTGAGTTCGCAGTTAGCTTTATCACCAGTAATGTAAACTAACAGGCAGTTAAAGTTTTCGACTCTATGAGCAAATTCAGCAGACGACAAACAGACATTTTTTCTTTGTTTGTTTGTTTGTGTTGAAGTTTTACTGACCAGTCACTCCAATAGGATTATGTCGAGCGCGGTCAGTTTACCAAACCACACTTTTACTGGGCTGGCTTAGTCCTTTGAGCGGTTACATTTGTAACGTAACCAGTATTGTACACATTCTTTCGCAAGAAACTGACAACTTTCCTTCTTGAATCAGTGGAAGGGAGAGAAGGACCGTCTCAAAGGGGTTATGTCGAGCGCGGTCAGTTTACCTACCCACAAGTTTTGCTGGGCAGGCTTAGTCCTCTAGGCGGTTTACTAGTATTGTGCACATTCTTTCGCCAGAAACTAACAACTGCCCTTCTTGAATCAGCGGAAGGTAATGACCGTAGAAAATATTTCCTGATCAATCTCCACGAAAGAATGTTGCCGACACGAATCCGCTACCTCCTGATCACCAGTCGTACGCGCATCCAACGGAGTCACCGAGACCGGCTATTTGTATATTTAGAAATTTAAATATCTAATTAAATATTCAAAATGGCGGAGCCCACTGTCACAGTAAAACATCAACATCTATTTTGTTTCATAACCGATTTTGATCAAATTTGCCACAAGCTGTTGATTTTTTTAAAGCTGAATATATAAATTCTGAAAGTCCATGTGTTGCCCGCGCTTTATGCTCGCCTATCTCACATGTTGTGGTTTATTACTCTGGGCTCAGTTGTTCAAAGCGTCGTTAGCTTAACGATGTCGTTAAGGGTCATTTTGTTAACTGTTTTAGCTGATTCAATACACAATATTCTGATATTTTTTGCTGAAAAAATGTGAGTAGCTTTTGCACTGCAAAAGCTACTCACATTTTTTCAGCAAAAAATTTCAGAATATTTGCGTATCACTCGATGTAAATTTTAACGAATCGTTAACTAACGACCTCGTTAGCTTTGAACAACTGGGCCCTGTACTTTTCTGGGCAATCGCACTTCTGTGTTTAAGGGGAATAAATACACTTTCACCAGAGATAAACTGTCAATAATTGGCTCCCTTCTGAAAAGAGGTCTTCTCTAAATCAAAGGAATTTGTTCCGCGAGACGGCAAATTCTTTCCTAATTCTTTCCTCTTAGAGTAGATCTATTTTGAGAAGGCCTCGGTGTGCAGGAAAGCAAAACAGGATGTGAAAAAAGTTTGTAAACAGTGGCAGAAAACCTACCTAGCGTATCCGTTCCCTTACACCCGCAAAGTCGGCAACATTCTTTCATGGAGATTGATCATGAAATATTTTCTACGGTCATTCTCTCCCTTCCGCTGATTAAAGAAAGGCAGTTGTCAGTTTCTGGCGAAAGAATGTGCACAATACTGGTTAACCGCTTAGAGGACTTAGCCTGCCCAGTACACGTGTGGTTAGGTAAACTGACCGCGCTCGACATGACTCCATTGGGTTGACTGGGCCGTAAAACCTCAACACAAACAAACACCCGCAACATAATAAAAAAATGCCACAGGTATATACCAGAACAGCTTTTGCCTCATATCACCCTGCTAAAACAGTCTGCAGTGATGTCAGCATTTTCGATGTTCATCTGAAATAAACAGCGATTTTGTAAGCGGACAGCGAAGGGTTCGATCAGACTAGTCAGAAATGAATGCTAACCAGGACCTCGGTCGCCTTCTATGCCTAGAATTACCCTTTTAACATGGCGGTGTTCTGTTCAATATAAGCATATGTTCACCCATTCAATAGTAAAACCAATGGATAAATAACTCAAACCATCATTTTCAAAGGCTTATAATATACATGTAATTAATATGTGACATGTTTAGCCTCTCGTGTTTTAAAGGGAATGGATAATTTTCAATGGAGGTTAGTATTTCAAAATTATTTTGCGTCCCTTCTGAAAAGCTCTACTCTGAAAGGAAAGAATTTGCTTCCAATGGAAGCAAATTCTTTCCTTTCAGAGTAGACCCTTTTTCAGAAGGAACCTAGGTGCAGAAAACCAAACAAGAAGTCTCAACAGTTGTCTCCCTTGTATAAAATGGTGGAAAAGCTACCAAGTGTATCCAGTCCCCTTAAATCGAATTCATTTAAGGTAAGAAAACATTGAAAAGTATGTGTTCCTTAAGCTCTGTAGTGCTATTATCGTTCTGAGATCGTTATTAAGAGAATGTGATGCATATAAATCAAAATGGTACATTTTTCATTGTTTACATTAAAGGATGGTGAGTTTTGTTTACTTTCTTTAGTTCTTCGTGTTTTTATTGTTGTTGTTTGATTTTGATGGTATTAGATAGATTTTTTTTTATAATTTGCGTTAAAAGATTGTGAGTTTTGTTTATTTACTTAGTTGTTCATGTCTTCTGATGTTCGATTTCGATAGATTGTTGTCTGTCAGAAATTCGGTATATATAACATGTAGGGAGTAAACTACATCAATACGAAACTGCAGTATCAATATGAAACTGCAGTAGGATTACGCTTTTTTATCCATAGTGAAGGCCGAGAGAATTGTGTGTTACATTCACTGAATCCATTGATAGGTGCCATCTTACTTATTTCGGTTTTAACCCACTATAGTCGGGAGACCCGTAAAAGGGTAATTGGCAAACAGTGCAGACCAAGACCAGACGCCGCAGAACGCGGCGTCTGATCAGGGTCTCCACTGTTTGCAATTAGTTTAGCTAGTTTTCTCTAGGAATATGTAAATCTTATAGCCGGACGTCCCTAAAATTGAAATTGGACTCTTCCAATATATAGTGTGGGAGAGTCTATTCAGTATACAATGGGTTAAATAATACTTGTATTTAGATGTTACTCTGTGATGCTTTCACTATTCAGTTCGGGTTGATTAGCATTAGTCAAGGGCGTTTAGAAGCTGTAAACGAACAGCCATTCGTTCAAATAATGTATTTGCCCTTAGTATTGGGACAGACAGGTTTGCGCAAAAAAGGGTAGACCTAGATCAGACGTGCAGTATCTGATCTGCCACTCATTCAGTGAATTTTAGAAATGCATCAACAGATAGTATAATGAGTACTTGACATTTGAGCTGTGTTCAGTTCTGTGAGTGTGTTATTGCTCTCTTAGGTTAATCATTTTAGAAACCATCTTCGCTACAGCTGGTGGTTGTGTCGTGTGGTGACTGTAAATCTTCTACCCGTACTTCACTATAGTGTAGTTTATATTTTCGCGTCCTTTTTGATCATTCAGCCCATTCCGGGATATTTGAAAATGTATGTAATATACGCTGAAGAGTCCTAATCAGCCGAAACTAGATAGTCTGGCCCAGGACACTTGACACTTCAACTGTTTTCAGTTTTGTGTGTGTGGTCATTGCTCCCAAGGGAAATTCGTTTATAACCTATTGTTCAAATTATATGAAAAGCAATACATGCTTAGGAGTTAAAGTGTCCCAATATTTAAGCGGTATATACGGTGCACATTTTCTGTTTGTCTACGGTCTCACTAGAGCGTTATGTAGGATAAGGCCTAAGATTGGCCAAAATCAGATTCTGATACCACTGATCCTGCTGTTTGCATTAGTGTTGTCAAAAGATTTCTTGTGTTGTAAACAATAACAGTTTTATCACAAAATGTATTATTAGGTTAATGGGACTTGATACACTTAGTACGTTTTCCGCTATTGTTCACATGGAGCATCACGAAAACATACCTATATAATTTTGACCTCCTTAAACCCCACTTTTATATAGTAAAACTGGGGTTTACGGGGGTATACATTAATTTTTTTGTATCTGCTCAAAACATAGATTGTGGGTACTCGTTAGAACCGCCTGGACGAGGCGGTATATCTGCCCAAAACATAGATTGTGGTACTCGTTACAACCGCCTCAACGAGGCGGTTCTAACGAGTACCCACAATCTATGTTTTGAGCTGAAATATAAAAAAATATCAGAGTTCTTTTTAATCTGAAACTTTTCAGTTTTTGGAGGTGAATTTTTCAATTTATTTGAATAGGCGTGTTTTCGGAATGTGTTCACATGGAGACGGCTTTTGTGACTGCCTGTTTGCCCGTCAGCAAATGCACCCCCTTCCGAAAAGGATACTACTCTAAGAGGAAAGAATTAGCACCCAATCGGAGCAAAATAAAATTCTCTTTTAAGAGTAGACACCTTTTTAGAAGGGAGACAAAGCAATTTTGACAAAACTGCCTCCTTTGAAACGCATCCATTTCTCTTAAAGCATCTGCTAGTGCTATCATACAGACAACGAATACAAATTACAATATAGACGGCTACAGACTGACAATGAATACAGCATTATTTTAATAGATAGCCAAGTCGTTTTATTCGTGGCAAAGAATGGCATATTTAGAGCCTCAAAGCATCAGAAGTACTCTCGATTGTGCTCCGGTATATTTTGTCATTTCTTGATATGCAATATTTTGAACGATGGGCATTTATTGTTTTCATCCGCGTAGCCCTTGAATAAAATGTTTTAAAAATTCTTTATTGTCTGACCGTAAATTACTGATTTATACAATATCTGTTGTTTCAGCTTCCAACTAAACTTCTCCAACGACTGACAGTTAATTCAATAACAAACTGAGCCACAACGTTAGAATACGTACCTTCAGACATGTACAACCAGCGAAGATTCAGATCAGCCTGTGCATTCGCAGTCTGATCAGAATCTTCACTGTGTGCTTTTTGGATAACCAAGGATGCAAACTTAATTCATTCGGACAACGAAGACTCTGATCAGACTGCGCGGATGCGCAGGTTGATTTGAGTCTTCGCTGGGCACACATCCCAGAAGAAACGTTTCTCACGTTGTACCTCTACTGATATTACGTCCAGATTTTACCTCAGCACCGAAACTGAGCAATACCGAAACCGGATACAGGCTGATGCATATTCGTTCGTGTGTGCTTTTATACAAACTGTAGACGGTTATGTTGAATTAAAGACACACTGTAAAATTCGTCCGTTGGTTGTACGGTGGAATACCTGGCAACCAGCTGCTAGCGCATGTTCCGTTATTTTTACGGATGTCCGTAGATTATTTTAGAAAAAACGTTTCGCAGTAATTGACAGGTTTGGACAAAGTATGGTAAGCAGGCCAGGATAGGGTTATGGGCCATTACTTCGTATAGTAAGGCTACGCAGTTTTGTCATTACGAAAACATGCCTATTCAAACATACTAAAAATTTTACCACCAAAAAATGAAAATTTTCAGATAAAAAAATTCTGATATTTTTCATGTTTCTGCTCAAAACATAGATTGTGAGTACTCGTTAGAACCGCCTCATCGAGGCGGTTCTAACGAGTACCCACAATCTATGTTTTGAGCAGAAATAAGAAAAATAATGTATACCCCTGTAAACCCCAGTTTTACTATATAAAAGTGGGGTTTAAGGGGGTCAAAATTATATAGGTATGTTTTCGTGATGTCCTTTCCTAAGAGATAATTCCTGCAGAAGTTATACGGCCGTTAAATTAACGGTAAGGGTGCTGGCAGCCGTTTGCCAGTTATTTTACTCTAAAACACATGGACAATTTTTACAGTGTACATTGTTTTGCAGAAACATGGCGGTAGGTCTCAGACATTGGTGTCTTGAAAACCAAGGGAGAGTCGTGAATTATTATCTTCTACACTTGGAATGTCATGTAGTCGCATCTTTTACACTGGAAAAGTTTTGAAGTCCCGGCTTGTACACTCGGAGAAGAATCGTGGTTCGGTTCTATCATTTACACTGGGACTTATGGCAAAAACTGTTACTAACGTTCCGGCACCGGTAACTTCAAAAACACATTATGCTTATGTATATTATACTAATAAATGTGTTCGAACCCGCAAGAGAAAGAGGAATTCACTAAACCGGGTAAGTTTGAAGTCGATTATTTTTTGGACAGCTCATAGAAAACTCCGTTTAACAAAACTTAAAATAAATGATATATGATCTAATATATCAATAAATATCGTATAAAAGTACAAATAATGCATGTAGTAAATAAAAGTCAATATTGTCATGTTATCAGATTTTATACAGACTTGATTCGGTCGACAAATGAATGATACAATTATGAAATTTCAAAAAGTTTTAAAGGCTGCTTTTGGAAACAAAGAACACACTAAAATAACGAAACTCGGAGTCCAGGTCTCGCTGAGACCCCATAATACAAGGATAAGCAAAGCACTGACAGCACCGGTGGTTCGATTGTCTCTGAGTGTAGGCTGGGAAAATGGTACGGGGACTTAAGACTGTTTCGTTTAACCCGTAACTTCCTGTAAAGTAAGCAAACAATGCGTTCTGTGGCGTCTGATCTGGGTCTGCACTGTTTGCCAATGTCCCAGTCCAGGTTTTATAGATAACCCTCTTTATACTGCACTCTTATGTCACATCGACACCAATAGCGCGGCTACAAATAACCGTTACCTGGATTTCGTCTAAAGCACGGTTTGATAACATTGGTCAGTGATAATCACGTGTACAACTACTTTGAGGAAATGTTAGCGTTTTTATGCTATGGCACGATGGTAAACGATCGATCCAAAAATGGCGAATTACGAGAAGACTTATTACGGCCGTCAAACGGCACTTAACAGATGCAATGAAGTTAAAGAAAGTCTGCCAAGTTTTCCTTTAGAAACAAACGGGCCGCCGGCTGACAAAAAGGCCCTTAGGGCATTTGCGAATGGCGAAGGCCCAGATCAATATGCCCAAGATCTTCGCTATTAGTCTTATATCTTCAACAAGGTCCCTATATTGTGTAGGCGAAACAGCGAAGATCCTGACCAGACTGTACGGATGCGCAGGCTGGTCTGGATATTCGCTGTTCGCATATGATCTAAGATCCCTTTTCTCAGACACCGGCCCAAATAACCCACCAAAAAAGGAAAATCGGAGTCTTGGGTATCGATGACGGCAAAGTAGTTTGCAAAGGATATATCCGCCCCCACCCCCACCCTACTAGGCAAAGGCTATTATATTAGCTAAATCGAACTAAAAAAAAAAAAAAAAAAAAAAAAAAAAAAACGATTTACCAAGACTGTAAAGCGTTGAACTATCAGTTTAAGCGCCGAATGTGCCGCAACTTGAGAAAACTTACCTTCTGGCATATCCCAGTAAGCATTCTATATAAATCTATATCGGGCCGTTATCGGCCCGTCAGGGTAGCTGACGGGCCGATAACGGCCCGATATAGATTTATATAGAATGCTAGCTGGGATGTGCTTAGCTAAGACTCAAATTAGACCGTGCATCTGTTCAAGACGATAGCTGAATACCAGCTTCTATATCGTGTTGTTCCTTGATTAACATAAATAAATTCGTACAAATCTGATCAGAGTCTTTGGTGTTCCGCATGAAGACACTTTACATCTTTGGCTATCAAACATGCGCCCAGTACAGATGCTGATTTGACTTCGCGAGTGCACAGGCTGACCTGAATGTTCACTTGGCGCACATGCCCAAACATTACGAAAGCACGCCTATATAATTTTGACCCCCCTTAGACCCCACTTTTATAAAAACTGGGGTTTACAGGGGTATACATTATTTTTCTTATTTTGCTAAAAAAACATAGATTGTGGGTATTCGTTAGAACCGCCTCGCCGAGGCGGTTCTAACGAGTACCCACAATCTATGAGCAGAAATATGAAAAAAATATCAGAATTTTTTATCTGAAAATTTTCCTTTTTTGGTTTTAAAATTTTCAATGTATTTAAATAGGGGTGTTTTCGTAATGGGTACGTTTGCTGACTTTGTGACTCGAATAATCCGGGAAATCTGTGTCTAACAGAAACTGATCATGTAATATTTTACATCTATATAAACGGGAAATAGATAAAGATCCAAAGTAAATACATCTAACCTCATTGGGTGTACTCCTAAAAGAAGTAAATAATTTTCTCTCTGCTCTGCGAAAATCTTGAAAATGAAGTTACCGAAGTAAGGGTCCAAACACGAAGTAAGTACAGCTTTCCTGAGGCACCGAAATAAATTGAGGAACAAAGAATGACACAATAGAACTCCTCAGTTGCAATAAAGGACATATAAACAGAAAAAAAACTGCAACTTGACAAACCTTTTGAGACGGCACACATTTTATTTTTTCAGTTGGGAAAAATGGACCTCCAATGCAAAATCCCATTGATAAAATATTGCCAGCCAAAACTGATCGGGGAAAATTTACTCATACATTTCGGACTAAGTCATTTTTTTTTTTTTTTTTTTTTTTTTTTTTGGAGACGGCGCACATTTTACTTTTCAGTTGGAAAAAATTACCTCCAATGCTTAATCCCGTTGGAAAATTTACCTAACATCCGATTGTGGATTTTTTTTACTTATTGCAGTTTAAACCCCAAAAATATAAATTCAGTATATATACATATGATCCTCTACCAGGATTGTTCAAGCCATCATGATTCAACTCATGGCCGCCAGGGGCGGGGCTTATTGTCCCTACATCAAGAAAACATGCCTATATAATTTTGACCCCCTTAAACCCACTTTTATATAGTAAAACTGGGGTTTACAGGGGTATACATTATTTTTCTTATTTCTGCTCAAAACATAGATTGTGGGTACTCGTTAGAACCGCTTCACCACATAGATTGTGGGTACTCGTTAGAACCGCCTCACCGAGGCGGTTCTAACGAGTACCCACAATCTATGTTTTGAGCAGAAATAAGAAAAACATCGGAGTTTTTTATCTGAAAATTTTCAATTTTTGGAGGTGAAATTTGCATTATATTTGAATAGGCATGTTTTCGTAATGTATATCTGTATAGAAAACTGCTGTGATTTATCTATTGCCCGAAATGATTCATGGATGATTTAGAAGACCTGAATACGAACCGAATAAATATATGTGTTTACCACTATGAAAGCTGAGGGCGAGGGTTGAGATCCCTTAAAGCTAGCTAAAGCTTACTGTTTATTCCAAGGCGGTACTTTCATTGTGGTAATTTTTGTTCATTGTTATGTAATGTTTCACTTTCGAACGTTTTTCTTTTATTAATTATGTAAATTAATTCTATATTCAGTTAAGCTTGGGTAACAGAGTTCCCACTTTTTTGGGAAAGAATTGCCAACTCTGCTTGCCGTCTGTTCATTTTGTGGCTGCTTTATTGTATTTGTCTGTCTGTCCCTTTAGTGTTGGGGGCTTGATATGGATCTGATTGTATTAGTTTCTGAGTTCTCATATTTACTTAGCAGATACAACTACTGGGGAGGAGATGGGGGTTTATACTGGTTTTCAACTATCGCGCCTCGCCCTTAATTCTGATGCAGCTCAAAATTACAAATACAGTCAATTTTCGTTATCTCGACTTCGCTTATCTCGAATTACCGCTTAACTCGAAGTACAAATCTGGTCCTTGTTTTAACATAGAGATCTGGCAATAGGTAACAAAATATTGTGGAAAAGTGGAGAAATTGCTCCTTAGGAGCAATATCTCCGCTTTTCCACAATATTTTCAATCAATATATATCTTCAGGAGCTTATTTACATATTCGTTGGTGAAATGCGGTTATACATTTATTTATTTTATCCTTAATTCTGCAAATCTGATTTGTCGAAGTATGGATAGCTCGAAGTATTTCAACGAGTCCCTTGGACTTCGAGATAACGAGAGTCGACTGTACATGGTCAGTCAGCGTAAGAAGCAAGTCCTTTTGTTTGAGAGCAGTATCCATGTTTGAAAGGTCATGTACTTTGGAGGCAACTCACCACGAAAACTTACCTATATAATTTTAACCTCCCCAAATCCCACTTTTATATAGTAAAACTGGGTTTTACAGGGTTATACATTTTTGTCTTCGTTTTGCTCAAAAACATAGTTTGAGGTTCTCATTAGAACCGCATCAGCGAGGCGGTTCAAACGAGTACCCACAATCTATGTTTTGAGCAGAAATATGAAAAATGTCAGAATTTTTATCTGAAAACTTTCAGTTTTTGTTTGTGAAAATTTCAATATATTTGCATAGGCGTGTTTTCGTAATATTCTGTCTGCAAATGTTGTCCACCATTGCAAAACGGCAGCAAAATCCTTCAGGCGTATCAGTTCTCTTTAAACTGGCCCCGATGTTATAATAACCTTTTTTTTTTTTTTTTTTTTTTTTTTTTTTTCATGCTCAACATAGCTAAGCATGAACTTTGTCTGGCTAATAAATTCCAAATTGCTAACAATTCCATTTTTTTTCTTACTAAACATAGCATAAAATTGATCTGCTAATAAATATGAAAATGCCAATTACTGTTGGCATTTTCATAGTTTTTAGCAGAGAAAATTTGATGCTTAGCTGAGTTGAGCATGAAAACAGTATTATAATCTCGGGGCCTGTAGCATTACCTAGACAAACTAAGCGGAGATGATTAATGAGCATTACGCCGGACTATACCCAGCTAGCATTGTTTTAAATGTACAGTCGCCCTTCAATGACTCGAATATCTTTGGAACCATGGGAATTTGTTCTAGATATAGGTAGTTCGAGCCACTGAGGGTAAATCATAGCACCAGGTCAGAAGGCAAAGGGGGGTACTTTAGGGATGTCTTTTCGATCTTCTATAAAATAATAGTATGTTCAGTATCCTCATAATAATCGTCTCGATTATGCGATTGAGTGTACTCATTAAAATCTCCACAATGAGGTGGTTCTAATGATTATACTCGACATGTATTTTCATGAGAAAATAAGAACATATCCCTCAAAATATGCCTAAATATTTGCTTTCTTGAGTGCTTGGAATACTTATCTAGGGGCTCAGAAACAAGTTCGATCAGCTGCGGTGAACGAGACATCGGTGTTCTAGGCATTGAAGTTTTACTGTAAATTGGACCGATAACGACCAAGTATAATTTTAAATAGAATGCTAGCTGGGTAGTATCCGAAATATCATTCAGTTCAAATGGGATACGAAATGAATGCAATTCCAAACTTCATAAATTATTTCAAAATGTCATCTGCTGTTATTCCAATTCAGTGTTTTTATTGGTTCATTATCTGTAATATAAATTCACAGTGGGCTAAATTTAGAACTGATCTTAATCCAATATTTATTGCAGCAGTCGAACAGGCTACACCTGCATGTCTGTGCAAGACAATGGCTGAGTACCAGCTTCGATGTTTTTTCGTTCCTTAATTAACACGAATAATTTCGTGCGCTTGTTACTTAACGCACCTGAAATATCAACAACTGTTATGTTTCGGTGAAGAAATTGAAACAAATTAATAATATAAAATCCTTACATTTGAAGTGTCAGCAATTGCTGTAAAATTAGCTAACAACTGAAAATGTTTGCATTTAAATTTGGCACCCTAAAAGTTAATACTCGATGACCGTTTGTTACCGGACCACTTTCTATATCAGCAGTTAGAATATTTGAATCGACAGCAAACATATCACGTACATAGCAGAAAAATATTTTGTTGTGTTGGGCTGCGTAAATCTGATTGTAAATGCAGTACCGTGGGACCCTTTATCAAAATGGTACTATTATATGTCTTATCACGTAAAAACACAAACATATAGGTAGCATTCCACTATATATCCATAAGGTGTGGCTCCACCTCTTTTGGGGAGAAGGTTTGATAGAGAAGATAATACATAGAGCGATTTCTGTTGGTCGTATATATTAAACTTATTTCAGAATAAGAAAAAGCCATTTCAGTCAAAACAAAATTATGTTTGTTTTAGATTTACATCTGCGAAGCGAACAATGCTACGGAATAATTTTATTCGGCTACTCTTATGAAAAATTTATCTTTAAATTTTGTGCAGAGCTGCATGTAAACAAATACAACCACATCTGGCTCCCGATTGAGAAGTGCTTCATGTTGAATTTGTCATTGAAAAAATAATGAAAAAGAAGTGTTGTATCAGTTAGAGGTAAAAAAATAGCTGTGTTTCCGCTAACCCGACCGACTCTGTTTCAAACACCCGACCCTGCCATTTTTTTCAGTAACAATACAAAATAAAAAAAGTAAAGCACCGACCCTCAACAAAATACTTGTACCTTAGAACCTCGATAATTCAAACTCCAATAATTCAAAACTCTCAATAATTCAAAATCATTTTGAAGTCCCAACTGAAGTATATGTATGCATTTTAACTCTCAATTATACAAAATCTCAATAATTCAAATAAAAATGTTTGGTCCCTTGGACTTTGAATTATCGAGGTTCCACTGTATTCTCATAAAATTACAGGCCCGATCCTGTTCTTTCCTGGAGACAAATATAGAAAAGATATAAAAAATGTTTCTCCTACCCACCGACCAATTTATTTTTCGGCGCGTTAGCGGAAACACGGCTATTTTTTACGCCTTACAGAGAGATAGGTAAATTTGTATGTACGAGTTTTTAAATAGAGTGCAAAATGTTACTATTGGGAACAATGGGAAATATGTAGTGAATTGCACCATATCGGCGAATTCGACAGTTTTACAGTCTCTGTCTCCTGTTTTCTTATTTGAATAATTTCAGCATCTTTGTTGGTATATATATAATATACCTTTGTAGCCTGGAGTAGCTGAAAGTCAGACATACAGAGAATGTGCTTTACTTTGAAATGCTATTGTATTTGAAACTACAGGCCATTTGCATCCAGATTCATGTAATTCTGTATTGGCTGTGTGTATGTGTGGTGGGGGAGGGGAAAGTGCAGAAAAACAAGCAGAAAATTTCAAGGTACTGATTTCATGTGATTTAAAAAATCATTTGTCACAAATTCAGTGTCATAAAATTTAAAATTAAAATGGTGTTGAAAGTATCTTTCGGAGTATGCATAAATCGACATTTGTTACTGGACAGAGCCCGCTGCGTATAATTTGGCTGAATTTCGAAGAAGGTTTTTTTTTTTTTTTTTGAAGTACTGATTACTGTCTATTTCTGACATGTGATTACTTTATTTACTATTATAAGGGTAGAAAAAGGTGTTTCCTGATACTTATGGTTCATTTTGGCCTTAACAAGCTTCCAAAAAGACAGATTTAATAAAAACGTGGCTGTTTACTTCCTAAAACATTGACAAATCCTTTTTTAACGGAGATTAAATGGTGTTTATGTCTTTTCAAGGCCCGAAAAAGCTTGGTCCTGCCTGACAAGGGACAAGTCCCTACAGTTCCAGCTTCTGTGACGCAAGAGGTCAACCTTACGAATTGTTGAAAAGTTCAGCATTTTCTTGGTTCCGCTGATAAAATTGGGATCGACAGCTTTTCCGTTAAGTTGCTTGACAAGTTGTGGATGAATTTTCCCGACACTTGGACTATTGTGCTGAAAATATAGATATTATACTGCAGCTTATTATAGGCTTTAAAACAGCAAAATAAAATTGATATACGTAGCATTCCTCTAATTATTCATGAAGCGTGACTCTGCCTCTTTTGGGGAGATTTTGATAGAGAAGAAAATACATAGAGTGATTTCTATTTATCATATATATTAAACTTATTTCAGTATAAGAAAAGGCCATGTTTGTCAAAACAAAAGTATGATTGTTTAAAATTTACTTCTGAAAAGCGAACAATGTCAAGAAATAATTGTATTCTGCTACCTTTATGTGTGCGGACTTGCACGAAAACAAATACGACCACACCTGGCTCCCGATTGAGTCGGGCTTCAAGCTGATTGTGTCATCGAAAAAAATAACGAGGAAGGAGCGTTTTATCAATTACTGCGAGATGGGTAAATTTGTATGTAGTTTTTGAAAGAGAGTGCAAAATGTTACTATTGAACCTGAGGGCAATGGGAAGTATGTAGTGGAACGCACCCTGTACAAATCTCTAGACTTTGTAGATTTTTCCCGCCATTTCTCATTGGCAACATCTTTGGTGACTTCCTGTTTGTTTTTGTTTCTCCATATGTTGAAAAGCAGTCTAATCTCACATTAAACATTTGCTCGCAACATGTGTAAATGATACCTTTTGGTCTAGGTCTAATTTTAGAAGGGTGTCAAAAATAATCTTCACAAAATTGTATCACACTTAAAATGTATCATTTCACAATATCGCTGGATACAAATATGTAATACCATCATAATGTATCCTAAACACTCATGGGAATTCAATCAATGCCGACAGAAATAAATTTGTGTGCCAATATATTAGTTACAGCATTGTGACATTTGCTTAGACAAAACGATGCAAATTTCTCGCGACGTGGTAATTATTTTCTTAATGAGCATTAATTGAATACATACGCTCCAGTTTCCCAGTTACGAAGTCATAAGCCGGGGAACAGCATTTGCTATCAGACTGCATGTCCGCCAAGCAATGACTCGGATCAACCTGCATGAATGTGCAGGCTTATCAGTCATTGCCTCCCGATCAGTGGATAGCCAAGCATCCACAGTTTCTTTAGACGGGCGACAGAGGTTCTGCTTAGAATGTGTGGATGCACTATCGGGTCTTCGCTTGGCACCGTAAATGCTGTGCCCCGGCTTATATGTCGTTTGTCTGGGTGATTGACGCTTTAGAGGCTGAGATATTTTTGCTGGATAGAATACGATTTTTTTTTCTTATTGTTCAGCGGACTTATAGAAGTGACATAAGTATGCATTACCTAATGATGTGCACAATGTCGGACAATTTGAAGGAAGCTTTAGTATCCATGCGTAGTTCAAACCTAACCCTTGGACTGGTACACCAGGTAAGCCGTCTGAAATATTTATATATAATCTACATTTTTATGCTACATATGAAGTAGGATGGATATGTAAACATTGTGTGGACTATTTGTTAAGCAAACTCAGACTAAATCTCTGTCAACTACAAACGCTTAGGTTATTAGCGGAGGCAGTGCTGTTCAAATTGTCTTACCTGAAAATCTATCAGGAAAGAATTTGCTCCCGGTGGAGCAAATACTTTCTGTTTTAAGTAGACAACTTTTCAGAAGAACCTTGACGTGATTTTAACCCATATAAGCACATGATGTGGCGTCTGATCAAGGTCTTCACTGTTTGCTTACAGGAATTTCAATTTCAAAAAGAACAAATATGAAAAAATATACCTGACACACCTTTAATGACAAATGGACTGACCCAATGTATAAGGATTGGAAAGTCCATTCGGCTTATTTGGCTTAAGAAAGGAACTTGATATGCAAGCTAGCAAAAAGGAATAGCTAAATTGTAAAATGAATTACAAAAGTTGTTTCCATTGTCATACATTACGGATTACCTACCAAGTTGACCCAATCCTCTTAATTTATAATTGACAACGATTTCGCTATTGACAACCGGTTGTCTATAGCGATTTCGCTACTGACAACCGATTGTCTGTAGCGAAATCGCTGCTGACAACCAGTAAGATGTTTTAAAGTTTAAAATCTTGATCAGTATCATCAGTTTAAATATAGAATGATTATTTAATAACTACAAGAAACATATAATAAGTTATATTTTTAAAAGCACTTTTTATAAAGTTCACTTGCACATATAAGAAATTTGCAAAGACAGCAAAATACATGAATGATAATGCAAAGCAATATTCAAATAGAATACAGAAACACCTGAATCTCCTAATCAGACTGCTTCGTCAAGAGCAGAAGCAGTCTGATGAGGATCTCCACTCTTTGCTCATGATGGTCTATCCCAGAACTCAGATTACTATATTGTTTTATCGTAAGACAGTTTTTGTTATTTACAAACATTTACCATAATGTCACAATACAGCTGTTAAATTCTTTTGGGTAACTACCAAAGAAAATAAAGGATATGGTCTTATCTTGGTCTACTCTCAAGCACAAGACTTTGTTTCTCAATATTTAGGGTATGTAGGTATTTACAGTACTTCTTCTAATCATAAGTCATCTTTGTTTTTCACATTTACCATAATGTCATAAAACTGTAATTAAACTACATTGGGTAGCATATGAATGTTGTGATCGCGGTCAGAACAATGGATGTATAAACAGGGCTTAAGGATCATTAATGATACATTATCTGATTATCAATGATGTGTTTTCTGTTGGTATTACTATATGTACTTGATTGCACAGTGTTATGTCCCCCCCACCGAAAGGGAGGGGCATATTGTTTTTGCTGCAATTCCCATGGGAGTTAGTGTTACACTTAATGTCTGTTTGATATCTCATGAACCATTGGCTGACACTGACTGTTACCAAATTTACATTGATAGCATATATCATGGTGACAGCTTAAAGAGTTGGTTAGATTTGGTTTCCCTGACCTCAATTTCATAAAGGTATCAGCAAGACTGTTGAAATTAGATAAAAAAAAAAAGAACATTTGTAAGTGTAATTTCACATGAACTTTGTTTGGAATCTTACCATATTTGTCTGGATATATCACTGGAACAAGTTAAATTGATTATGGTAGGTTTTGGTGACCTTGACCTGGTTTTCAAGGTCACAGTTTAATTTAACATGTGAAATTATGGCCAAAAATGGTGTATTTGCTGGTTCTCCTGACCCACTGACTGGATTTTTATCAAACTTGCATGAATATATGCTTGTGATTGGATGAAGAATTGATTAGGTTATGGTGACCTTTACTTAATTTTCAACATCACACTGGGACTAGAACTAAGCTTATATACATAGTATCTCATAAACTACTGGAAGAATTCTTGCCAACTTTCATGAAAATATGATTGGGATATGTTAGTGTTTGGTGACCTTGGCCTAGTTTTCAAAGTCACAGCTATACTAAAGCTGTTGAATTACAGTTAAATAGGGCTTGTCTGCATGATATCTCCTGAGCCGATGGGTGGCTTTCAATCAATTTACATTATTTTATCACTGGTACATGATAAAGAGTTGCTTATTTATTTTGACCTTGACCTAATTTTCAAGGTCATTTCAGGATTTCATTTATACTATAGTAAGAGTATGTTGCAAAAGTTAACTGGATAAATATAAGATATTTGTAATTTATATTTTGTATTCTGAAGTCAAATGCAGGTTATCTCCAAAACATTTGTTGTAATTCACAGTATGTGTCTAAAATATAAAAGTTAACAGATCTGATGTGGAAAGAAGTTGGTATATTCATCTTTATTCATATTACTACTCATTACTTTGAAGTGTCTAGGACAAGACAAAAGTACAGAAAGAGCTATTGTACTACCCCTGGCAATGGCCTTGGCATTGCAGCGGAGGCTGTGTCGGGGTTAACAAATATTTTAAAGTTTTACGTCAAAGTTTTGATGGATTTAGTTTTTATTTGGTATAATTCTAGATGTTGGTCCAAAATTTTGTTGAGCCATATGCACACCCTGCTCAAGATCACGGACTTAGAAATTTTATGTTAAAGTTTTGTGTCAAAGCTTTTAAGATCTCTTAAATTCTAAATCCTTGCATGGATTTACTGTATATTTGGTATGATAATAGATATTTTACTGGTCCAAAATTTTATTTGCACTAACCGCAACCCAGCTTATGACCTAAAGGTTAAGGTCACGGACTTGATGTTAAAGTTTTACATTAAAGTTTTTAAGATCTTTTCATTTCTAAATCTTTGTATGGATTTATGAACTTAGGTGTCAAAAAAGGCCTTTTTATGAACCAATAAAACACTAATTTTTGCCCATTTTTTGCACCATTTTACTCGGTACTGTGGCAAACATGAATTCCAAAAAGTATTTAGGGGTTTTGGGCTGCTGACGGCAGTTTCTCAGTACTTCCATGAAACAAAAATATATGTGCGTAAGTCTATTGTAATGCATAATAGAGACATATAACAAGCCTTAGGTGAAAATTTGAATCTGATCTTGGCTGAGCCATATACATGTAGCTTAAACTGTATTTCTGTGTCAGTTCATTCAGTACATCTATCTCTAAGCATTTTACCTTGTGATCTTCCAGTAACTTTTTCTGTTTTTTCTTTCTTTTTAGCATTACTGATGTCTTTGTTTATAACACTTTTACCTATTTTAGATGATACATACTGCTTTTAATTTCAACATTCATTTCAATGAAGAGTTTTATTTCATGAATTTCATCTTCCGTCAGAGTTCTGTTTTTTGGAGTACATTAGCAATGTATGTGCTGAGACAGGGTAATTATGGTCAAGGATGAGTTTTGTTACTTTATATTTTTCTGCATTGCTATCATTAATCAAGATTAAAAAAAATGCCTGAGAACAGCTGAACAACCAGTTGCAAGATATTGCTTCACAGGTCTTTTACCCTCACTCTTTATTTTGGGTTTGCCATAATGTTTTTCACATCTTAACCCATGACAAAAGGTGATAATCATTGTTTTATTTTAATTGTAAGTCATTAAAGTAGTTATTATTATTAAAAGAATTTTGTACATTTGTGTAAATTATGTTTCAAAATCAATTCTAAAAGAATATTTTACCGGTTGTCAATAGCGAAATCGCTATTGACAACCGGTTGTCAATAGCCACTTCCTTTATAATTACCAACATAATTTTGTTGCATATGAAGCAAGATCGTCATGTTTGTATTTGCTTGTGTTGAGATTTTACGGCCCAGTCGACCCAATGGGGTCATGTCGAGGGCGGTCAGTTTACCTAACCACACGTTTACTGGGTAGGCTTAGTCCTCTAAGCGGTTAACCAGTATTGTGCACATTCTTTCGCCAGAAACTGACAACTGCCCTTCTTGAATCAGCAGAAGGGAGAGAATGACCGTAGAAAATATTTCATGATCAATCTCCACGAAAGAATGTTGCCGACCTTGGCGGGGGTTGAACCCGCGACCTCCTGGTCTCCAGTCGGACGGCGCATCCAACTGAGCCACCGAGGCCGGCAGATCGTCATGTAGACATATGGATCATTTGCAAAGTGGAAGCGGTTTTTGAACCTTTGTGAACCGCGAAAGTAGAGATTGATCGGCACAAGCGTACCATGACGTACCATTCGCTGCAATATAGTTTGCGCAAGGTTCACATAGCTAACAAGCTGAGCACAAAAACAGTTTGTGAATCCCAGCAATCATTTATGGGTACAAGAAACTATTTTTTCCAATAAAACTCCATAATACATGTTGATACACTCCCTTTGGTGGTTAAGAGTTCTTTTCAGGATTTGTCTGGGCTTCCAAACGTTGTTTTAATTTAACGAACATGCTTAGCACAGTAACACGAATAATAATAGGAAGAAAACTGACACCAGCACTTTCTGGGATATTTTAGAGGCTGAAGCTAGCAACCCCTAATTCGACAGATGTCAAAAACTGACATTGTGGCATTTTGTCATCTGGGCTCAAGGAAACACAGACAAAACATTTATTTATTTATTTATTTATTTATCTATTTATTTATTTATTTGTACATATGTGTGATATTTATTTAACATACATATGGTATTTATACATATTTAAATATGAAATTATACAATGCGTCTCAGGTCAACATACCAAAATCGTATTTCGAAAAATCAAAAGTCGATATACACAAAGATAAAATTAGGAATGTATGGACCCAAAATAAATGGGATGTAATCAGGCGTCCGTGGAAAGTAAGCATTACTTGGCAAGCACACTTCGCCTACATGTACTATGCTTATCAGCCCGAACAGAGATGAATAGTAAAATCCAGGGTTAAGAAAGTCTGTTTATGGCTTTCTGTGGCAAAAATATCAGGCATGAGTCTGGAAACAGCCACATTCCATGTTAGCATTCTACGTAAATCTACATCGGGCCGTTATAGGCCCGTCACTACCATGACGGGCCGATGACGGCCCGATATAGATTTACGTAGAATGCTGACTGGGTTGTAGGGATTGACAAGGTCATGAGCCTCCCGTAGAACTTATTAAGCGTTGATACCAGCTAGTTATTTCATATATCTGAGTCAATGTAGTGAACACTCTGCCCTTTTCGATAAAGTACTAATACTCAAAGTAGGCTCCATCCTAGCGGATTAACTGTTAAACGTAAACACAATGTGCTGGTGCAAAAGGAATTTTGCTGCTCAGAAACGGCAAGTTAACTACGTAAAAGTTGAAGTTATCCCGTTTATCATTAAGCCTAATGGTGAGATTCCCATTGTCGATATAGAGGTATAATTCCAAGTATAAGGAAGAGATTATCGTCTCAGGTGTTTCATTAATTTCAAGTTCACGTGGGTAGATTAATTCGAGGTACTCTGAAAACTTTGAATTGTTCAGAGATAATACATTATATGTTTATCTGTAGGTGAAACTGAATTGTTGGGTAAGGCGTTTCTAGCCTGCCTTCGTGAGACCTTGTATAAGCTCTGCCTCACACGAATATAAAAACAAGTTGGCAAACAATAGAGCGCAATAAGTTCCTGAAAGAAATGCCGATTGTTTTTTGAAATAGTTGACCACCAAACTCCACAAAGATTGTTGTCGATTATAAGAAACGTTATTCAAATTAGAATAATCGGTTTCAATCTATCGGCCCTGTGCCATGTTTGTATGTTAGTGCAAATACAGATTAGAATTCCTGGTACAAGTACACAGTTATGCCTAATTATATTAGCATTAACATGAGAAGAAATACCGTCAAGCATATACGCAAAACGAAGACTCAGCTCAACGAGCATCCGCGAAGTCTGATCAGGGTCTTCGTTGTCCCTATAAAGAAGCTTAATATCCTTGGCTACCCAAAATGCGCCCAGTGAAGATTCTGATCAGACTGCGCGAATGCGCAGGCTGATCTGAATCTGCGCTGGACGCACATGTCCTCAGGTACGTATTCTCACATTGAGGCTCATACCAGCTACAATGCAAGAAAACGGTCGTGTCACATAATAGAGAAGTAACAGCCTGAATCAGCATTTGCATTCACGCAGGCTGATCAGCGCTTTCGCTGTTCGGTTACATTATCCTTAAATATCTTAAAATGCACTGACAAACAACAGAATCTCTGAGAAAACTGCTCGAATGCCCAGACTGATCTGGACCTTCGTTAGCATAATTATACATTATTAATATTCATAAGCTTTATAAGAAATCTCATTGGTCGAGAGCATATCACGTGCAGGATAATATTCTGTCATGTTACCTTGTAATATCACCCTGGCAAGTAATATTACCCTCTGATGTCACCTTGGTAAGCACATTTCACGTACAGAGTATTATTCTGTCAGGTTTCCCTGCTATATTACCCTCGTGGCTAATATTACCCTCTGGTGGCGTCATTGCTGTCAGTGCAGTTGCAGTTGTAAGAATTCGGTATGATAAAACAATTGTTGCCCTTGTACGAGGGTAATAAAACAATTTTAAAATTTCCTTCCCCGGGTGAACAAATCGTCATATTACTCTCCCACAAGGGCAACATTCGTATACCTTCAATTTACTATACTTACCCTAAATATTGGGATACATTAATACTTATCACTCTTGTTTAACAATTGAATGAGTTCATTTTGTCACCAGTGAACGTGTCTAAAAGCTGTCGGATGAGAGACAAGCAGTGTGTATCCTGATATTGTCTACACAATTAGTTCAGGCATATCTGTCCCAGTACAGTAGAACTTCAATGACTCAAACACCGATAGCTAAGTCGTTTTTGAATCCCTGAGAAAGTCTTCAATTAGCTCAAGGAAACACATAATTACGCAGGGATACTTTAGGGAAACTTTCCTATTTTATCATATAAAATTATTTTGCCTTACTGAGGCGATTCTAATGAGTACACGATACACTTAACATATCATTATTTTATAGCAGATCGAAAAGGCATTCCTAAGTTATCTTCATTTGCCTTCTGACCAGGGGATATGATTAACCCCCAGTGGCTCGAACTACCCCTGTCTAGAACAATTTTCCATGGTCCCAAAGATGTTCGAGCCATTAAGCTTCGACTGTACTAAGGTTGAATACGGTCTCTGTACAAAACGAATATTATTTAATACTTAGCACTGTGGGTAAAATTTTCAGCAGACGACATATTAAAACATTTCTCTTATTTTTCCAGAAAACAGATATTGACATTTCATGCAAATTGTCTCCAATCTGAAAACCTGTTTTCTGGTAAAAAAAAAACAAAACAAAAAAAAACAAAAAAAAAAAAAAAACATCAAATTGTCGTCTGCTGAAGTTGCCGATAGAGAGTTAAAGGTTAATCCATGCTGCTGCCAAATCATGCAGCTGAGTATTTCTTACTGCCGACACTTATACTCCATTACGTCAGTTGTATGTATAATGCGCATCGTAGAAAAAGGGCCTTATGCCATACGAGGACAACGGGGGTCACATCAGGCTGAGCATCTGTGCAGTCTGATCGGAACCGTCTGTGTACGCCAATATCTTATACTGAATCCTATAATTTTGTAAGGGAACAATGAATGCCCTGACCAAACGACACTAACGCTCACGCCTGTTTGCCCCGATATTTAGTATGAGTACGGTATTTGAAGAGCGGCGTAAATGCGTTTCCCGCCTCCAATTCCAGGTCTATACTACTGTTTAAGCATTTCCTCTCTCAGGTACTGTATGTTTCACATGTGATTAAGAGGTTCAGTGCCTCAAACGCTACTTACGTATATTTGGAACCCGAGTAGTAGCGCTTCGCACCTAAGACATAATCCGGGACTTAGCGGGAATATCACCCCTCACTTAACCCAGTTATGCCCAGCGTTCCATTAAAAAGGAAATTGGCGAACAGTGTAGACACTGATCAGATGCCGCAGAACGCGGCGTCTTATCAGATTCTACACTGTTTGCATTAAATATAGGAATTTCTATAAAACACGGTAAAAGTGGACCGATCCGAAGTTTGAAGGTAGAAGTGTCCATTCGGCATAATCAATGTATGCTGTGAGCAATAGCGATGCAATGAAACCTGTTATTTTTCAAAGTAAGCAGACACGAACCACGTTTGAACAGTTAGACCACTTAACCCAAATAAGCCTGGCGTCCTTTTTATGGGAAATAGGCAAACAGTGCAGTCCTAGATCAGACGCCACATTATGCTGCGTCTGATCAAGGTCTTCACTGTTTGCTTACAAGAATTTCAATTACAAATAGAACAAAAATGAAGAAAAAACTGACACCCCTTAAATAACAAATGGACTCATCCAATGTATAAGGATGGGAAAGTCAGTTAGGATTATATGGGTTAAGTAAAATATGTTTGTAGTCATCTTGATAATGGTGAAACACTAGATTGTCAGATAATCCTTGTTAAAGGCTCAATATTCCTCAAAAATAGACATTTTTTTTATCCAAGAAAGTTTTAATGAATTGATACATGTTATCAATACGATCGTTAAATGTGACATCTGACAGCCTGTAAAATTTCAAATAGTCTCTCGTTTTTGAACTCGATCAAAAACGAAATGATTTTTATTGTATCTCTGAACTAATGTTGGCAACATGAATTCAGGGATACATCATTTAATATTTGATCCAGTTCAAGAACGAAAGACTAACTGAAATTTTACAGGCTGTAAGGAGCCTCGATTTGTGGTCGTATTAGTACCATATATTAATTTACTAAACCTTTCTTGGATAATAAAATGTCTATTTTTGAGGAATATGGAGCCGTTAAGAGACTGCGACACACAGTGAAATTCATTTTTGATATAACAAATTGGCCGGACCAGAGCATTTCCCACAAGATTGCCTGTACGCCCTGCGAAAGATCAGCCTGCGCTTCCAAAATGTACGCTCTCTGCATGAAGATGCTTTGGGTTCTGTGCAATCAATACAGCGCACGATTTCGACAATAAACTGGATGTTTTGGAAAAAAATGTATTAAAAGATGTTTTTGCCTTTTTTCATTGATTTTAAATTGTTGATGTTCCGTAATAATATTGTAAAAATTTCAGAAATTTTGATCAAGTAGTTCCAAATTATCTAACCTATCACTTTTTTTCATAGTTTGCAATCACTTTTACCATGGGAAAAATGAAAATATTCGAGGTTGTTAAAACAAGCGACTAGAATAATAGTTTTTGTGCATAGGTAATTGCGACAAATGATTTTGCATTTCATCATGATAAAAGTTTGCAAATTTACTTCTTCTGTGTAAAGTAGCAGGAAAAAAATGTCACTCCAAAAGATGTCGAAAGGAGAGTAGGCAAAGTAGATATGCTAATACAGACGACTCTCGATATCTCGAATTCCAAGGGACTGTCTGAAATACTTCGAGATATCCGTACTTCGACATATCAGATTTGCAGAATTGAGGAAAAACTAATTTGATTAACCACAATCAAATATATGTGTAATTTGACTCCTGAAGTTAGAGATATATTGAAAATATTGTGGAAAAGAGGAGAAATTGCTCCTTAGTTCCTCTTTTCCACAATATTTTTTACCTGTTGTTAGATTTTCATGTTTAGGCAGGGACCAGATCTTCACTTCGAGATAAGCGGTTATTCGAGATAAGCGAGTTCGAGATAGCGAGAGTCAACTGTATTTGTTTATACTTCGAAAAATGCAAATGTTGTGAGCTTTGAAAAAATATATATTTTACGACACCACTTGCACTGGTTCCGAGAAAATTGTAGATCTCATTTTAACATCTCCTTTGTCGTTGCCAAAATATACTTAGGCAAACAGTTTTGTACGACTATATAATTATTTTTAGAAATGCAAATGTAAATGTTTGCATTTTATACTGTAAGTTGTGATGCTTTTTTCTGTTCTGTAATGATTTATATGAAACGCTTATGTGCAGACCGATTACGTCCTACTGAGTGGAGACGCTTACTTTATAACTCATGTAAACTGGAAACCAATGTCACCAAAGTGAAAACAAACGCAAGTTTCGTAAATTTCTGCCTCTACGTAAAGCGGTGGATCACAGAAAGCCTTTGGCGGCTACTAGCCGTTTAGATAAAAGTGATAAGGGCAATGTCTAAAGGACCTTAACTACTAATCTGCTGGATGCAAGAATATGCTCGTTTTTTAAAATAACCGACCAGCGTATGTATAATGTGTTCTCTTTTATGATAAAAACCCTTTTATTATTGGTTTTCAAAGTCAGCACCAATCTGAAATTATCTTTTAATTTAGTTGTCTGTTAGCCCAATATTAGGCCAGCTATATGCTACAAGACACTTTGGCTCTTAAACGGTCATGGCGAGATGAATCACTTTCTTGTGGAGATTTCTCTGTAAAAATTGTCTTTACTTCCTTCTGAAAAAGGGTCTACTCTAAAAGGAAAGAGTCTTTTTTTTCAAAATGAGAGCAACTACTTTCCTTTTAGAGTAGACCTCTTTGTTTTTTCTCTCTTCTGAAAAAGCGTATACCTAATTGAAAGAAAATCTCCATAGGGGAACAAATTCTTTCCTATTAGAGTAGACTTCTTTTCAGAAGGGGCTTGGTTGGCTGGAACCCAAACAGTGCCACAAAAGTTATTCCCCTTGTGCAAACTGGCTGAAAATCAACCAAGTGTATACAATCCCTTTAAGCTCATGTTGGATCCAATTTCCCTGTTCCATTTCTAGTGGTTTATTCACTGACTGCCAAAATCTTAGACATTTTACTGTTGCTACTAGGTTCCATACTAAAATAATTTAATGAAATAAATTATGATGATAAATTATAGTCAAAATATGTTTCGCGTATTTGGAATACGTAAGCACTAAAATTAATCTGTAAATCGCAAAACTAGTTTCGTATATGTTGACACTATTTAAGCTCAACGTTTGTTGTAAGTCTTTATTCCTGTTCAGATAAGCAGTGAAAAAAGTTAATCCACTATATGTTTTCATTTCACATACTTGTTGGTACAACTGGATACAGTCAGTATTGTATTATGAGAATATTACATTGATATTGGTATTTATAATGGATAGTTTGTAAGAAGATATTGAATCAGAAATTGATTCTATATACTACCAATGTTCAGTGACAACTTCTGTTCAGCAAAACCCTAACCCACATCCATGACCTTAAGGTCAAGGTCACGGACAGAACTTTTATGTCAAAACTTTGGTTTAAAAATTTTAACAGCTCAAACTTTCTAGACCATATGATGGATTTGGTATATATTTGGTATGTTGATAGATATATGTCCAAAGTTTAATTCAGCATTAACGCCACCCTTGCTAACGACTTTAAGAATGTAAAATGGGCTTTGTTGTCTGAAGACAGCTCTTGTTTACCAATAGCGCTTAAGTAAATTTACTCGTAAAGAAGAGATGGCTTTTAAAAAAGCATAACGTATTAGCGTTTAAGATATGTGATGTACGATATACTTTCTAGCAAGAATTTCTGATCCTTTGGTAGTTTCAGTTCAGCAAGTAAGCCTAAAGCATGCAGAAAAAGATATAAAGTACACTTACAAATTGAATGTTGGTAATCCTTATTCCAGCATTGATGCTACGTCACCCAGCGCTATAACACCACATTGGAAAAGGTTGACGCTATTAGCAAAACCGTATTGTATAAATGTGGTTTAATGTTTATCGTGGTTCAGGAGTCATCATGGCCATCTTAAAACGGTATACACCTTACCTCACTCCGTCCTAGCCCCAGTACATGTACTCTTACTATTTGCTGAAAAGAGTAGGTAATCGTTTGTGGATTTACCGCGTTCATTTCGTCAATAACCGTCTAGGTATAGTCTGGGATGTGCTCTTCCATGTCTCATATTCTTTCTTTTACTGTCACTTCGATATTTTGGCAAAAGTGTACCTCAATGCATTGGCAAGATTGTGCTTCAATGGATAGGCTAGCTTGTGCTTCAATGCATTGGCTAGATTTAGCTTCACTCACGAAAACATGCCTATATAATTTTGACCCCCTTAAACCCCACTTTTATATAGTAAAACTGGGGTTTACAGGGGTATACATTATTTTTTTCTTATTCCTGTTGAAAACATAGATTGTGGGTACTCGTTAGAACCGCCTCGTCGAGGCGGTTCTAACGAATACCACAATCTATGTTTTTGAACAGAAATATGAAAAATCTCAAAGATTTTTATCTAAAAATTTATATTTTTTGGTGGTAAAATTTTCAGTATATTTGTATAGGCTTGTTTTCGTAATGGATGCAGTGGCAAGATTCTGTTTCGATGCATTGGCAGGATATGTCTATTGATTGTGACCTTTAAGGGAGCTGACTAATCTTGG
Source organism: Anodontia alba (assembly GCA_964016985.1). Classification (NCBI taxonomy): domain Eukaryota; kingdom Metazoa; phylum Mollusca; class Bivalvia; order Lucinida; family Lucinidae; genus Anodontia; species Anodontia alba. Next base: position 24,240,294 of record OZ024837.1, on the reverse strand, counting down.
TAAACATTCGTCACGTTATATAGCTTCTTTGCCTTACTGTTGCTTTCTTGCAAACCGTGTCTCTTTTGAAAAGGGGTCTACTTTAACAGGACAGACTTTGCCCCTAAGGAGCGGGGATAATCTTTCCTTTTAGAGTTACATTAAGAACGGATGCAAAACCAGTTTCGTCAGAGTTTCGTTTACCCCCGAAAGTTTCCCTGTGAAAAGTTCAATTTTAATTAAGCAAACACTCACTTCCCTTTTGGCCATCTCTAATTCCGTGCTATTTTGTTTGAAAGCTCCACTAACAGTACTTTCACATGGTTATATACGATAGCTATCTGAGTTAAAACGTCAGAAAACGTACCCTGGACATAAGCGACCAGCGAAGAGTCTTATTATTTGCGCAGTCTGATCAAAATCTTCACTGCGCACATTTTGGATTGCAAAGGATGCAAGGTTTCTTATGCGGGCAACGAAGACTCTTATCAGACTGTGCGGATGCGCAGGCTGATCTGAGTCTTCGCTGGACGCACGTTTTGTTTCATTTCAGAAGGTACGTTTTCTCACATTGAGGCCAATATAATCTCATATTGTTTCCAATATTTATGATCTGTTGCCAACACCTGCATATTAATAACTAAAACAGCCACTGGTATTTCGACGATAAACATTTTGATTGCTTATGCGTATCGAACCAATTCTCTTTGACCTTTAATACTTTGTGTAGATTAGGAGGATCAAATATGCTATTTTCTGTCTGGATTGTTTGGTCAAATTAATTGAACTTTACTAGACATCTAATCTGCAGAACTTTATCAGATTGATCACTCATACACAGTTGACTGTATTCTTATTAGTCCGTGCAGTCGAAACTTGATTATATTTCATTTCCTTTGGGATCAGTGGGCCCATTGTGGTATATTTGAAAATGGAGTTCTGCTCATGTATACGCTAGAGGGCGTAAGCAGTGTTGCAAACTTCATTACTGCTTATGAAGAGTCTCAATAAAACCGAGACTCTCAATTTCTAATCTGTAGTATGCACTTTGTTTCTAAAGGCAATATTTTTTACGTTTATTCTCATCAGAGCCGTCAGCCTCCCTGCTTACATTCTTCTGTATGTTAGGATAATGAAGGCGGGCAGCGAAGTTTATGCTTATACAGCATGAATGCCAAGACAGATTTGGATCATGGCTATACGCATATAGCCGAAATAATGTTTCGCTTGGTGCGGTCCTTTAATATCCGGGGCCCAGCTGTTCAAAGCATCGTTAGCTTAACGAGCTCATTGGTGGTAAAATGGTAGCTGTTTAAGTAAGTACAATATCTAATTCACAGGTATTTTTGCTGAACAAATGTGAGTAGCTTTTACAAAAGCTACTCACATTTTTCAGCAAAACTATTAGCATATATGCCATATTTAATGACCAAATGGTTAACGATACGTTAACTAACGACATCGTTAGTTTTGAAAAACTTGGCCCTGGTCATTCGGACCCAATGGACAAATTTCGAATAATCTTATGACAGAATAGAGATGAAGCCGTGCTGAGAGGCATAAGCAGTGTTTGTAAATTACCTTACTGTTCATGAACATACACAAAATGTTTTCTTTACCTTGTTCTTGGCCCATGATAGCCAAACGCACGGTAGATGAACAGATAATCTATTAAACCTATGAAAATTTTGGTGACTAATAGTTCTAATATTAAGGGGAATTAGTACTCTTTTAAGGGAGGTAACTGTGTCAAAAAGGTGTTGGCTCCCTTTAAAAATACCAAATGTATACAAAATTACGAAAACTACTGACTTCACAAACAACTACGGCTAAATGTACGGCTAAATGTATAGCTAATTCACTGTTACTTTGAATTCGTTTTGATTTTAAGAGGGCGGTTCAGAAAATTCTGATATTTATGGCTTACTGTAGGTGTATTAAAAGATATGTGCACGAGCTGTACATAGGTATAAAGTATATTTCATTAGCTATACTCACATATACATGTCGTTTCTGTCAAACGTTCCGTCATAGACATATACGTGTTTTGAATAGGACCACTGAGGAGGAATGGTCATTTTTCTTGAAAGCCATGAAAGTCAGAAATAAGGGCTTATACCAAAGCTCGCAGTGCCTTAAATATTAAAGCAAAACAAATTCGAACGGAACTATGTAATATTAATGAATCTTCTGCCGTTTCGATAGTGACAGTTCGGCAGTGCTTACATAAATTCCAAATTGGAAAAATCAGCGTTGAAGTCAGTGGTGGCACTGGGAGACTTCGTACTTCTGTGACTAAAGCTAACATAGCTGGTGTCAAAGACGATACTGTTAGAGAAATAGCAGCATATGAAAGGATAAAATCTTCAGCTAGGCATACAATTTTGACAGAACATTTGCGACATTTACGAAGATATGTGCCCATTGGGTACACCGCGTGTTAATGTTAACAAAGTAACAATAAGATAACCGTGTGAAACAATAAAAATTGTCAAAACAAGAGGATAGATAAATAGGTAAATAGTGATGAAACTGGAATGTATAAGTTCGAACCCTAATGCAAGGTTAATTAGCATAGTGTAGATCTCTAAAACTCAAAACAGACCAGTTCTTACGAAAACATATCAAAGTATAAAAATATTTTTATACTATCGTCTTTAATTCCAAAAGCCCTGTTGTGCAAGTGGCTACACCAAAGCGATGTTCTGTTGTCAGCAAATTTATAAAAACAAGGTGCTAAAGAAAGTGGAGAAATACTCTCATGTTAAACGGTATCCAGAGCCTGATATACGCAACATCAGCTAAATACATGACAATGCTCCAGCTGTCAAAAACAAAATTGTTCAGGACTATTTGCACACTGAATGCACCAAACAGCAAGCTACCCACTTTCCCCTCCCAACTTCAAATATGTGACTGTTTCCTCTTTCCAAGACTAAAAAAATATGTTATTTGGTGGACATTATAGCTCGAGAAATATGTAAAGTAGAGCGATGTATTGTGCCGTAACACTACACCAAGGGCAAACTGCTTTGCAACGTTATGTTCATGGATTTCGAGTCTTGTATAGCGTATGTCTGTTAAGGGAGATTATTGAAGACATGAAATAAATTTATGATTATATTGTTTCTACATGTATTTACCATTTTATAGCACCACGATAAGAACTTTCTTAACGGCACTCGGAGAACTGTTTAGATTATTTTACTACTACTAATATGACGATGATGATTATTATTATTATTATTACGATTATTATTAATAATCTGGTTGGCTTGTATTATTAGTATTATTATTCAGGTTCAAAGTTAAGTTCAAAATGTGAAAACAAAACAGACAGACAAGACAAAGGAATTCAGATTAGATTTTATAAATCACAATTGAAAGTTTCAATTCAGACTAAAAATGAAAAACAAAACGCATTGTTATTAACCCTAGTCCTGCGGAATCCAGATATATCCTGCCTTTGCAAACAGTGTAGATCCAGATCAGTTGGCTTCTGAAGAAGCCAACTGATCTGGATCTGCACTGTTTGCCATTAAGTATGAGAATTTATATAAAAATCTAGATCAAGTAATCTGATTGGCTGAAAATTAGAAATGGGCGTGGCATTTAATTTAGCATGAAAAGGGTAATAAATTCATATTAAGGCCGCGCCATGCGAAAACGTATATGCATACAGTGAAGGCCCAGATCAGACTTCGCAAGTTCGAAGACACCTTTTCACTTGGCGCGGCCCATCTATAACTTTTCAAAGACAGGCATGATGGATTGAACAAAACAAGAATTTAATCTGCAAAATGTAAAACTCTTTTCATTATCGAGAGAACCATTTTTCAAATCCATGTATTACATTTTTTTCTAGTGACAAACTGTTTTAATTGATTTTACATGATTTTAACATGTCTGAATAACTAAACGAATATTAACAAAAGATTAATACAATAATAAGAAGATACATGTATAGTCCACTACAATTAAACTATTCCATACACCAAAACCCTCCCTTAACACACCCTCCGTTCCCAACCCACTACACACAAAGCTCACAAAGTATTATTTCATTATACTACATTGGAGCCAACCAAAAAAAAAATCTTGGCTCAAGGATTTGTATTACGTCAACACATCTTTATTGCATAAAAAGCAGTGCCGCGCGTTATTAACAGCTGTGCATTAATCGGCGAAAAGCCGTGTATTAACAGGGCAATTCACGCGCTATTAATGCACGGCTACGCAACTTTCAGTATGCTTGTACCGGAACCACAGAATTGCTGCCGTCACGAAATGTGTACTGCCCTGTCCTAGAACGAGGATAGTCCGTGGAAATTACGTTCGCGAGACATCTGTGAAAAGGCGAATCAAAAAAGTGCAAAAAAATAACGCGAAATGTAGCAAATGTTTTCAGTTTTTATGCAATAATAGCGATCGAACATGTTTTTTCAATGCATTAACATTCGGCAGGTCCCTTGGGAGGTGTTGAAAACCGCGGCCTTCGGCCTCGGTTTTCAACACCTCCCACGGGACCTGGTGAATGTTAATGCATGAAAAACCATGTTTGATCCCTATACTGCTTCTTAGTTAAAGGTGTAGATAAGCTGTTTCTTTTAACCTATTGTAGTCTGGAGACCCCTAAAAGGGCAATTGACAAAGTGTGCAGAACCAGGTCAGACGCTGCAGGGTCTCCACTATTTGCAAAATGTTTTAGCCATTTGTCTCTTGGAACATCTAAATCTCATAGCTAAAACTGAAATTGGAATTTTCTAATTTATAGTGCGGGAGAGTCTATTCAGTCTAAAATGGGTTAAACAAAACACAATATTGATATCATTTTGACTTGTCTACAAAATAAATATATTGTGGATTCTCATAAGAAGCGCCTCTGTTAGATATATTATATAATTCCGCTATTAAGACATTCGAACTTAAAATCACTCCGCTATTATTAAGAGCAGCCTGTACCAGTCACGAATGGTTTCCTCCTTATTATTCTATATTTAATATTAAGATCATCCTACAAATAAGGCCATATTCAGGCAGTCCAAAAAGGTAAAATAAGAAAATTGTCCCGAAACAAGTATATTATACGTAAAAATAAACAACATCAGCGCATGGAAGTTTATTATTTTAACTATTACCGACCGGTTTCAACTATCTGTCTTACGGAAAGGCTGCTTTTTGCACAGGAAGTCTATTGGTAATTTGAGTATGCATATAAACTGCTGAGAGAAGTTTGTTTAATGGTCAATGGAGTGCTGTTTCAAGCTGTTACACTTTTATTCTATCAATATTAGGACTGAGTTTAGATATTTAATTTGATCTAAAACATGATATACATGGCATATTACATCATGTCTGAACCTCAACCCGAGAAAACGTATATTCTGACGTGTGCGCCCAACATGTGCGTACGTGCAGTCTTATCAAAATCTTCCTCACCGCATGAAGACACTTTGCAGTCACGGCTGTCCAACATGTGCCCAGTGATGATTCTGATCGGACTGCGCGAATGCACAGGTTTATCTGAATCACCTCTGCACGCGCATGTCTAGAGGTACGTTTTCTTATGTTGAGGCTCATTTGTTTTGAGGATAAAACTGCGATGTTCATTCAGCATGCCTGTATAAAACAAACCGGCGCACAGCTTTTCCTACAATACTGCATATGCGCCCAGCATTAGCCTGGCTCCAGCCTCCAGTGACATAATATTTATTATTATAATCCTGTTTGATACATTCACTATAAAAAAAACATACCATGACTAAAATCTGGTCACGAGTTTGTCGACCGGTCTCTATAGTCATGATAATATTTTGGTTTTACTTTAGTGGATTATCAAACAGAATTAAAAGAATAAATATTTTGTCACTGAGGACTGGAGCCAGTCTAGCGCGCGGATAGTGCAGCAACCGCGCAGGCTGATAAGAGTTTTCCTTATCCGTCCTTGGTCTTTGCTGCGCACAGACTGCTCTACAAGGCTTTGATCAGACTATGCGGATGCACAGGCTAATCTGAATCTTCGCTGGGCGAACATTCGAACTTTTCCCGGCCAAATTCATAGTTTAGCATTTTAAAATACAGATTACGAAATATGCAAATTATATAAAGAGTATATACTGGAACGGTAAAATTAATATCAAAGCTACAATTTGATACTTCAGATGTTCTAGTTCTTTCAATGACTGAAGTGTACAAGATCATTGTAGTCTGGAGATCCCTAAAAGATCAAATGACAAAGACCAGCAATGTGAGAACGTGAAGATAAAGGAGTGTGTGTGAAGTTGGCTTGGGATTCGCAACTTGGATTATCGATTTTGCCCAGCCATAACCAGTACTTTTACCTAAATCCATACTTCGAACTCCAAGCCAACTTCATACACTTACATATAGGATAAAACGTAACGTTTCACATTGTACAAAATGAAGTGTTAGAATCAGCATTCGCCCGACCACCTGACATGTTTTGAAACCTAGTAACATTAACAGTTAATCAGGTGGGTAGGTACGATAGATAGATAGATAGATAGATAGATAGATAGATAGATAGATAGATAGATAGATTTCTGCTGTCCTAGGTTTATATGAAAAGGTAAGCATTTGTAATCTAAAAGACCAAACTTGAACTATCGTTTAACCATAATTGTTGGTTTTTGACTGCGTCATACAGACAACAATGTTTGGCAGCTTTATAAAATACTCTCCATCTGTGAACAAAAGTATATACTTCAGGTCTATGCTAATAGTCAACTTTTCTCTATATATGAATAGAGAATATATTGCAATATACTTCAAAAAGGTTGCCTTTGGAAACAAAGAACACACTACAGTTTAGAAAATGGGAGTCTCTGTTTTAGTGAGACCCTTCATAAGCAGTAATGAAGTTTGCAATACTGCTTACGCCCTCTAGCGTATATGAAGTTTGCAATACTGCTTACGCCCTCTAGCGTATATGAAGTTTGCAACACTGCTTACGCCCTCTAGCGTATATGAAGTTTGCAACACTGCTTACGCCCTCTAGCGTATACATGAGCAGAACTCCGGTTTCAAATATACCACAATGGGCCCAATGATCCAAAAGGAAATGAAATATAATCTGCACTATGGTAATGCACGGGGAGACGTTCTACCGCCGCCACACGGCACTAACACCAGCTGCAGTGTAGTTAAATAAACGTCAAAAAGGTTGCTTTTGGGAACAAAGAACATCCTGCAAGTCCGCTGGTGGTCTTAATATTTGGTTGAGGTGTGAGCTGTTGAGGTTTTACGGCCCAGTCAACCCAACTGGGTCATGTCGAGTGCAGTCAGTTTACCTAACCACGCTTTTACTGGACAGGCTGTCCGCTAAGCGGTTAACCAGTATTGTGCACATTATTTTACCAGAATCTGTCAACTGCCCTTCCTGAATCAATGGAAGGAAAAGAATGGCCGTAAAAATTATTTCATGATCAATCTGCACGAAAGAATGTTGCCGACCCAACGTAGGTCGAATCTGCAACCTGTTGATTACCAGTCGGATGCGTACCCAACTGAGCCACCGAGGCCGGCCATATGTTTTGGTATAAACGAGCTACAACGCCTTTAACTCTTTCGGCGCCAAATTTCAGACGACAATTGTCGTCTGCCTTTTTTCTTTAAAACCAAACTGTCACTTGAAAAGAAGTTTATATGAAAGTTGAAAGACTGAATGTCAAACGGCGCAGATCCAGATGAGAGGGCTCATGAGCCTCTCATCTTTATTCTGTTTGCAAAAGCCTACTACAGTCGAACCTCAATGGCTCGAACATCCTTGGGACCATGGAAATTCGTTCGAGACATAGGGAGTTCGAGCCACTGAGGTTTAATCATAGCACCAGTTCAGGAAGTAAATAGCGATAATTTAGGGAAATCTTTTCGATTTTCTACACGGTGATTGTATGTTGAGTGTACTCATTAGAATCGCCTCGAGGCGATTCTAATGAGTACACACAACATACAATTTCATGATAAAGTAAGAAAATTTCCTTAAATATTTGTTTTCTTGAGCTATCGGAAGAATTTCGGAGGGACTCAAAAACGAGTTCGAATTAGCCATAGTAAACGAGCCATCGGTGTTCGAGCCATCGAGGTTTGACTGTATTATCGACTGTGGCAGTGAAAGAGTTAAATGTATTGCCCACATGCGTTACTCCCTTTTCACTGCGTAACACATATTCAATATTCAAGCTATTTATAGGATTTATTGGGCCCATGAAATGAAACATTGTTAAATGCATACTTAGAAGACGGAGGGTATTAAGGGGGTACCTGATACACTTTCAGGGAAGACGCCTCTGCCAAATACATGTATTTGTCACACTTCTGAAAAGGGGTCTACTTGACAAGGGAACAGGAAGGAAGGCAATGATCAGGAATCGATATATTTACCTAACACCTTCCGTCCAAGACACCAAATGTAAAGAAGGACATACTAAAAGCAACGGCACCGCAATCAAAACACTACATGCATAAAGTCAAAAAGGACAATTTCTTTCTGTCCAAGAGGGAGAAAAGTATTTCCCTTTTAGAGTAGACCTCTTCAGGCGGACAATAAAGACTGATCAGCCTGCTCGAATGCGCAGGCTGATCAGATTCCTCGCTAGGTACACATGCAGTCTTGTAGGAAATGCTGTGCCCCGGCTCAGTTTATATATATTCCCCGGATACTTGTGATGCTATTAATAGAAATGCATGAATGAAATGCTGAATCGAAATTTCCGTAACGTTAGACTGTACTGAGTATTATCTAACAACGAATAGCTTGTACTTTATGCCACAGAATATTGATAAATGTTATACATATCAGTGATTTTATGACTAGGCCACCCACATCTGTCACTTGCTTTTGCATTTATCCTACAGACAAAATAAGACTCCTTGCGAGAAAAAAAAAGACTTCGAACTTTTTGGCGAATCAATAGTTCAGTGCGCATGCTCGGCCTATAGCTAGTCCTCATGTCTAGTTCTTTTGCTGAAATTTCCCCTTGGCTTATTGCTTAATTTAGCGAATCACATAGGCTCTGGGGAGACTGCGTGGTACGCAGTCTCACCTGAACTTTGCTTTCACATATGCTATAAAGGCTATTTTCTCATGAATCGGCTCAAATGGATAAATATACTACTCAACAGAAATCAGGTACCACTACAGTTCCGTCCTTTTGATTACTATTTGATAACATATTCGCATCTATTCACTTGACTAGTTACAGTACACGTGTCGTGTAGTTATTATTTTAATAATTCGAGCATGTCTGTAGGATCGCTAGACACAAGACAACACAAAAATGCATGTGGTTAATAAAACGTATTTAACTACATTGCCGCGCATAGACAATGTTTCTTGTTATGTAAAGTACAAACAAAACATGAATGAATTTACCGAAGAAAGATCAGAATCGCAAAGCACAGCCTTCCCGAGGCACCGGAAGAGGAAGAAAGACATGAAAAAAAAGAAGAAAAAAACATGACAAAACACAACAGCACAATTGCAATAACCGACATACAAAGACGAAGTGCCGAAGTTAACAGCCAATATAGGGATCAAACATGGTTTTTCATGCATTAACATTCACCCGGTCCCGGTTTTCAACACCTCTAAAGGGACCTTGCGAATGTTTATAGATTGAAAAACCATGTTCGATCGCTATTATTGCATAAAACCTGAAAACATTTGCTACATTTTGCGTTATTTCTTGCACTATTTTGTTTCGCCTTTTCACCGATGTCGCGCGCGAACGCTTTATCCATGTACTATGCAATTCTGTGGCCCGGAATGAGCACATTGAAAGTTGCGTAGCCGTGCATTAACAGCGCGTGAATTGCCTTGTTAATACACGGCTTTTCGTCGGTTAATGCACGGCTATTAATAACGTGCGACACTGCTTTTTATGCAATAATAACATATGTAATTTCCAATTTTTTGACCATTTCACTTTCGTACAATACCATTTAGCTAAGGTCTGTGGATGCGCAGGTTGATCTTCTTTGGGCACACATGCAAATTGGTAGAAAATGTTTATCCCGGCTCATTTATTACGTGTAAGATAATACAGCTCAGTTGTCATCTTTAGAATGACGGTATGCTTTATATGAAAACACTGTACAGCAATTGGGTTTATTACATGACTGTATACATGTATCACCATCACATATTATACATGCCTAAACTTCACAGTAAGAGACCCAAGGTGGTGGTGAATCTTGCAAAGAAAAACAAAAAACCATCATACCTTGACCAGAAAAAAGTCATCATACCTTGACCGGAAAGATATATAGCCGAGTCTTCGTATGTAGAATGGGTGGTTATTACTGTATATGAAAATACTGTGTAGCAATTCATTTTAATTCAAAATGAATTGCATTGCAGCAAAATATGCATGCAACATTTTTCATTTGTGACTGGCAACAGTAGACCTAGTGTAAAAATGATGTAAAATAATAGGCTGACCATGCTTATATCACAATTAAATACCCATATTACAGTTAACGCCAGAATTTAAAACTCTATGTTTAAATTCTTTTGGAGTGTCTACCCCAAAACATGTATTTTATGGAGAATTGACCGGGCATGTTATGTTTATGGAAACATTATTGTTTATTATAATTCGTCTCCTAATGTTCCTAACAATGGTCTTTCTCAAGATTAGTTTGACAAAAGTAGATTTTGAGTGGTACGTAGCAAACCTTTTACTTTGCACTTTTACGAAACGTTAAACTATTAAAATGAATTCAGGGCGAATAAAATGATTTCATAAACTTTAAGTACAAATGTCCAAAAAGTGTTTGAACAAATTTGACCATATCACATAAAACAGTAGTACGAAATATTCTTAACATGTGTTTTCATCAATGTCAATCGTAGCAGTCATGTTAGATGCACAATTAAACTGTTTTAGTGTCAATCGATTTCTGCATAACTCAATGACAAGATAAATTGCATAGAAAATCATACATGTTGCATTTTAAAAACAATTTTAGGACTGAAATGTATTATTGGTCTCAGGAAGTAAAAAGTAAAAAAGGTTTCCTCCTTTAAAATCAACAAATGGCTTCAAGTATACTTGTGCGTTAAATTTAATGCATCCACAACGGACAATCGACATTCAATGTTCAGTCTCAGCATTGATAACCATATTAAAAATGGTAAAAGTCTGAATTAAGTTTTCATAGACTTGGAATTAGACAAGTACCGCCTGGTCCTCCGTAGAAACTTGAGCGTTATAAACCAAACGCAATTCATGCAACTCTGCTATAAAGTGGTTTTATATACAGCATTGTACAAGCTGTCCTTCAGTAACAAAATTAGTTGTGTATTATTCCGCTCCTAGGGTTAGCAAAATGTTCCCAACGGGGGAATTCCTCACCTATCATTTTGGGTAAGATGTTTTTATGTATTTGATATTAAAACAAAAAAAAAAGGACCAGTTGCAGTAACGGTAATTACTCAAAATTCTATTTGACCTTCATTGTTTGCATTTCATTTAGTCCTCATTACTACATATATATTGTTCAGCGCCACAATGCTAACTTCCAAAGGTTTTACTATTGCATTCAAGTAGAATAGAACTTATTATCCCCGCGCTTTTCGAAGAAAAAGCGAAGATATTATACCCCGTCCGTCCGTCCATCTGTAATTTCACACCATTGCTCCTAGACCATTTAAGCTAGAATCTTAAAACTTTCACAGGCGATAGCCCTATGGATGAGGACTGAAGGAACGCATTTGGAATATTGATGTGCACGGAGATATGCGATGGCGCTGCCGCGGGGATATTCGATGGCGCGCCATCGACCTGCTCTAGTTCCAAATTATAATGTCAACGAACATACAAAATAAACAGTCGACGCCTACATTGTTATCAGAATATGATTTTGGTATCTGTGCTAACAAGTGCGATGGATTTAATGTATTCGCTCTTGTATTGTAATTTGCGTTAGTGGTCCTCTTCTTTTCCTGGACAGTATATGTGACAGTTTATCACAATATGAAATATAATCAGGTTATAATTAATATTTTACACAAAAGTTTTAATAATTTTAGAACTACTATGCTGTATCTATATAAAATAAACAACTGCATAACAGTTTTGCCTGAGTCCGATTTTCTTTGTGAAACAAGATGCGTAAGACAATTAAAAGGCCTCTATCTTATTTCACGTTGAGGGCGGTCTAGACCTATTCTTCTGTTTCGCAGTGTCGATTCGGTGATGGATGTTTCTGAGAGTAAATGCCAAAATGGCAAAAGTCATTAGCAGGTTAATTTTGTTAAACCAATTGTGGCTTCAGTCTTGCGTTGTGTTTGGCATATTGCATGTTTCTGCATATGTGCGCATGAGAAAGTTACCAGACGAGGAATTATTCACAGGCTCAGACAAATATTCATAGACACAAGTTAATCAGTAGGATATCACATACAAATGGGAGTAATAAGCCGGAGCACAACATTTTAATACAAGATTGCATGCAAGCACAGCGAAGACAGACCAGACTGCGCAGTCTGATCAGTCTTCGCAGGGCTCTGTGAGGATAACCAAAGATCCAAAGCGTCTTTACTCGTACAGCAGACTCAGATAAGACTGCGCGGACGCACAGGCTGATCTGAGTCTTCGCTAAGTGCACATGCGATCTTATAGGAATTGCCGTGCCCCGGCTCAATTGATGTTTAATGTGCCGAATAGTTTGCCCATTATTCCACCACTGTATTCGTCATGTAACAATGGAATAATTCCTGTTTGAGGAAACCTTCATGTCTGGCTGAAGTTTTGAAGAGAAAACCAGGCTTGTTTTGCAGACTGAGCAGGGTTAACATTGCGATATTAAAGTACACTTAATAATACGTAAATGAGGTAGATATTAAATAGCCAAGTGGTCGCTATAGTGCTTTATATATCAGTATTATATCCGGTGTTCTCTGAGACTGGAGAATGTTGAGTAAAGCCTGTGCATACGTCCAATGTTCGCCGATTTGACTGAATATAACATTTGGACTTTGTATGAGCTCCCCGGCTGCGCTGATGCTTAAGTTTGTATGGGTTTCCGCTGTTCGTATATAATATTTCAACATTGTTTGATGGATGGTGTTTTATACGTGACATAATTAAACGCACAATTATTAAACTGGCAATTACAACAATACATCTCGACAAAATATCCACTTCAATACGGAACGCGAAAACATGTCAAAGTAATTCATGCTGGGACCACATTACTTTATCGTCTTGACTTAAGCTGTTTATATTCTATGTGGACTAATGGAGCTCCGTTCAAAATATGATTCTTTATCCTACTCTTAGTTGCCGTTGATTTAGTTGTAGTCAATGGTATCGGATTTGTACAAAGAATACGATTATAAGATACATGAAAGATCGCTTTAAAAGATAAGTACATGAAAGACTGCTTGAAAGATAAGAATGTACCTCTCTTCAGCGTGTTGGTAATCAAGTCATATGCCGATTGCATTCCTGCTGTGATTGATATCGCAGTGTGTTATGAGAAGGTAATTTGCACGTTTTCGGGAGAATGTCTAATAAGCAGCTTGATTGCTTAGAACGTACGAAAATGTCACTGACGCCAGCATCGAAGCCTTGAACTTTATGGACAGTTCTAGTTATTGATCTGGCCATGCTTCATGTACTAGAATACACCTTTAAAATCCAGGTGGTTAATCTCCAGACACAGTAATATATTAGTTTACGTGCTATTTTTATCAAGATAACGCATTCTTAATTGAATTTGTCGAGCAGGTCTGATCACTAGTTTATCTGGCTCTTAACTTTGTTGACTTTCAGTGTTAATAGAAACGAAAATATCCTCATCTCGTGCTCGAGATAAACAAATGGACATCTATGGTTCCTTGACAAAATACATCTGGGGATACGCCTGGTTTGCAGCACTTTGAAGTCGCAGAATGTAAGTGAACGAAATTCAATAAATCATTTTACTTCCAACAATGAAATCAGACGACATGTTGGACGGTGAAGTCGGGAAGTCTGTGAGTTTGAATTCGATCAACAGTACGACTAATCATATTAACATATCAAACACGACGATCGCGGAAATAAGCCAGGTAAGTTCATATTGTCAGATAAGATCTCTAAATAACCCTTTGGTAACACAGAACACAAAAAATAATGAAAATCGGAGTCTGGGTTTTATTGGTACTCTTCGTATGACAGCATTGTGGTTTAAGCGGAACTCGATTATCACAGATATCAGAATGGGCTGAATGAAAATAAAAATAAATCTGCGCTATGATGAAGTAAATGGGGCGGCGTGCGGTATATGACCGCCACTCGGCACTTAATACCAGCTGCAGTCAAGTCAAATACAATCTAAAACCTCAACTCTTTTTTTTGGTACCGGGCAAGTAAAGTGTACATGCACCTTATCAGCATGTGCTTTCGCACAATCAGATCATTGTATTTTTCTAGCACAAGACTTAGGTTTAAGAGATTATAAAACTTTTTTTCGCACTCAACTAAGCTGAGCATGAAATTTGCCCTGCTAATAAATCTGAATTTACTAACAATTGCAAATACTTTCTTGCTAAACATAGCTGAGCATGAAACTTTCTCTGCTAATAAATATGAAAATGCTAACTATTGTTGGTATTTTCATATTTATTAGCAAGGAAATTTTCATATTCAGCTGAGCTCAGAACGAAAAAAGTTATATATATTCTCGGGACCTGGTGGTCACTGGTGACTTCTTACAATAAATCTTCCATAGACTTTTATACATTTATAAATTGTCAGGAAACTGAAATTATTTAAGGGAACTTGGTACACTTGCATAAAATATTTACTGTTATTTTTACAAGGTAGACAACTTTCGTAACCTTCGGTTTGCTTTCTTGCAGACCAAGTCCCTTCTAAAAACGAAGAAATAATTGGCTCCAAAATGTAACAGTCAATCGTTTTAGAAAAGACCCCGTTTCAGAAGGGAGTCAAAATTTTGACAGAGTTACATGTACCTCCTGTAAAAGTGTATTTGTTCCCCTTAAAAGTTCTGATGACAATGTAATAACGTAAGGGAATAAATGATTGATTATATGTATAGAACGCCATTGCCTTATCGTATGGGTACATCTTTTACAATTTAAATTCATCCGCACTTTTTCTTTGTATAGTCGGTATCTAAAATCCCACTCACCCAAGGAGCAAACTTTACTACATGTGTATTTCCTTGAGTTATAAACCTTGCGGCAGATCACCGCCAGACTCTTACCTAAACTGTACAATGTATAGTTCACATAAAACAAATACTCTTTCATAACGGTATAAACAAATGCTACTGCTTCTAACATACTGGTTTGCGAGGATGAACCCACAATGTGAGTGGGACTACATCAACGCACCGGGGAACAGCATTTTCTACAATATTGGATGTGCGCCCAGCGAAGAGTCAGATTAGCCTCCGCATCCGCAGGACGCTCTGTGGATAGACACGGATCCAGAGCGTGTTAGGTGGACATCGTATAGTCTGATCAGTGCAGGCTGATCTGAATATTCGCTGGATGCATTGCAATTTCTAGGAAATGATGTGGTCCGGCACCGTCATGATATTTATACCGGATAGGCGCGTATTGAATGTCTCACAAATTTTTGTAAATGAGGATCTCTGCTCGTTATGTTTATTGTTGTTATTTCTTACAAAGCTTCTTAACAGTATAAACGGAACACTTAGTATGCTGACGACAAATGTAGAAGACACAACATGATCGGTAGTTTTCATATTTATCCTAGGAAAAAAATGACTTGACAGTTTATACAAGTCGTGGTATGTTAAGTCCTATTTTCGGAGAAAAAAATGAAAGAAAATCAAAGCACGGAGAGTGCTTATGAAGGCAATAGCCTGGAATTCTATAAGACACTAGAACTGATCGGGATTTAGTCCTTTTTGATACCCAATAGCCCCTTTTCGGTGTCTAGTACGACCCCGGCATGGGTAACACCATGTACCAAACGCTAAAGATTTGGCGTATTCATATTCATCCGACGACGATATTGTACTCAATATAATTACGAGGGTCGTGCAAAAAGTTCTGTCACTAATAGGCTTCCTTAGTTTTATCCCATGTATATATTAACATGCTTCACTGCACTTGAATGGTGTGTTGAATAGCTAACGATACCCGTTTATTTCGTGCAAATTGCTTTCCAACTGACCGAGTTATTTCAACTTAAAATAGATGAGGTCATATACACTGACCAATTTACTTGTTACATTGGTACATGGACCAGAAGAAATTCGTAGCTATATTAAATACCGCATTAGGCTTAATAAAAGATTTCAAAGCAGATATTTAATGAATTTTGTGGTATATATGAACCTCAGACCATTTCAATGCGCACAGTGTTTAGGTTGGTTAAAGCTTTTAAAGCTGGGAAAGTTTCTGTTGAAGATGATACCCGTCCTGGAAGGCCTAAAACCTCTGTTACCAAGGCTAACATCGCTGCTGTAAAGATTGTGGTCGAACAGGATGCGCCATTGTCTGTCAAAGATATAGCTAGTTGTACTGGCATATCAGAAGGCAGTGTGCAAACAATTCTTAAAAAGCGTTTGTACCTGAGAAAGGTTTGCGCTAGGTGGGTACCTCATTTGCTTACTGTGAAGCAAAAGATACAACGCCTTAAATGTGCCCGGGAACTTTTGAAACCATGCAAAGGCTGTTATAGTATGGTTATTTCTAACTTGCTAACAGGTGATGAAACCTGGGTGCACATGTTTGAGCCACAAAGAAGAGCTGATAATAAGCAATGGAAGCGAAAAGATAAAAAACGCCCATGTATTGCCAAAAGAACGGTAAGTTCGAAAAAGAGATTGTACGTAATTTTCTTTAATTCAAGTGGGCCAGTCGTTCAAGTGCCTTGTCCATCTGATCATACAGTCACTGGCCGATTCTTCAAGAATTCTGTAATGAAGAAAGTGAAAGAGTTTTACAATAAGAAACGATCAAGCAAAAGATGGTTAGGAATCCACCTTTTACTTGACAACACCTAGTCTCATAAGTGTAAGGTTGTTAAGTCTTTTTTGGCTTCTAAAAAGGTGAACGTTTTAAACCATCCACCTTATTCACCTAACCTGAGTCCCTATGACTTTTTTTTTATTTCAAAGGCTTAAGAAAATGCTTTCTGGAAATAAGTATACGTCTAGAAGTTCTCTTTGCAGCGCCGTTTATCAGTGTCTCCAACAGATACCAAAAGAATATTTATCTGCTTTACACGACTGGGTAAAAAGGTTACGAAATGTGTTTCAGTAAAGGGGGAATACTTTGAAGGTTTGTAATAAAAATATGTTAAGATGATAAAACGTAGCAAGGAAGTAATCCGAACCCAGTGACAAAACTTTTTGCAGGACCCTCGTATAATCTCATTTCTTCAAAAGTTTGAAGTTTTCTTGGGTTTTGTTTATTTATTCGCTATTTATAAGCATTAGAGTGTGTAAGGCTAATATGTTTGAATGCAGGATATAGCGTTTTCAGTGTTAGCAGAGAGCTATTTGTTAGGTAGTTATTAGGTTGGTAGTAATAGGAAAATGGATTGTCGAAAAGCGGTATGTTAAATCTGGTGGCGGTCTGACAACCGCCCCGACAAATCAATTAACGCTGCAAATATTTACATGTAGCGTTTAAAGGATTAAAAGCAGTGAGCAAGTTTGATTGGTCGAGAGCACTTAGGTAAATCAACTGAACAGGAATGTTCCCTGCGTATATTTCTATAATAATCTGCAGGTATTATAACATGTTTTATAAAGTAACATAACCAAGTTAGAATTTTAAGAAATAAATGTGTAGACTCCGGTGAATCACAAATATAAAAATATAAGTCAGGGCCAAGATGTTCAAAACTAAAGATGTCGTTAGTTAACGTATTGTTAAAACTTTGATCATTAATTATGGTATATACGCTGATATTTCACAGATATTTTTGCTGAACAGACATCAGTAAAAATACCTGTGAATTAGAGATTGTACTTACTAGAAAAGTAAAAATTTTCACCACTAACGAGCTTGTTTAGCTAACGATGCTTTGAACAACTGGGCCAAGTTTGTGAGTGATTCGTCGGCGTGTGTGGGTGATTTGTCTTGTCAGAGCCCATTTTTCAGCAAACACCTGTCGGCGTGGCAACTTCGATATCAGTCGCCGCAACATTGTGTGTGTACAACCCAATGTAATCTGAATAATGTCGGTATCTAAGGTGAAGATTAGAATCCTGTAAAACTGGTTTAAAAGCCTCTGCAGTTTTATAAACTGTTTACCGCTCTAGCGGGGTTCTGATATTGTTTCTTTCTTTGCATTAATTTGTGATCCATTTGTTCGTTAATGTTTGTTGATCATTTCAGTGATCTGGACGTTTAGCTGTATGTTCTGACTGAACGTTCCTATTTGTTGTTTATAATTTGGTGACCTAGTTCTAATTTGCAAGTTCGGCATTGATGAAAGATTGTCTTCAGAAATGGTTCGGATACACTGGTGCGTTCTAAGGTCCATTTTTAATTGTTCATGATGCAAAGAACTTCTGCACAATAATGAACCCATTGAAGACAAAGAATAAAGTAAAGACCTCGAAATGAGCAGACTCTATTTTACTGAGTTTAATACAATCGAACTTCAGAGGCTTGAACATCATTTGGGCCATGGAAATATGTTCTAGACACGGCGAGTTCCAGCCATTGAGGGTTAACCATATAGCCAGGTCAAGAGGCAAATGAGGATAATGTAGGGATATTAAATATGGCTATGTGGAGATGTGGAGTGTACTCATTACAACCATCTCGATAAGGCAATTATAACGACTACAAAAAAAGAACTGGAATTCGAATCAGTCTCAATACACGACCATCAGTGTTTGTGTCATTGAAGTAACTATGGTCTATACCTCTAAATACCGACTTGAGCGATTTTCTACTTTCGTTTGAACCAAAAACGGCTCATCAATACCAGAGTACAAGAAACATAAACCACACTGTCAAGAAGTATGGTCGGCATCCGACGTGCGCAACACGGTACTCGGTGCCAGCTAAGCTAATGAAAACCAAGTTGATTTTCGTGAAGTCCTGCAGAATCCTTGTGCCAAATGAGTATCGTACATGACAAATCAAGGTGAATGGATGTTCCTCCAAAGAGTTCATTTAACCCTTTCACCCCTGCGTTTCTAGAAAGGACTCTTCCATCGTTGGATTTGGTCACATATGTTGCCTCAAATAGGGGAGTCAGTCAAACATATAGAACAATATAGCAAACAGTGTAGATCCTGATGAGATGCCTCGTAATGAACTGTCTTAGCAAGAGCTACACTGTTTGAAAAAGTAAAAGTATCTGTTTTGAATAACAGAATTGAGAAGGTATAGCGCAGTCCGCTTTGATAAGGGGTATTTCTTAACCAGAAAATCCCTATTCTCCTTTGCTAGAGTGGTCACCTTTTGAAAAGAGGTTTAAATTCTTTCAGAGCACAGATGTTTCTCAGGTGCACCTTAATTGATGGAGATCTAGCACTATAACGTTGCGGTATATGACTTTGTGAAACAGAGCTCAAAATTACCCTTTTAACTGCTTGTTGTCGTGTGCGCCTTCTCAAGGTACTGGTCACTTTCTCTTCGACTTACAAGCTTCTTTCAGTTTTATGCAGGCAAACGTTACATCTGTGAATTTTTCTAACAACCATAGGCCAGTTTAATACAAATAATATTAGTCTGCTTGATGGGGTTACGTACGACCTGCTGGTTGTAAGTGTTCAATATTGATGTTACTTGTTGTTTGTTTACAAACCGCAATAATAAGCACTGTCTTTGTCTTGCGCAATGAATTTCTATTTCAATCCAACGTTTTCACACTCTGTGATTTTCTGTTATTTCAATCCAAAGTTCAAGTGGTTTGTTTTGTTAAGATGTGTTGTGCCGATTTGCTAAAGCTCATTGTCAGAAGTAGTCTGAAGGGGACTGTATATACTTGGTAGATTTTCTGCAATTTTTCATCCCCAGGGACTTCCTGTTTGCTCTCCTAAGCTCCTTTTGAGAGGGTATCCTATCTAAAAGGAAAGATGTGCTCCTTAGGGAGCCAACGTTTTCCTTTTAGAATAGCTCCTTTTTAGAAGAGATGCAAGACAATTTTGACTGAATAACCATCCCGAAAAATGCACCGACTCACCTTAAACTAGCTAGTCTGAGCCAGAAAACCTCACATTACGAAGACACGCCTATTCAAATATGTAGAAAATTTCACCTCCAAAAAAACTGAAAATTTTTAGATAAAAATTCTGATATTTTTCATATTTCTGCCCAAAACATAGATTGAGGACACTTGTTAGAACCGCCTCGGCGAGGCGGTTCTAACGAGTACCCAGAATCTATGTTTTGAGCAGAAATAAGTAAAATAATGTATACCCCTGTAAACCCCAATTTTACTATATAAAAGTGGGGTTTAAGGGGGTCAACATTATATAGGCATGTCATGTTTCCGTAATGAAGACTCCAATTATAGGTATAAATGTAACCGTGTCCGGTGACCTGTGATTTCTGGTTTCAATTTTTAAAAAAAAACTTGGAACATGAGACCTGAAGCCACAAAACAAGGTTATATTTTGATCCAAGTTTTCAAATTTGTGTTTATGTTCATCGTTCTCAATTGACTTTCCTTTAAGAATCTATTTAAAGACATAAAGATAAGATGTGACTCGTTCAATAGCCTTATCCCTGATAATAGACTGCGCACAACAAAACCTAGTACGTTGTATACGTTCAATAAACGATGAAGGCCCAATAGTAGTATTCAGTACTGGCTTACGAATCTGATGCATAGGTAATATAATATGACCCTTCAGAAGGCCTCTTTACAACCCTCTGTTGGGATTTCATAAACACCTCTTAATGGTATACCTTTGATCTATCTTGTACAGCGCCTAGGCATGGGCAATAAAATCATTTGTGAGTGGTCTCATTTTAGCTATGTTTTAACTTGTCAGTCAGCCATCACGAAACATGCCTATATAATTTTGACCCCCTTAAACCCCACATGAAATAAGCAAAGGTTTTGAAAGAGTTTGACATCGGGGACTTCTTCATAAACTAAATTCTGTGGGTATCAGAAGACGTTTATTGAACAGGTCCACCGATTACCAAACAAACCGAAGACAAAGATCAGAACCTGGCAAAAGCTTATCAGGTTCCATCATTTGAAAATCTAAACCGAAATGTTTGTGGGAGGTAGTATCTTGAATTGGTCTATTATGTAGGATTAGTTGTGTGGATGCCTTAGGGCAGCATATCTTCTTTAAATAAGAAGAGATTCAGATTTAGCAAGATTGAAAGTGACAAGCCATTTTGTTGCTTTAACATAAATTTTGGAAAGGTTGTTCATAACAGTATTTGCTCGTATCTAAAGCTTGGTCAAGAACAAATATATTACGCTAACTCAAATTTCAGTTTGATCGCAAAACTTTGTAAATTAATTGTTTTACAGCCATACTGGAATACGCACACGTCGTATGGGGTAGTTGCACACAGTATGATTAAACTGAGATCGAAAAGATGCAACTGCAAACCGGTAGTTAGTGTATCTTGCTTCACTATATAATGAATTAGGATGGAAAGAACTCAGCTCTCGACGAAGAAAATACAATATTGTTCTTTTCTGCAAAATGATTAACAGACTTTCTCCAAATTATTTGAGAAAATTAGTTCCATAACAAGTGGGTCAAGCTTCTTCATACAATCTAAGAAACTCTGAGAATAGTAGAATATTCCACAGCAGAATATGTTAAAATGTCTCTAAATACTGATTTATGAGAAACACAATCTTATTACTATGTCGGTGATAGACTTGACAAATACATCATGCAAGCCTTCAAATTAACTGTAGCTCTCTAAATATGATCTGTACCATAAAGATATCATTGAAGATCCGAGATGCACATGTGGACAACCCGATACTACTACCAGAATGCCGAAAATATAACACTATAAGAACGGATATGATGCATGAAGTATCAAAGTCCTGCTTATAACATTACATATCCTATTGTTTGGCAACATCGCTCTAACAGACAAAGCGATGAATCAATTTTCAAGTATGTGCATAAATTTATTCGAAGAAGCAAACGCTTTGAAATATCTTCTTGATCTTTCCTATTAACAAACAAATATCAATATTAATTTCCATACAACCAAGTACATAATAGGTCACCTAAACGTTGCCTAACATTCCAATATGAAAATACATTGTAATTTACAATCGGATATAGTTTATAAGTCTCAAGGCTTGATGTGAGCTTTGACGTTTATTTACTAAACGTAGGCTCTCATACCACTTTCTTTGCCTCTCGCCTATATTATCTGAGCAAGCGCATGACAAAACCTACAAAATGGTCTGTGCGCCCAGCGAAGACTCAGATCATCCTGGGCATCCGCTCAGTCTGATAAGAGTTTTTGCTGTCTGCATGAAGAAAGTTTGGATCCTTAGCTACCCACTGAGCGCACAGCAAAGACTCTGATTAGACTGGGCGGACGCCCAGGCTTATCTGAGTCTTCGCTGGGCGCACATGCCATTTTGTAGGTTTTGTCGTGCGCTGGCTCATATGATATTGTAGCTGTAAACTAATTCGTGTCGATTCGTATTGTATTCTTATACGTTCCTATCACTCTTATACTTCTTCTGAGCTCTTTAACTCGCCGTTCTTTTTTTTTTTTTTTTTTTTCATTTCAGCTTTCTTTTGCTTCGTTATTTATTTTTTTATCTATTTATTCAGCTAGTGCATGCATGGTCACAATTTTTCGATTTGATGTCATTGGACTGAGGGAAGCGAATTCGCATGTAAGCTAAATAGCTGTTTTTGGATCCCTTTTGTATATTTGCCTTCCTCATGTAATGTTTATGGGTGGCGGGGGGGGGGGGGGGGTAAGGGGACGCTCCAAAGAGGGATAAACTAGACCCTTGTCATACTTACTGGATGCGCAGGCTGATCTAGGTCTTTGATGGTCACACAGGTCTTATTGTATGTGTTGTTAGGCGCTGGCTCAAATAGTAAATATGCCCAAGAGTAAATTACGGTAAACAGGGTATGGAGCTTAACAGTTGATACACGTAAATTTTCAATGATAAGGGCCGTTCTGTCAGAAAATGTACCTTCTGACATGTGCGGCCAACGTAGACTTCAATCAGCCTGTGCGCATCTGCGCAGTCTGATCAGAGTCTTTTTTTGTACGCATGAAGAAACTTTGCCTCCTAGGGTATCCAAAATGCGCCCAGTGAATATTCAGATCAAACTGTGCAAATGAGCAGGCTAATCTGAATCTTTGCTAGGCGCACATGACCGAAGGTACTTTTTCTGAAGTAGCGGCATATAAGATTTTCACTATCAACAAACGATTGATCATTCCTCTTATTTACGTTATAGTTGCTATCTTAAGATAATGAAATAGATATTCTGTTTATGTTTACGTAAACTTTTGAGTAACAGATTTAATACTTCATGGCGTTTAAAGCAGCAGAAGTTTCTGTGGATAATAACTGACGAATGTATTTCAAACTCCGTTATAACATGTGGTAAATGTAATTTGTGATTTGTGAAATCATGTTTAAACATAATTATTGCATAAAAAGCAGTGTCGCACGTTATTAACAGCCGTGTATTAACCGGCGAAAAGCCGTGTATTAACAAGGCAATTCATGCGCTAATAATGCACGGCTACGCAACCTTCAATATGATCGTACCGGGGCCACAGATTTGCTGCCGTTACGAGATGTGTACTGCCCGGCCCCAGAACAAGCATAGTCCGTGGAAATTATGTTCGCTAGACATCTGTTAAAAGGCGAAACAAAATAGTGCAAGAAATAACGCGAAATATAGCAAATGTTTTCATTTTTATGCAATAATAGCGATCGAACATGTTTTTTCAATGTATTAACATTCGCCAGGTCCTGTGGGAGGTGTTGAAAACCGAGGCCTTCGGCCTCGGTTTTCAACACCTCCCACGGGACCTGGCGAATATTAATGCATGAAAAACCCTGTTTGATCCCTATAGTGAAGATACCCAATCACTAAGCACAGCCCTCTCGAGACACCAAAAGAAATGAGGAACTAATAATGACAAAACAAAAGCCACATATGAAATCACCGACACACAAAGAAAAACTGCAACAGAGGTACCGCCTTGTAACGGTCGGTAGGAAAACGACTAGGAACAAGGTGCTTAAACCAGTTTCGATCGAAACGTCACCCTTTATTCTGATGCAGCTCATAATTACAAATATTTGTTTGGTCTGCATAGGGGCATCTACTTCAGCTGTGAAACATCACAATGAAATCAATATACTCAAAAAACACATTTATGGAATAAAACAAAGGGCAAAATGGCGATCTGGACCCAGAACACAAGAGAATCACAACACAACTTGTAAGCCCTATCTGTATACTAGCATTGTAATCAACCGGTGTATGACTGCCTACTTTGCTTCATGTTATATTTTCGTGTGCCATGTTTTCCCGTCTTGATTCTAGCACTGCGGTCACCTCACTCAAACAGCTGTCCACTTTGCTTTCTGTTGTTTTTTGTTTTTGTTTTTTTTTTTTGGTTTTTTTTGGGGTTTTTTTTGTGTGTGTGTGTGTTTTTTTTTTTTTTTTTTTGTTTTGTTTTTGTTTTACAGTGAATGCTTTGTTTATGCTTTGTTTGCCTGTGTGCGAGTCGAGCGTTTATTGTTATTATTATTATTATTATTATTATTATTATCATCATTTATACAACATTTGAACCCAGGCTGAAAATATGATACAGTCAAACCTGAATAGCTCGAACACCAATATCTCATTTACCATGGCTAATGTGTCCCCACGAAATTCTTCAAATAGCTCAAGAAAACAAATATTCAGGGATTTTTTCTTATTTTATCATGTAATTGTATGTTATGTCATCGAGGCGATTCTAATGAAAACACTCAACATACCATTATTATATAGAAAATCAAAAACACAAATCTCTAAATTATCAATATTTGCTTCCTGACCTGGCACTATGATTAACCCTCAATGGCTCGAACAATTTTCTATGGTCCCAAAGATGTCCGAGCCATTGAAATTCGACTGTATTAATATCTACTCACCCACCACCCCCTCCCCTACCCATCCCCAGTTTTTTAACTACTAGCCGTTCAAAAGCAAATGATTCTGGTGTTTGGTCTTTGTGTTGCTTTTTGGCTGCTCGCTGCGAGGCCTGTTACATTTTTTGTCCTGTTCGTTGTCTTACTGTTGTGTTAGTGGATCCTGTCTAACATTGTGACCACCTTGTTGGGAGAAGAGAGGTGGCTGAATTGTTTTGTGATCTGTGACTTGGGAACTGTCTGTCATGGTTTGTTTGCTCTTTCTCTTGGTGACAAAGATAGGCTATGTGGCTATTCTTGGACATCTTCTATACTATTCTGTATAACTACAGGGATATGCCTAGCCCAAAGTTATTACGGACTCTTGAAATGGGACAACGGCCCATATCCCATTCAAATAAATTCAGAATTTTGATGGGCCTTTTCAAATTTTGATGGGCCCAAGATCCTTAATACTCACATGTGATCAAAATAAGTATTGGATTTAAATAGCTTGTATAGGTGTGAGGGGTGGGGTTGGGGGGAGACAACAATAAATTCAATTTAAGTCTAACGTTAACGGTTTTCACACAAAAGGGATCAGGCTTATCCCAGGAATGTCGCTGTTACTACAACTTCCTGCACCGGTAGCCTTCTCTTAAGTAATCTGCAGTGGCCGTGGCTATGATAAAGAAAATCGTTACCTTGTACTGACAAATAACAAGAAACAAGATAAATATGCCATTTATTACTTCGTTAAACTATAGGAAATTATGATGATTTTTTATTTGAGCTAATAAATATTTCATTTGAATATATCAATTTAAAACCATTGAGAAACGTCATTCAGCGAGTCAATACGTCACTGAGAATCAGTAGGGAAATCCCTCACAGTCAGCTAGCATATTTAAAAGGTCATTGACCTTGATCAATACAGTTTATACGGTGGTTGACAGATTTCAAGACTATAAAACATTTTAACTGTAGTTTGGATTTTAATTTGAATCATTTTTTGAATGTCTGAGTCACGTCATCCTTCAATGCTTTTTTGGAGGAGATGATTTTTTTTTTCTTTCATTGAAGGTTTGACGATATCGTTGTCGAAAGTGCCTCCAAATATGTTGCCGGAAAACATCGAATTTTAACCATCCGGAATATATCAGGTAGCCGTGTTATTCAGACGGTTTTTGTTGTGTGTCTTCCCCCTCCATCGGTCTGGCATTTATCGTTCATCTCAAAATCATCTCAAAATTGAAGACAAGTATCGGCGAACGCGGACACCATCTTGTTGCTTTCAATAAGCGGAGAAATACGAATATTAATGAGGGTAATTAGGCTAACCAATGGGAAGCCTTGCAGGTGTTATTGAACGTGTGATTTTTATGGCATGGGTTATTTCACTGAATAACTTGACGATCATGAGATAAATATATATATGATAAAATGAAATGAGCAGACTTAAGTCGTGGCAATTCTCCTTTACCTTAGGTATGTCGCCTGTATACAAATCGCAACGTGAGAAAGCAAGCGCCCAGTGAAACTCAGATCAAACAATTTCGCTGTTTATTTATGATAGGGCCCGTTTTTTCGATATGCATCATATTGTTACAGTCAGTGCTCGTTATCTCCAACTCCAAGGACACGTACTCTTTGGTTTGAGATAATAGTAGTTTGAGATAAAAAGAGTTGAAGTATAATAAAAATATAGCAAACTCAATCAATATTGCCGTTTATTTAGTTTGAATTAAGCAGCAGTTTGAGTTATCAGTGTTTGAGATAATGAGAGTCAACTGTACGTAAAATCACAGGTAAGCAAAATGTTTTATTCTGTCAAGTCGCCCATGATGAAGTTTCTGGTAATAGACAATTTGGACAGACAAGGCATTATTAATTAATTTCATTAGGTCTGATCATCTCGAAAAGACACCCATGGGAATTATTATTTTCATGGTAACGTAATAACCAGTTCAACATTTAAGCCGCGTCGTGAGAAAAATAGGCTTTTTGGACTTTCCGTCGATTCAATTTTTCAGTGCGCTTCCTGGTCCCTTAACAAGGCCACAGGTCTAGTTCTTAGGCTGAAGTTTCCCCTTCGCCTACCGCTTAAGTGAGCGAACAGCACGGGTTCTGGCGAGACTGCGCGGAGGCGCACACTCATAGCATATATGCCGCGCACGCTCGCCTTAACCTTTGCGGTTGACATATATGCTATAACAGCTATTTTCCCATGACAAGTCTCATTTATGCAGATATTGGACAATGAAAGGAACATAGCCAATTTCCTAAATAGAACTGCTAGAATAATCAATTATTTCTGTTTTATGTATACCCTTTGCTAATGACAGATCGTGATGTTACCATTCAGTTAGATCTTCAGACAATGTACCTTTCTGAGACATCGCTGTTGTTAGATTACAGCTTACGATGCCAGTTATTACTTACACGGGATCCGTTCCCTTCGAGATTGACAGATATTAAAATGATCGGACCTGACTGCGGAGGGAGCAGGTTTGTGTATGTCTTTATGACGACGTGGTACCTTTGTCAGAGACACTACTGAAATGTCAAAATCGTAATTACGAAGCCAGTTGATTTGTAAAACAAATTGCGGCATAATCCATGCACTTACTACACGCTATTCCCTGGTTTCGTTCATAGTTTACCACACACTATTTGAGCCAGCGCACGACAAAACCTACAAAATTGCATGTGCGCCCAGCGAAGACTCAAATCAGCCTGGGCATCCGCCCAGTCTTATCAGCTGTCCGCACGAGGAAAGCTTGGGTCCTTAGTTACCTCTGAGCGGACAGCGAAGACTGATCAGACAGGGCGGATGCCCAGGTTGATCTGAGTCTTCGCTGGGCGCATGTACCATTTTGTTCGTTTTGTCGTGCGCTGGCTCATTTGTAAGTTTCTTCTAGCAACACATGAACAAATAAACACATATTCGGATATGTATTTGTGAGAGGAGGAAATCTGTTCTATATTCAGTGACTGACATGGTAAGGGTACAATTTCATTTTTTTTTTATCTTCTTGGCTTAGCCAAGGACAACATCTTTGGCAATTCTACAAGTTTCAAATTATTTTCTTATTAACCTATTTATGCCGATTTGGCTCTTCCAATTCAACTTTTTGGACAGATCCGTTTCCAACAGGTTCTGGTTGTCGATTGATAGTATGCAAGCGCTAAATTTCCTTAAGGTAGTCTTCCACGTGATTACCATTGACCACGCGTAAGACGAAATCAAGGTAAACGGTTTTTTACAGCCGCGCTATTCTTGCTGTTGATAGAGGGTTATCTATAAAACCTGGACAGGGACATTTGGGACATTTGCAAATTGTGCAGACCCAGATTAGATGCCACTGAACGCGGCGTCTGATCAGGATCTGCTCTGTTCGCTTAAATTACAGTGTTAAGGGTCAAACGAAACCGTGTTAAATCCCCGTTCAGGACTATTTTCCCAGCCTAGACTCAGAGACAATCGACCCACCAGTGCTTTGATTATCAGCCCTCAGTCTTTTCCCGTATTTAGCTGTATTCCTATGGCTTATCCAGTCCTCTAAACTTCTCACAAGATTTGTTTATATGTATTAGGTCTCAAATTGTATCAAGCACTGAGTCTTCAGTTTATACACAGCTAAATGATAGTTATAACAAGCCAAATGCAACAGGAAAATAGGTCAGTTTTAATTGTAAACAAAAGAACTCAGGAACTGATACAATCACATCCATATTAAGCATAAATGTCTTTTTAAGTGTGTTACTTGACAAACTTGTAAATTGCAACACATGTTTAGAAAAGCCTGTAAAATCAAAGTTAATCTTTCCAGCTTCCAGAAAAATTAGCTAAAATGACAGGGAAAGACTAAGGTCTGTTATTATAACGATGATGTACAGAAATGCATATACCTCATGCAAACAGTGTAAACCCTGTTTAAACGCCGCTTTTGGGTCTATAGTGTTTGCCTCTGTCCCATTCTGTCAATGTCCCTTTTTAGGGTACAAGGCATAAATGGATTAATTGAACAGAAACGCATTTCACCAATAATTCAGTGAGAAATGTTGATTAGCTTATTGCGAAATACAAAGTCAGTCCATTGCATGTTTATTACATTTAACCCTTGTCATGCTGAATAAATTAAGATACCGCGCCCACTTCTAATATCCAGCCAATCAGATAACTTGATCCGGATTTTTGATAGAAATTCACATATTTAATGACAAACAGTGCAGATCCAGATCAGTTGGCTTCTTCAGAAGCCAACTGATCTGGATCTCCACTGTTTGTTAAGATAGGGCATGTCGTGCTCAGCAAGAGAAGGGTTAATATAAGAAACATAGTGTATAGATAATAAGAATAACACAAAAATGTATAAACGTAATTTCAAACTTATGCTAACAATTCCAAATAATGTAACTTAAGGTGGTTAAGCATTGTGCCTCTTGACTATAAGTTGGATTCAAAATCATTGATAAAACTTAAGTTTTATGTCCGTATTTGAAAAATAAAAATGCTCTCTGGATTTGTTTTGAGTTCCGACTGAAGCCCTGCTAGTTTTCCATTATTGCTCATGAAAGACACAGTCAAACCGAATCTATTATAGTCTATTTTTCGTTTTGTTCTGTATTTTCAAAGGACGCTCATTTCACAATATTTTGTTAAAGACAATCAGCAAGTGACTAGTGACGAGCCTGTATAGTCATAGTATTATTGTGGTTTTATTTTGGTGGATTATTGTTTGTGTTGAGGTTTTACAAACCAATCAACCCAATTAGGTCATGTCGAGCACGTCCAGTTTACCTAACCACATTTTTACTGGGCAGGCTTAGTCCTCTAAGCGGTTAACCAGTATTGTGCACATTCTTTCACCAGAAACTGACAACTGCCCTTCTTGAATCAGCGGAAGTGAGAGAATGACTGTAGAAACTATTTCATGATCAAATCTCCATGAAAGAATGTTGCCGCAACCTCCTGATCACCAGTCGGACGCGCATCCAAATGACCCACAGAGGCCGGATTGGGTGGGGGGATTATCAAACAGGATTATAAGAAAAATATTTAGTCACTGGAGACTGGAGCCAGTCCAGATAAACAGTTGTGCCGTAATATTAGAAAAGGGATATCAGGTCAGCACCGAGGATGGACAGAGATTTATTGAATACTGAAGAATTCAGAGATTAATTAACCGAAGGTGTTCGCTGTTCACATATGGCATAAAGTACCGCTTTTTCACTCTGTGCATTTTGTGGCTAACTGGAAGGATTCTGGCATGACAGTGCGCAGGCGCAGCGCAGACTTTTTTCTCGTTTTAATTAATAATATTCATAATAACAGTTTTCATAGTTTTAAGGGATTGTTGCCATAACAAAATAACAAATACACAAATACGTTCTCATAAGTTTATGCTGTTAGAAAATTACAACCTGTCAACCTGTCCCTTATTTATACACTTAAAAGAAACTGCACGGTTTTTTACCCCCCCCCCCCCCCCCCACACACACACACACTCATTCTCTCTCTCTCTCCTCTCTCTCTCTCTCTCTCTCTCTCTCTCTCTCTCTCTCTCTCTCTCTATATATATATATATATATATATATATATATATATATATATATATATATATATATATATATATTCTCTCTCTCTCTCTCTCTCTCTCTCTATATATATATATATATATATATATATATATATATATATATATATATATATATATATATATATATATATATATATATATATATATAATCATCAGTTGCTATTTAGGTAAAATTGTTGACTACGCAAAGCAGTAACTTAAGGTAAATACGACAATTCAGGAACTAATACAATCAGATCCACATCAAGCCCCCAATACTAGAGTGAAAGACAAACAA
Organism: Anodontia alba; assembly: GCA_964016985.1. Taxonomy (NCBI): domain Eukaryota; kingdom Metazoa; phylum Mollusca; class Bivalvia; order Lucinida; family Lucinidae; genus Anodontia; species Anodontia alba. The sequence goes on along the minus strand of OZ024837.1, from coordinate 24,209,350 downwards.
ATACAAAAAAGCAGCCGCAAAATGAACAGATGGGAAGCAGCGTTGGCAACTCTTTCCCAAACAAATGGGAACTCTGTTACCCAAACTTAACTTAATATATAATCAATTTAAATAATTGTTAAAAGAAAACATTAGAAAGTGCAACACAACATAACAATTAACAAAAAGTACCTCAATGAAAGTACCGCCTTGGAACGGTCGGTGATGAATTACTGGGGGCTTAAGTTAGCTTTACGGGATCCCAACCCTCGCCCTCAGCTTCCATAGTGGTAAAAATATATATTTGTTCGGTCCGTGTGAAGGTCTTCTAACTCGTCCATGAATCCTGAGTTTCTGTAATAGACTCTTCCGACGTTGAATTTGGACACATCCATTGTTGCCTTATCCGCCAAAAATCTAGAAGCAAATGGCAAACAGATGATGAGACGGCTCGTTATGAGACGGCTTGTTATGAGCCGTCTCATCTGGATCTACACTGTTTGTGTAAGTTATTTGTTTTGGTCTACCTGACTGAAAGGGTTAATAATAACTTATTTAAGATCTAGAACGATACAGTTATTAAACGTTTAGCAGTTTATACAGTTGTACGCTCTAAGACAAACATTCTAATGTGATTCCTCTTTGCAATCACCATCTGTGAGGTATATATAGGGGTTTCATGGATACGGGATAGTTTTCGTTTTAATCCTAGGGATATGGGATATTAGTTGTTTTACCTCCAGGGGTATGGAATACTGTGATTAATTTCAGATACTGAATTTTTGGAGAAAAAGAAAAAAAACAGAAAAGTGAGAAAAAAAAAACATATTGATAACATGTAGCATTTAAAAAAATCGTTCAAATGTAAAGTTTTACATGACAGCCTAAAAAGCTTGTGAATTTGTATCTTCACTTCACTTCTTCTTGATGGCAAATAAAAGCTTTTGCTGTCTGTATTTTATGCTGGTAATTTGAGGGATATTTTAATTTACTATAAGGGCTATCCCAGAAAGCATTCTATATAAATCTATATCGGGCCGTTATCGGCCCGTCAGGGTAGCTGACGGGCCGATAACGGCCCGATATAGATTTATATAGAATGCTAGCTGGGATGGGATATTTAGGAAAATCAGTTATGGGGATACTTGCCAGTTGATTTAAAGGGATATGGGATATTTGCCCGTTTCTTTCAGGGATATGGGATATAGGTAATCCCCTATACAAGCCTCGACTGTGCAACTGCCCACGTTGTTTTATGCTTCGTCTTCAAAGAAACGAGACAACGCTAGCATAAGGCATTCTTGTCGTGACGCTAGCATGGTCTCCTTTATTTGAAAATTAAACAGAAATCAAAAATCAAATTTTTCGTCTGCTGATTTAGCCTACAGACTCATCTTGTTTAACTATTGTATATAGGATGAAACACATAATGGATACACAAATATACAAAAGACTCGTTAATTTTCTGTCATGATCTAGCATTATTTATCCAAATTTGGTTCAAAAGCGCTATATCATATACCATATACAGTGTCACTATCTCTGGTAGCTTTTTTGTTCGCTTAGGTAGCCACCATCGGGGGACGGGAAGATTTATAAGAATTTCCAGGACTCTCTTTTCTCTGAACAAAATAGCCAGGACCAGGGAAAATTTCTATTATACACCCCCTCCCCGCGCCTCCCTGTAAAAATCAAATGGTCGGCCCCTTAGCTACATGTTCTTGCTATGGATTTTCCTGTTCGTTCACTCGTCCCCTCGATATCTGAGGTATACGGCGACCTGTGATTACAGCTTTATTTTTTATTTTTTGGTTCCTTTCCATATGCAGTTGACCACGTACCGTAATTTTGATAACTGTACGATCGATTTAAGGGAAAAGGAAAGCTTGGTAACGAATAATGGAAACTAAAAGAACTTGACACATATTTTTGATGTAAAATTGATCAAAATCGGATGAAAATAAGAAATTTATCAAGGTTTGAAGATAGTGAAAAGCTTATTATGAGCGCCGTCAATATTTATATGAGCGCCGTCAATATTTATATGAGCGCCGTCAATATTTATATGAGCGTGACTATTTAATGAAGTTTATGTCAGAGCCAGCGCACGACAAAACCTACAATAAGACTTATGCGACCAGCGAAGACTCAGATCAGCCTGCGCATCCGCGCAGTCTGATCAGAGTCTTCGCTGATCGCATGTGTCTTCTACGAGGGTCCTGCAAAAAGTTCTGTCACTAATAGGCTTCCTTGGTTTTATCCCAGGTATACGGGGGTATTTTAAAATGCTTCACTGCAATTGAATGGTGTGTTGAATAGCTGACGATACCCGTTTATTTCGTTCAAATTGCTTTCTAACTGACCGAGTTATCTCAAATTGAAATAGATGCAGTCATATACACTGACCAATTTACTTGTTACAATAAGAAACGACCAAGCAAAGGATGGACAGGAGTCCACCTTTTACATGACAACGCCTCTCATGAGTGTGAGGTTGTTAAGCTTTTTTGGCTTCTGAAAAGGTGGAAGTTTTGAACCATCCACCTTATTCACCTGACCTGAGTCCCCGTGACTTCTTTTTATTTCCAAGGCTTAAGAAAATGCTTTCTGGAAATAAGTTTACGTCTGGAAGTTCTCTTGGCAGCGCTATTTATCAATGTCTCCAACAGATACCAAAAGAAGACTATTTATCTGCTTTTTGCGACTGGGTAAAATGGTTACAAAAAATGTGTTTCAGTAAAGGGGGGCGGGGAATACTTTGAAGGTTTGTAATAAAAATATGTTTGAAAATCGTAGCGCTGAAGTAATCCGAACCCAGTGACAAAACTGTTTGCAGGACCCTCGTACAGCCTCCGAGCTATCCAAAGGAGGATAAAGAGAACCCTTACGGTACTGGGTGGATGTACAAGCTGATCTTTGTTGGTCACACAGGTCTTAATGTATATTTGTCGTGCTCTGGCTCATGACGTTGTTAAGCCTTAGGTAAATATATAAAACGGTAACGGAGAAGTCCAAAAAGTGCCAGAATCACTGGATATTAGTGTTGCCTCTTGTAAGATTTTTTTATAATCGATTAATCGGAAAATTCTATTTTTAGAAACATGTTTTTCTCACGTTTCATTTTTATAGGCAAGTTATAAAGAAATGAAACTCAAAGCTGTCTATTTGGGTCATTTTAGATTTGTGGTCAATAAACGTGAAAAAAACAAAAAACAAAAAACAATGATTAAATAGCCTTAAATAAGTATTTTTTTCTCCACGAAAACATATGTTGTGGGTACTCATTAGAGGCGCTTTTAAGAGTACCCAAAATATATGCTTTCCTGGAGAAATAAGAAAAAAATATTGTCTGAATCATTACGAAAACACACCTATTCAAATACACTGAAAATTTTACCACCAAAAAATGGCAATTTTTGGATAAAAAATTCTGATATTTTTCATATTTCTGCTCGAAACATAGATTGTGGGTACTCGTAAGAACCGCCTCATCGAGGCGGTTCTAACGAGTACCCACAATCTATGTTTTTAAGCAGATATAACAAAAATAATGTATACCCCTGTAAACCACAGTTTTACTATATAAAAGTGGGGTTTAAGGGGGTCAAAATTATATAGGTATGTTTTCGTGATGACTGGAGCTAGAAGAGGGCAAAATTAAGAGTGAATATATTTTAAACGATTATTAATCGATGATCAGTCTGTTTTACAAAACCGATCATCGACTATGAAATTCTGGCCAATTCCTTATACTGCTGGATATAGCCAACCTTTGACACCAAGAGGAAAAAAACTACGACGGATAGTAAATACGCAATGTCGATTGATGGGAAGTGCAGGCGCGAAAATTGGCTTTCTGTGGTCTTACATGGTGGAGGAAACTGGAGAACCCGGAGAGAACCATCAACCTTGGATGGGCGATAACGTCCCTGCTACATGTTGGCATCGGATGGCAAACGACGGATGTCTTTCTACGCTATCCAGGTCCCCAAATTTAATATTTTGAAATGATTAGAACATTCAAGATGACTCGGAAGATTTAACCACTGCCATTCTCTTAGCAGATTCGGCAGATGATAAATTGATGATAGCTTTTCTTATTTTTCCCTGAAAATAGGGTTTGACATATGTCATTTTCAGTTATTATTAACTAAAATTCAGATCCTGTGTAGATGTGTGAGATATTTTAGCTGTGACGACATTTGCACTAAAACTCCATTAATAGCATCATTATTCGAAGGCGTTAGAGTTAATGTGCAATATCAAGTAAGGGTGCCAATATCGAGCTATATACTTGTACGCGAATTTTAATCATTTAATATCTGTAGCTTCATTATAAATAAATGTATTTACTCGTTTAGTTTTGAAAAAAATAAATAAATAAACAACAACATAATATCTGCCAAGTCAAGAACTTATTAAACAAGCTTTCAACTTCTGTTCTAGTTCGGTTAAGGTTCTGATTAATTGTTATACTTTTATGTATTATTTCAAACTGTCCACTTTTTAGGGCAAATACGGTGATTCATCTTATCTTGAGAAAATACATCCATCTTGCCAAACATTATTTTTGATAGGTTTGAAATAGGCTTTTGCCACCTAAAACTTCTAATAGATTATCATCGCATTAATCACGTACCCTTGAAATTACACAACATTGTTCTATGGCAACAGTCGGATTCTAGAAATAGCAGCAACCAGTTCCATGGTTGTGATAACAGTATGACATGAAATTCTACTTAACTTCGTTTTTGATGCCAAGAAAAATACGTGAACCAACCCATAGTAAAAGAGGCTTACGGGGCAGGCAAATGCGGCCAGTGAAGACCCTGATCAGCCGGCGCATTCACAATGGTCTCCAATGATCAAACGTTTGAAGTTGCCTCCCCTCTCCTCCCTGCTTTGAATTCTTATTACGTTTGATTTAAATGATACAATAAATACTTTTCTTATATTTTCCAAAAAAAAAAAAAAAAAAGAACTCGAGAATTCATGCGAAACTACACCATTGGAGACGGCTAAGAAAAGTTTGTCATCAGCGAACTACGAGCTAAGAGGCTTCTGGTATTTCTTTTTTTTTTTTATTTTATTGGAAACTTATTTAAGAATTAACCATAACAACTTTATCAGATATTTGAGCCAAGGGATTTTTTATGGAGATGTACATGTACAATACAGCAGATTCAGTTTGTTCTGATGCGTAGATCCGAGGTGAATCGTGTTGTGTGCCGCCTATTGCTCGGATGTATAGGTCCGATATGCCGTCGTATGTCGCCTGTACGATACTAATCTCTATTTTGTATGACGCGGCACGGTTATATTTTTCTTGCATAAATATCAAAGTTCAGCTTAGTTCCATTCAGTGCCTTTAGGTAACCGCATTATCACATCACGAAATAATGCCTATATAATTCTGACCCCCTTAAACCCCACTTTTATATAGTAAAACTGGGGTTTACAGGGGTATACATTATTTTTCTTATTTCTGCTTAAAAACATACCTTGTGGGTACTCGTTAGAACCGCCTCGGCAAGGAGGTTCTAACGAGTACCAACAATCTAAGTTAGATATATATGAGCAGATATATGAAAAATATCAGAGTTTTTATATCTGAAAATTTTCATTTTTTGGTGGTAAGATTTTCAGTAAATTTGAATAGGCACGTTTTCGTCATGAGATACCGTATATACCCTAAATATTCGCTCAACTCAGCTTATTAACAAACTTACCCTGAAATTATAAAGTCTATTTTATTACATGTTTACGTATCTATAGCTGATATATGATTGGCAAACAGCGTAGTCCCTGATCAGACGCCGCGTTCTGCGGCGTCTGATCTGGGTCTACACTGTTTGCTCAGGCCTGTCTGTCCAAAACCTTAGGACAAATACGGTATTTGTCTTCGTTTGAACAAAGCGTCTGATTTTCAGTGATCCCTGTCGGACATTTCTATGTACTGTATTGATCAGTCAATTCTTAAAATCACGATGCTATGAAAACAAAGTTTCTGTATGCAAATACCTGAAGTACAATTATGCCAGAGCGATTTACCGTTACGAGCACTGTACGGCAGACAGCGTGCACTCAGCAGAAAATACTTAATTTTTTAACATTTAGCCAGCTGTAGGAGAAGTTTAAAGAAGGTACTTGTCTGTCTACCCCCTCTATTTCTATATATTACATTCGCTCTTTACCTCTCATTGTGTGTGTGTGTGTGTTTGTGTGTGTGTGTGTGTCCTGAAAAGAGCTATTCAAGAAACATGCCAAGCTTACAACTTCGTCTACTCAGGAAGGAACCGGAAAGATTACGACTTGTGCATATGTAGACGAATTCTTAAAGCTTCAGTCACATTAGCAGCATACGTTCTAATATATTTACTTCAGAAGAAATAATGCTTGATATTTCCTGTGAACCGACTGCTAGGCAGAATAAACGTAAAAAAGGATTGCCTTTGGAAACAAAGAACGCAAAGTCACGAAAATCGGAGACTCGGTTTGATTGACTCACGTAAAATTCCCAGCCTTATCGTCTTTGAAAAATAAAAGAAACATGAATAACAGTATTGTCTGTGACGCTTAATGGGTGACAGCATTTTTTATATTAAAAAAAATTGATTTTACCATATCACCCTCGTAACACTGTTAGGTCCCTCCTGAACATAGCATTGTTATGTCCATTCTTAATTATTATTATACTGTTAGGTCAATCCATACCCTCTTAGCACTGTAAGGTCCATCATTAACCCACATAGCACTTTTGGTCCATCCTTAACCCTCATAGCACTATTAGGTTCGTCTTTAACCCTTATAGCAATATTTGGTCCATTCTTAACCCTCACAGCATTATTAGTTCCATCTTAAATCCTCTTAGCACTTTAAGGTTATCCCTCATAGCACTGCTAGGTCATTCATATATGCTTATCACTTTGAGTAAAAATTTAGCTGACAGTCTGAAATATTATTCTTATTTTCCAACAAAACAGATTTTGACATTTCATGCAAATTGTCTCCAGTATCAAATCCTGTTTTCTAGGGAAAGTAAAAAATATGAATTCGCCATCTACTGAATTAGCCCAGAGTGTGGTAAAGGTTCAGTACGAATAACAGCAAACCCCTCTGTGGTCAGGCTAAGGAACGTTTACTCTAGACTGGATCCAGTCGTTTCTACAACTGTTTATTTTATTTATTTGTTTTATCTATTTATTTTTTTATTATTATTATTTTTTGTCATCTTTATCACTTCCTGTTGCTGTGTTTGTCTCTTTAATCCCACTTTACTGTTTACTACTACATATGTATCTTTTCAACTAAGGAACATAACTTATCAAATCAATATAAGCTGTACTAGATTGTATACCTTTGAAAAGAAAGAGAAAATGATAGAAAAAAGAGAGTCTGGAGACAGACTATGTTTACTCCTGTAGACCACAATTTAGGGGAACACAGTTGTTTGTCTTGTTTGTTTTGTTTATCTGTAATAGTGTTTTAAGGATTGTTTCAATCAAGCCAGGGGATTCAGTTGTAACCGGTTAGTAGCATTTAATCATAGATGCGTGTAATTACAAAGCAGACTGAAAGTTTTCTGCCACATGTTTTCATAGATGCAAGTGATTACAAAGAAGAAATATACCTTGTTTGTCGCAGGATGTGATAGACGCAAGCGTTTATAAAGAAGCATGATACTTAGATGCAGGTAATTGTGTAGAATAATAATACCATGGTTGTTACACGGTTTCATCGCGGCACGTGATTACAAACAATTATAACTAAGTAGTCGCACGGGTTTTCAGATGCATGTGTCTGTATAGAACAATAGTACCTTGGTTGTCACACGGTTACCTAGAGGCAAATGATTACAAACAACAATTATACTTGGTTGTCGCACAAGTTCTTAAATGCAAGTGATTTCGTAAAATAAAAATGCATTGGTTGTCATACCGTTTCATAGAGGCAAGTGATTACAAACAAGAGTTATAACTTTGTTGTCACACAGGTAGAGTAATACACCTTGGTTGTCATACGAGTTTCATAGAGACAAGTGATTACAAACAATTATACCTTGGTTGTCATACATGTTTTTAGAGGCAGATGATTATGTAGAATAATAATACCACGTTTGCACGCGGTTTCATAGATGCAAGTGATTACAAATAACAACTATTACTTGATTGTCACTCGGGTTCTTAGAAGCAGGCGATTATGTAGAATAAGAATGCATTGGTTGTCACACGGTTTATAGAGGCAAGTAATTACAAAGAAGTATGATACCTTGTTTGCCGCACGGTTCCATAACTGTAAGGAATTACAAAGTAGAATGATATATCGATTTTTGCGCGGTTTCTTAGATGCAAGTGATTACAAAAGAGACTGTTAACTTATCGTCACACGGGCTCTTAGATTTTTTTTTTTTTTTTTTTTTTGATTTGGGTTTTACGGCCCTTTCAAGAATATTTCACTTATATCGAGCCGATCGTTCATCGAAGGAGGGCGAAAACCGGAGAACCCGGAGAAAAACCACCTGACCATCCGTAAGCAGAACTTGGCTTTCCCACATATGACCCGAGCGAGGCTCGAACCACGGGCTCTTAGATGCAGGTGGTTATGTATAATAATAATACCTTCGTTGTCACACGGTTTCATAGATGCTAGTGATTACAAAAGAGAATGTCACCTTATTGTCTCACGAGTTCTTAGATGCAAGTGGTTACAAAGTATAAAGACGCCTTTGTTGTCGTACGGTGTTTTTGATGCAAGTGATTAAATGGAATAATAATACATTGGTTGTCACACGATGTCTTAGAGGCAAGTGATTGCAAACAACAATTACACCTTGGTTGTCTCTCACGTTCTTAAATGCAACTAATTGTGTAGAATAATAATACCTTGGTTGTCGCGCGATTTCTTAAGTGCAAGTGATTGTGTATAATAATATAGTCCTACAAAACAATAGTGGCCAGCGATAATGTGCCTTTTTTTATAATACTTTGGTTGTACGATTTCTTAGATGCAAGCATTTATGTAGAATAATAACACATTAGTTGCCATACGGTTTTATAGAGGCAAGTAACTGCAAAAAAAAAGCAAACAAAAAACAACAACAAAAAAACAATTTAACCTTGGATGTCACACAGGTTCTCAGATGCAAGTGATTGTGTAGATTAATAAAACACAGGTTCTAGATGCAAGTGATTACATTGGTTGTTACAAGGCTTGTTAGAGGAAGTGATTACAAAGAAGTATGATACGTTGGTTTCTTTGATGCGAGTATTTACAAAGAAGAAGGACACCTCGATTATCACACGGGTTGTTAGATGCAGGTGGTTATGCATGATTATAATACACTGGTTGTCACACGATTTCATAGATGCAAGTGATTACAAACAACACATAATTTATACCTTGGTTATTACACGGATTCTTAGATGCAAGTGATCATCTAGAAGGATAACACTTGGTTGTCACACTTGTTCTTAAATGCAAGTGATTTTGTATAAGAATAATACCTTGGTTGTCACACAGTTTCTTATATGCAAGTGATTATGTAGAAGAATAATATCTCGTTTTTCACACGGTTTTAAAGACTCAAGTGATTATAAACAAAATTATACCTTGTGATTACAAAGAAGATTGATGTCTGTTTCAAAGCTGGTAGAGATTACAAAAAAAGTATGATTCGTTGGTTGTCACTCCGTTTGATTTCTTTATAACCAGATACAATCTACCATAGTGTAAGTCACGTCATGCAAAACAGTCTTTCGCTCCCAGTGGAATTCGTACCCACGACTGCTACATGAGCACCTTTACGAAAATTGTGCCTTCGCGATATGTGTCGGCAGTAAAGCTCCAGATTAGCTAGCACAGCAGCCCTGTCTGATGATGGCCTTTATTAAGAGACAACCCAGCGGCCACGTGTGGTTTACACAACGACATATTAACGGCGCTGCAACGTCATGATGATGTATTGATGCTGCATAAACGTTGCATAAACGTCATATGCCCGCTGGGAATATATTCTCCTGTGTCCATTGATTCTGAAAGCGGGCACCGAAGGTCCTGATCAGCCTGCGCCGATCGGCGCAGGCTGATCTGGATCATCGTTGTTCGTGCGTATCCTAATAATACACCTTTTCGCATGGCAGGACTGTATTGTAAGAAACATGCCGTAGAATACATTTCAATTATGGAAGATGCATATGAAGTAAAAAAAATTCAAGCATGTTTTGGATAAAGGCCAGCCATAGCAGGATGCACAATAACTGAACCGAAGTCTGAGAAAAGGGACCTATGTCATATGCAAATAACACCTGATCAACCTGTGCATCCGTGCAGACTGATTTTGTCTTTCTCTCTTCTTCGCCAAACCATGTATTCTATAGACTGCACTGATTCTGAAACAAGGCAATGAATGCGCAGGCTGATCAGGGCCTTTGCTGTTGCACATGTTATAAGGAACCTTTCCGCATAGCACAGCCTAGTAACATGCAGTAGTTACGACTACGGCTTGATGCAAATGGAACAAGAAGCCTTATTTTCAAGCTGCATGTAATGGAATAGACATGTTACTTCCTTCGCCTAGAGAGTGTCAAACGGTAAAACAGGTGTCATTGAACATTGAACAAACTGGTGATACAACAAAGGATAAACAGGTGATTAGTCACTCATTGCAATTTTTTTGTTATTAAGGAAACTCTTAGGAATGTCCGCATCATATGTAATAATTATGTACAAAACTCGGTCGTGCCGGGACCGGGAATCAAACCCCGAACCTCCTGCTTGCGGGTGGGACCGGGAATCAAATCACAGACCTCCTGATTGCCCGGAAAGCAGGAGGTCCGTGGGTTGATTCCTTGTCCCGGTACGACCGGTATTTGTACGCTAATGTCTATTTACTTATATCATTTCCTTCGTTGTGTTTATATATATATATGATGTATGATGTAAAGAGGTGTTATGTTATAAGTGGGCTTTCGTTGCCCTCTGCAAGAGCATTATGTGTTCCATCTGAAGATCATTTTAATGAAATGCCTACTCTTATTTTCTATGAATAATTCAGAAACTATTTTAAATTTGTCTGTTCTTATTTATAATTCGCAGGTCAAAGTTTAAATATTCATAAACATTCAACTTCAACAAATCCTTAATGTGCCTGTAAAAAAGTTAGGCTTCATCAGTAGTATAGGGTGCCACTATGGCCCCATATATGGGGCCATAGTGGCACCCTTTACTACTTCCGTCAAGTTTCATTGGACAGTTTAAACTATTTATGTCGAGTGGACTCTTCTGCATTAACTCTTTGGACCGGTTCAGTTCCAGTTGAAAGGGTGTCTGGTTATTTTTTTATTAATACCATGTTGTACAGAAATTCCTACATTTAATGCAAACAGAGTAGACCCTGATCAATCATCGCATAATGCGGAGTCTGATCTGGGGCTACACTGTTCGCCAATGCCCCTTTTATGGTAGGCATAAATGGGTTATTTAAATGAAAGCTACACGGTTTCATAATTTATTTCTGAGATTTTGAACACAAACAATAAAAGAAATGCTTCATTTATTCATAATTCCAGCAACACCATTCGCCACTTTATACGATGTTTCTCTGTCATTTCTGGCCATGAGCAACTTTAAATCTGGTAACCGTAGTACTACTGCTTTGCGTATGTTCATTGAATACTGATTGGACTAATCTTAGCTCTAAACGGTCTGTAAGCATATTCTGAGGAACATTCTTCTGATAATGGGTACCGGCTCTGGCTTTCCTGTGTTGGCGCTTTGTCTCAGCTTCGCAGATTCTTTTGGCTTCGTATTCATCTGGACACAGTTGTTCGAAACTAACGATGTCGTTAATTAACGTGTCGTTAAAACTTTGATCGTTAACTATGGTACATATGCTAATATTTTTACTGAAAAAATGTAGGTAGCTTTTGCATGTGCAAAAGCTACTCACATTTTTCAGCAAAAATGCCTGTGAATTAGATATTGTACATACTAGAACAGTTAACATTTTGAGCACTAACGAGCACGTTAAGCTAACGATGCTTTGAACAACTTGGCCCTGCTTATATTCTTATGAGGCAACGCCACTTTGCTTGGTCATGCATGTGCAGTCTCTTCCCAGGATTTTGTGGGTAAACCGACGCCCTTAAAGGAAGGTTTTAGGGTATCCTTGCAGCATTTCTTCTGGTCATCCTTGGAGCGGTTTCCCACCTGAAGTTCTCCAGAAGTTCTCTTTGGAAAGCGTTCAGGCATTCTGGTGACGTAGCCAGTCCATCAGCGTCAGAGGTGTATGTATGCTGTGTCAAGGACCTTGTCATGCCACCTGATCTTCAGGAGTCTCCACAAACAACGTGTTGAAGTGGTTAAGTCCTTTAGCATGACGCTGGTAAACCGTCCGGGCTTCACATGCATGTAAGAGTGTTGGCAGTACTGCAGTTTTGTAGACTTTCAGCTTTGTATCCAGCCTGATTCCACTTCGATCCCAGACTTTACCATGTAAACTGCCAAATGCTGCACTGGCTTCAGCAATCCTGTTTTTGCTTCTTCATAACTGTGCACAGCTCTTGACAGAGTGTTTCCCAAGAATGTGAATTTGTCAACCTTTCACTGTGATGAGGGGCTCATTTACATAGTAAAAAAGGGAATCGGAGGAGAGATTCAGAGTTTATGAAGCGGTTTACGTGGTGGGTTATAACTACTGCAGAATACATTGGTGAATAGAGAAGATCCTGACCGTGCTCTGAGGGTCATGGCATTCGATGTTCACTCAATGCCTTAGGGACTTTTTTCAGCGTTGAACCTCATATGTTGAAGACTGTATGACAGAAAATAATAAACTTCTGTCTTCGCGATTATTTTGCAATTATATTTCTATACTGCGATTAACAGATAACATAGAATGGATCGCAACGTCAGTAAAACGTACCTTTGCGCATGAGCGTACAACAAAGTCTCAAACCAGCCTGCGCATTCGTGCAGTCTGATTAAAGTCTTTGTCGTCCGCATGAATAAAATTTTGCATTATTGGCTATCCAAAATGCGCCCAGTGTGATTCTGATCTGACTGCGCGTATGCGCAGGCTGATCTGAATCTTCGCTCGGCGCACATGTCCGAAGGTACGTTTTCTCACGTTGAGGCTCAGTCATTCCTTGTGAGCCAAATTATGCCAATATACTATGCTAATACCGAATTGACATTAGAGCCGGAACACAGCATTTCATACAAGATTGCATTTGCGCCCAGCGAAGACTCAGATCAGCCTGCGCTTCCGCAATTTGTAGTCAGGGTGTTCTATGTCCGCCTGAAGACTCCTTGGATCCTTGGTTACCAACAAACTGCAAAGACTCTGGTCAGACCGGGCGGATGCGCACATGCACTCTTGTTGGAAATGGTGCTTCAGCTCAGTTTTGGGTGGATTGTTTACAATCGAGCCATTGTATACAAACGCCAAACATTCCCCCGTGATTATCATTGACCGCGCGTTAGTTCAAATCCAAGTAACGGTTATTTATAGCCTCGCTATTCTTGTCGCTGTGATGTCAGAAGGTTATCTATTAAACCTGGACTGAGACACTTGGCATATTGGCAAACAGTGCAAGCCCAGATCAGACAGTCTTAAGTTCCTGTTCAGAACCATATTCCCAGCCTACACTCAGAAACAATCGACCCACCAATGCTGTCAGTGCTTTGATTTTTCATATTATTACGAAATGCCATGGGTCTTGATTAGAAGTCGCCAATATATATATTTCTGCACAAAACATATGTTGCTGGTACTTATCAGAACGCCTCTAATAAATACCCATATTGTGGAGAAATTTGAAAAGTATTTATCTTGATATCACTCTTTTTTTAACTGCTTAATGTAAGCCATGACACTTTTACCATATAATATGTAAATGAGCAAGAATTTGGTTATTAAGATATTATAAGGACAGATTGATGCAGTAAAATAGGTTACAAGAAGTACAAATAAATTGAATTCTTTGTTAAAAACTGCAAACATAGTAATGTAGAACCCCCGTAATAATGTAGACACTACCAACCCCTGTTTTCATTATATATTATGGGCGATTGATTGATTGTGTCGGGGTTTAACGCCACGTCTACCTTTGTGGGTCATTTTGTGTCGTCTTCCAGAGAAAGGGAGATGAGAGATAGAAGAGATAGAAGAGATAGTAGAGGAGATGAAAGAGAGGGACGGGAAAAAGGAAAATGAATCACAGTGAAGAAACAGAATAAAAACATTCCCCCTTTACCCTTATCTGCTGCAAGGACAGCAGGCCTTGCCCAACTGTTAGCCAATATCAGCTGGAGGCCCCGGAGATGTAAGATACACGACACCTTTGCCTCACCCAACCACCCCACATATTATGGGCGAACATCGTGTACACATGATATAAACTTTTTTGGTAACATAATGCCAACAATAACCTATGCGATAAGTTATAGGATTTGTTATTTCAGGGCTGTAATGTTAAAGAAGAAAAAATGGCAATCAAATACAGTAAAATTCGACTATTAAGACCACTCGAAATCAAGACCACTCCACTATAAATACCAGCTTTTGTCAGTCCGAAATGTTTTATTTATTTATTTATTTATTTATTTATTTATTTATTTATTTATTTTTATTATTATTATTATTATTATTATAATTATTATTATTATTATTATTATTATTATTATTATCATTACGGTCCTAAGATGGTGTATCAAAGTTTCTGAAAAACTGGCATATGCAAACAGAGTAGACCAAGATCAGACTGCTCCTTTCTGATCAGGGCCTACACTGTTTGCTAACACACTTAGTATTTTAAGAAACAACTGCATATTAAGCAAACTTTAGGCAAAAAAAGAAGTATGAGTTAATTTTTTTTTTTTTTTTTTTTTTTTTTTTTTTTGGACATTTATCACATTGTATATTCAATATTAAGACCACCCCGCTAAATAAGACCATTTTTAGGCAGTCCCAAATGTGGTCTTTGTAGCGGAATCTTGCTGTAGAGTAGTTTAATACAGTTGACCCTTGTTACATGTATACCAAACCTTAAGGGACCAAAATATTTGGTCTGAGATATTAGCAGTTTGAGTGAAAAGTTTTTAAATATAAAGAAAGTTTAGCAACTTTAACCAATAGTCCCCATCATTTAGTTTGACTAAAGCAGTACTTTGATTTATCAGTGTTTGAGATATTGAGAGTCAGCTGTATAAGGAAGATATAGTAAACTAAACCAATATTGCCCTTTTTGTTTGATCTAAGCAGTAGTTTGATTTATCAGTGTTTGAGGTATTGAGAACCAGCTATATAAGGAAGATATAGTAAACTAAACCAATATTGCTCTTCATTTTGTTTGATCTAAGCAGTAGTTTGATTTATCAGTGTTTAAGGTATTGAGAGTCAGCTGTATAAGGAAGATATAGTAAACTAAACCAATATTGCTCTTCATTTTGTTTGACCTACGCAGTAGTTTGGGTTGTCAGTATTTGAGAAACTGTAATTCAACTGTGCTTTATTGCATACGAAACGTCAGTCTGTTCAACTTAAGAACATATCTACGTCACTTTGATTTTATTGTTAAGCAAATCATTTCTAGTTTATTTCCCGTGTACAATCGCTGAGTTGATTCTTTCGAGAAGATAAAATATTCTTCATTACACAGCATGTTCTTGGCGATATGCTTAATATGATACAAACATACGAAAAGGGCCATGCGAACAGCGCAGGCCCAGATCGCCCTGCGCATTCACGAAGTCTGAATCGGGTATTTGTTTCTACTCGTAAAAATTTTCTACAATGTATATAGTCTGTAAGCGGCGAATGAAGATCCTGAACAGCCTGCGCGAATGCGCAGGCTGATCACGGTCTTCGTTTTGCCGCTGAAATATCGATAAGGCCTCTCTTGCTCAACGCACGTCAATTATACTCCTCGGCGAAATAATAAAACGTATCTGAGAGAACCAAAAATAGCACAAGAGATGTGTGTGAAAAGCCAAAATCATAGAACGTAGCCTACAATGACACCAAGTGAACACACACCAAGCAAGACAGTACACAAACCACAAACCAATGCAAAGCAAAGCAACATTCTCTCTTCCCCTATAATGTAATTGCAATGTTAGACAGGATTCACTACAGAGAAAAACACGAAGAAAGCCCCGCAGAGGGCAGTCACAATGCCACACAATGAAAATAAACAAAACCAAATTTGCAGACACTGGAAAGGGCCATTAATATGTAAAAACGGATTATACGCATTAACAATCTAAAATCACTCACCTGCGATACTGATATGTATATAAAATTTATACAAACCTCGTGAATAAATACTCACTTATCGATCGTAAACTAAATACGAATTGACACACGGACGGACAGACGCCTAAAGGAATAACTGATAGCACACCACTACGATGTACATTATTTCCTATCCGTTCAGATCAACATGATGGAAAGCGCAGGTTTGGTGTCGCCCTCACATTTTCATAAAAACCTTTACTAAATTAAATGCGCTTACAGAGTACTGATAGGGCTGTTTGTTTGTGTTGAGGTTTTAAGGCCCAGTCAACCCAATGGTGTCATGTCGAGCGCGGTCAGTTTACCTAACCACACGTTTACTGGGCAGCAAAGTCCTCTAAGCGGTTAACCAGTATTGTGTACATTTTTTCGCCAGAAACTGACAACTGACCTTCTTGAATCAGCGGAAAGGAGAGAATGACCGTAGACAATATTTCATGATCAATCTCCACGAAAGAATGTTGCCGACGGCGGGGGTTGAACCCGCGACCTCCTGGTCTCCAGTCGGGCGGCGCATCCAACTGAGCCACCGAGGCCGGTACTGATAGGGCTGATCAGCTCAGGTGGCGGATTGGGCGGGGCTCCGGGGCGACCCAAGGCGACGTTCTTGTTTATGATTTGTTTATATATCAGCATGCACGGGCTAATTATCTTATAATTCCGAAACAGAAATTAGCAACAAAGACCACACTAAATAACAAAAGTCGGAGACTCGGTTTGATTAAATCTCTTCATACGAGTACACGACAATGTAGTTTGCGATACATCAACTGAAGCGGTATTCGATTTTCAAATTAACTAGAATAGGCTCAATGATCTAAAAGGAAACAAAATATAATCTACACGATGGGGAAGTACGGGGAGACGTTTTACGGCCGCAACACGGCACTAAACATCAGCTGCGGTGAAGTAAAATCTAAACTTTTGCCTTTGGAAACAAAGAACTCAGAAAAAAACAAAATCGGAGACTCGGTGTAATTAATAATCTACACTATGATTGTGACATCAAGGTTTAACCCTTTCATTCCTGCAGACCAATAAAAAAGCCTTGTAAGCAGTGCAGATCTAGATGAGACGGCTCGTTACGAGCCGTCTCATCAGGATCTACACTGTTTGCCATTATGTTATTGATTTTTCACTGAAACCCTTATTTGCAACAATGGTTGTGTCCAAGGTCAAAGATGGAAGAGTGCATTTCAGAAACTCAGGGTGAAAGGGTAAACGTTAAGAGTGTAGTTTTTTTCTTTCTTGGAACACCTTCGTTGGTGCAAAAGGTGTAGAAAACTTGATAACCCTATTGTAGTCGGTACAGGTAAGCTTAAAATATAACGGTATGATAATAAAAGCATTCTTAACCTTTGATGAAAAGTATATGTAAGTACAGTTGTAGGTAAGGAGTATTTGAATGATTTCCAGAATTCTGTCTGCCAGAGTGATTATGCGGTAACTGACGGAATTCACATATATGCACACATAGGTAGAATATATTCTACTCCGAATTCGCAAGGCTTTACTAGAAAATATTTTCAGTTGATGTTGAGAGCGAGAAAAAAGCCCCTTCGAAGTACGCGAATAGCGACTCATCGTGACTTTGTCTCTTTGTCGACACATTCCACAGTACCAATTGCTTATGTGAACGGACAACAAACATCCCAGCTCAGGCGTCGCGAATGGGTTGGGTGATTTTGGGCCATCGTTGCCAGCGTATGACATTGAAGCCTTGGTCGTGTTGCTATGTCATTTTTGAAACGTTATAAAAAGATTATTTTGACTTTATAAATAAATATTTGGCATGTTTATTTTCTGAATGATTCCTGTATCCTCAAAATACGTGGCGTTTAAACAGAGGATGTTTACTCTTTTGCTGTTAATCCCATAAATATTTTCATCGAGTGCAACGAAAACATTAGTATTGTCACGAGTGCGAAGCACTTAAAAAGAGCACTTTTAAAGCCAATGCGCGCTCTGACGTCATACGCTTCTGACGTAAGCGTCGCCAAAGAAAACATGAACGTTATGGCGTCAACGTTCAGTGTTTTCAAACATGTGAAGTGCTGGAGGGACAGAAACAAAACGTCTCGGCAAATCAAAATAATCTATTTACTAAAATATTCCTTACATTCTAACTAAATATATACCAAAACTTGGTAGTTTTTGCTCAGAAACATAGAAGTTAGAGGAAAAAAACCGAGTTGGGATCAGCATCTGTTAGGGAAACAATGAAGATAACCAAAGTAATCCGAAACAAGGAGTGAAAATAGCATGACCCCATGACCCCATGTTATTTTTCACTAGTGGAAATACCGTATCCTGTCACTGTGTGAAAATATCATTTTTATACATCTCGGATATACTGTGATTTCACTGGTTGCCATAAAATAAAATAAAATCTATAATGGACGTCCTTGAAAACAAAGAACACATGAAAGGACGAAAAAAAAGGAGTCTGAATCTGAGATGCTTCATACGATAACATTGCAGTTTGCAGGCTGCATACACCCACTAGCGCTGGCTTCAGCGAAAAATTATATAATCCAGCGCACGACAAACCTACAATAAAACCTGCGTGACCAGCAAAGAATCAAATCAGCCTATTCATCCACCCAGCATGGCAAGGGTTCTCGTTAATCCCTCTTTAGATAGCCTGGCGGCTGTAGAATGTATATGCGATCAGCGAAGATTGCGCAGGCTAATCTGAATCATCGCTGGTCGCACGTCTTACTATAGGTTTTGTCGTGCGCTGGCCTATATAATTTGATGAGCAACTGAATTGTCTCCCAATAAGATATAGTATTATATTATTTCTTTACCACTTTTTGCAACAGTTTCCTTATCTCCAGGTTTTCATAAGTGCGTCCAACGGGAACTGCGAACGCAGTTCACCGAACCGCGGAGCGGTTCGGCGTGCAGACGCACTACTATAGACTCACTATGTGACCAGTGATGTGTGTGACCAATAATGTGATGGTCCAACAAACGCTTGGGTGGTCCGGTGCTTATCCTGAAAAACAATAAGCGTACCGTGATTTTGCAGAGGCTATTGACATGGCGGCCGTGCCGATAATAACAACAAAACAGCCAATAACACCAAGTATTCCAATTGCAAGGTGGTAATCACGAGACCTATGACGTCAGCCTACAAAATTTGCGATCGCGGCCATTTTGAATTTTGTCTCCACTTCGAATTTAATTTCTATCTATGTTCCCTCTTTTTACAAGCTAGGCATGATTCGTTTAGTGCATAAGGTAACTTTTATGTAGATTTTTAGATAACACATAGACTTTACGCTCGTATCACGTGATAATCTGAAAAAGAATTAGACACTATAATGTGTTTGACCGGTTTGTAAATAATTTATTGCTTTTATTATTATTGTCCTTTTCTCATAATGTGCATAATGTGTAGACTCGCAAAAAATACAAGACCAAAAAGAAAAAGACAAAAACGCACAAACGGTCAAAAATCTTTAGAAAAAAATTCTGAAGCAATAAAACGGATTTCAGGTAAGCGAACGATGGTGTATTTTCGTTGTACCTGTCGCCGGCATACACTAGTTTTCGGTATTCGGTAAGCATGACCCCCACCCATCGGGGCCTGCAAAACAGATGGGCAGTCTAAAGCCTTCATGACAGAACTGCTAGTAACTAAGCAGGACCCGTATTCATGTGATCGGGTCGGGTAAAAGTCCCACAAATTTGGAGGCAATGTCTCTAAACGACTGAAATATTGTTGACTTGGGACGTTATATCGCAATTCATGCAGTGGATTCAGAAGTCAAGCGTCATCTGAAATCAAATTCAGTTATATCTGACTGAATTATTGTGAATCTGAAGTGACAACACTAAATTGGTGGGTGATAAGGCCAAATAAAGAATATGTGTGTTTAGGGTATTTAAAACTGTTATATTAGATCAGTCTATATATGCATTACCCAGGACCTATGGGGGTCCAGAATATGGGGTTAAAAGGGATTCAGAACAACAATGTTGATCGGTAGTTTTTTCTTGATTTTTTAGAATGCGGTATCAGTAAAAGCCAATGTCATAATGTCATGTTTGTGTATCAAACAGCAGATTTTTAGAATGTCTATAGTTTCTTTAATCATTGTAAGTTTATTGTCATTTTGACACAAAGTTCGAGAGGACCGCGTTCATTTGGAGATTAGAAGGGTGCATATGAGATTAATGTAGATTTTGGTCATTGAAAAAACAGGAACTTTTGTTTGTGATTGAGTTTGGCCACTCCATGCACTTTGAAGCAAGTGATGATAATTTGGACGCACGGATATAGGTAGCACCTATGAAATTCATATTAGCAATCACTGACGACCAAATTTAAGGGAACTGTGTAGTCTTGGAAGACTTTTCGCCATTTCCGTTAAGAAAGACAGCTTTTGTGACTTCCAGATTGCGTTAGTGCACATCAAGCCTCTTCTGATTCATTGACTGAATTGATGTTTCACGGCCTAGTCAACCTATTAGGGTAATGTTGAGCCGGCCCATTTACCTAACCTCATTTTCTTGGGAAAGCTTAGTCCTCTAAGCGGTTTACTAGTATTTTTTGTTTGTGTTGAGGCTTTACGGCCCAGTCAACCCAATGGGGTCATGTCGAGCACAGTCAGTTTACCTAACCACACGTTTACTGGACAGGCTTAGTCCTCTAAGCGGTTAACCAGTATTGTACACATTCTTTCGCCAGAAACTGACAACTGTCCTTCTTGAATCAGCGAAAGGGAGAGAATGACCGTAGAAAATATTTCATGATCAATCTCCACGAAAGAACGTTGCCGACCTCGGCGGGGGTTGAACCCGCGACCTCCTAGTTTCCAGTCGGACGGCGCATCCAACTGAGCCACCGGGGCCGGCACTAGTATTTTTTGAATTTTCTTTCACAAGAAACTGACAACTTTCCTGCTTGAATCAGCGGATGGGAGAGAATGACCGTAGAAATCAATCCCCTTCTGAAAAGGACTCTACTCTAAAAGGAAAGAATTGGGGAGCACATTGTTTCCTTTTAGGGTAGAGCCCTTCTCAAAAATAAAGGAGGTGGACAATTTTGAAACAGTTGTCTCCCTGATAGTGTTTCAAACCTCTAGAAATAATGAATACTCCTGTGAACATTTTACCTTACATTGTACCAAACACAAAACAACATTATTGAGATTACCCCTACCCGATTGTTGACTGGTACACTGTATGCGATTAGTGGGCTATTAGTTCCTTTAACGTTTGTTTTAGTAAACATTTGCATGTACCTTATATAACATTTCTGTTTCAGGTGAAAGTGGAAATTGTTGTACAGTTCTTCAAAGTAGGGGAAATCGATACATTGAAAGAACAATACAACGCTGATGTCATTGTAAAGGCAAAATGGCGGGAACCATCATTCGACGGCCAAAACGCCATTGTAAGTTTATGAGTTGTTTGGGGTGACGATTCTAATATAATTAGTGGTTTTGTTATCAAGTTCATAAACGTCTAATTGCGGTAATAGACCGATCAAAAGAAACGGGACACCCAGACATATTTTAGGTTTGAGCATCTAGTGTTACATAGATCAAACTGCTCTTAAATGATCCCAATGCTCACGTTTTATACTGTTTGCCATCAAGAAAACATTCTAGATGTCACCACGTTGTAAGATGAGTTGGTTCTTATGTAAAAATGTACATGGTTATGAGTTAATTTTGTAAACAGTTTGAGTCACTAATGTAGATGATTGTTTTGTCACAGCAGCACGTACGGCACGCTTTGACAACTGTAACAACTGGTGAAGCATAAACTACATCATCCATTAAGACAGAGAGAGAGGTACAAACAAATGACACCACTTGCAGAGTTGTATAAACAACAAGGCGGAGGAATGTATTTGTAAGACAAATAGGAAAAGATCGCTATGATGTCACTATGGGCATATTTGCATATATAGTAGAAAAGAAAGAAACAGAGACAATGTTAAATTGATTTCGTTTGCGCCACGCCGTTTGAAAAGGAACCTTTGGTGCATATGCAAACTGAAAAAAGCCCTGATTTGTCTATATGTTTATCCAATTAGATCGGTTCCTCTGCCGCTTGTTCATAAAAGTTTTCTGTACAACATTATTGTTAGCTGACAGCGAAGGCCCCAATCAGACTGCGCTCTGATCGTGGCCTTCATTGTCCGCATATACAACAAGGGCATGTTTTTAGAATAACGCGGCTCATTTATCTTTACATTTCAGAATAACTCAATAGAGTTTGGAAAATTATGGAATCCCAAACTGTACATTGAAAATTCTCTAGGGGACCCCAAAGAAAGTATCCGGCATAAACTAGTGTTCAATGAGAAAGGAGAAGCCTACATATACGAGAAACGAGTTGCCAAGGGCACATTTATGGAAAACTTAGAACTGGATGATTTTCCATTTGATGTTCAGGTAAGTCAACATTTTACTGCCAGTATTGTTATTAATAGACTGGAACTTGATCACAACTGGCAAGTTTTGGTCGATGAATCTGAAAGCGAAAGTGGCTATGAATGAAAGAGCATGTTTAAAACGGGGAGATAAATCTTTGCAAAACTAGCAGTAGTAAACATATTGCCTTGTTGCAGTAAAGCTGAAACCGTCGGAAATGGTCTACTAGTAGCAATGACAGCTTTCAGAATGTCGTGTTTTTTGTTTTTTGTTTTTTTTTAAATTTTTTTTTTTTTTTTTTTTTTTTTTTATTTTTTTGCATTGCGCTTTACAAAGAAGTAAATTTATAGCTTTTTGTCATGCTTCAAAGCATAACTACCTATGCACAAAAAATGTATTCTATTTTAGTTTTGAAAAAAATAGTAAATACATGTAGTAAAAATAGTACAAATGACTGCAACTGAGCAAAATCAATAGGGTAGGTACATTGGAGGCAGGTTTTCAAAAACAAATACCAAGGAAATGCCACACTCATAAGCACGGCCTTCCAGTTTGGTTCAATTTTCTGAAATTTTCACAATATTATTGCGAAACACCCATAATCAAAATCAGTAGAGAAAAATAGAAATATTTTAGGAGACATAATTCCAAAACGATATTTTATGATTGAAATTGCATAGGTCAGACTATTTTAACTCTATCTTGACATTTAGAGTACATATTTACATATCTGAAAATAAAGCACAGAGATAAAATAAAAAAAGACAAATAGTTTTTATAAGATATGGTCAAACAAAACAAGTAATTTTCATTTGAATTGAAACGTTCAGCAAAAACGTCTTATCAAGTGATGCCGAAAGGATAGTAGCATTACCTCATTTTAGTCTGCAGACCTCTACAAATGATGCGGACCCAGATATGACGCCACAGAATGCGGCATGTGATCAGTGCCTCCACTGTTTGCAAACAGTTTAGCCATTTTTTCTCGAGGAATATCTTAATCACACAGCCTGATTAAATGTATGTCTATTTTCAGGATCTCACAATAACTGTAGCGTCGGAACTTCCATCAACTGAGGTTGACTTAGTTGAAGACAAGGAAGAGCACCATGTTGTTAACAGACAATCATTTGTTGATGAACAGGAGTGGCATTTATATGTGCATACTGAATGTGATAAAAAGGAATTAGTACTCGACCAGGCAGACAATAGTGTGAAACGT
The DNA here is from genome assembly GCA_964016985.1 of Anodontia alba. Lineage (NCBI taxonomy): Eukaryota > Metazoa > Mollusca > Bivalvia > Lucinida > Lucinidae > Anodontia > Anodontia alba. The sequence goes on along the minus strand of OZ024837.1, from coordinate 24,185,460 downwards.
TCGGCTCTTTCTGTGAAATGTCGGGCGGCACGCCGGCCTGGATATTTTGTTTGGAATATATTTATGATTACGGTAAGTACTGTCTATATATTTGGGAAAATTGATACACTTGGAAGATATTCTGTCAATTTTACATGTGAGACAACTTTTGTGACTTCCTATTTGCTTTCCTTCGAATTATGCTCCTTCTCAAAATGGTTCTATTTTAAAAGGAAAGACTTTGCTCAAATGGGAAGCAAATTTTTGCCTATTAAAACAGATCCCGTTTCAGAAGGGAGGAAAAACAATGTTGACAGAGGTGCCTCCTCTAAAGTGTATCAAATAAGAATTGAAATTCAGATGTTAGCTTGCACTGCATGATGAAAAACATTAGGCCATTTTAATGTCTGTGAAGCCCGAACGGATTCTCGGAGACATTGAAAAGCCTAATGTTTTACATCAGCCAGTTAAAGCTAATAATTTGAATTTCAATTCTTATCTTTATATTTTATATTATCAATTCATTATCAGCTCTTACCTTACATTTAAATTCGCTTGGTTTTCTAATATTTGGAACTACATTTCACTTTACGGAGGTCTTGGAACTGCCAGGTGGCGGATTTCCCGCGCTTAATGTCATAGAGATATACGTAAACAAAAAACGTTACAAGAGAACGCTCACAGAATCCCGCCTTAATGCGAGGCCTAGATCACGTGATAGCTCAATGTTTTGCATCGAGAAATGAATTCAATGAGTCTGATTGCTTTATCTTAGACGATTACAGTTAAAATGTAAATATTTTGTCTTAAAGACAGAACTTGCCAGCCACCTGGCCAGTAGATTTACATAAAAGTAAGTCAGATATTTGACAGAATAAGTGAACGGAGCTTAGGAAACTTAGCTAATCAAAGACTAATTTGTTTATTATTATCTTATTTTTAACCTCTTTCAGTGTGTTTAAAGTGTGCCAAAGTTAATTTAGCATAATAGTAATATTTCCTCTGAACAAAAATCAAAATCTAAATGGTTCTGTCAACCAATCGCAACCATCCAAGGAGATCTGTCTCCGTTGGTGTCCTAAACAAATACCGACCTCAACTTGTTGTAGTTCTATGTCGGATCTACCGTGATCCAGCGGATCGATTCCATAAGGTGCACCACTCCTGAGCTCAGGGTGCTTAATCTGCCTTTTGTAGTCCAGGTTTACCTTCGAGATAACGAGATAACACGGAGTATAATTATTGAGCAAACGTTATCTCAAGCAATATGTTTGTAAATTGGGACTTTTTTACAAATACCATGAATACTGCCAACCAGTATGCTAAGGACTATTTACCTAGACAGTCTGGCACAATAAACTTTGGCATTTCAGCTATTATATTTTGTCAACGTGTCCGTTTCCCTCAAGGGCCATTCATTTTAGAATCTATCTTCTTCACTACAGATGATGTTAACATTGTGTGGCGGCCGAAAAACGTCTCCTTGCACTTCAGTCTTGTGTACTTTATATTTCTGATCCTGTTTGACCGTTATGCCATTTTCGTTTTCTTTTTTCTTTTTTTTATTTTATTTTTTTATGAAGGTTACTGAAGAGACCTTACTAATGTTGTGAATCGGCTAGAATTTCATAGTTGATAATCGGTTTTGTAAAACCAGCTGATCATCGATTAATAATCGACTTGTAGAAAATATATTCATTCTTAATTTAGCCCCATTCCAGATACTTATTCATTGTTCCATATCAATAAGAGGGGTATCCAGATAATATTTTTCTTATATCTCCATGAAAACATATATTGTGGTACTCATAAGAACAGCCTCCGCGATGCGCTTCTAATGAGTACCCAGAACATATATTTTCATGGAGAAATAAGACAAATATCAGTACTTTTGGACTGACTTATTTAAGTCCAATTTCTTCATTTTTATTGACCACAAATGTAGAACAACCGAAATTGACAGCTTTGAATATCATCATCTTTATAACTGGCCTATAGAAATAAAAAGTAAGAAAAATATGTTTCTAAAATAGAATTTTCCGATCTGTCGACTATAAAAAATCTTTCCGATCATCAGTCATAAGAGGAAAAAGTGATTGATGATCGATTATTATCGATCAGTGACAACACTAGGTCTTACTGGGCGAAAGTAACTAGTCTGGCCAAGAAAACCGACTCTTGAGCTATATTCATTTGTGGGGGCGGTTTATCGCCGCCAAATTTACAATACCATATTTCGAAAACCCGTTTTTTTTTTTTAAAAAAAAGGGCAAACCTAATAATTTCCTTAAAAGTAGTTCCATACTGATGCTGATGCCGCTAAAGTCTGCATTCAAACGTGTAAGCCTTGTACACTCTGATACTTATAAATAGCGGCCGGATGAACAAAAGCAAAGAAAACTTAAGACTTTTGAACAGATACTACTTTAATGATGTTGAGCGCAATCTCGGCGGACGAATATAAAAAAAAATAAACAAAACGATGGGACTTGATTCAACCTCCAGAACTTTCGGTAGCAGAGAATTTGAAAATAAGTGATGCAAAAGCTTATCCGGAGGTTCTCCAAAGTCTCCGAAAGCGTATAAAAGAAAGGTATAAATATGCAAGTTTCTCAGTTTTAGAATAAATTTAAGCATCAGCAGTTATTTTTGGGGTTATTCACCATAAACAGTTTCGACCGAAATCACTTCTCATGAATAGTTTGCAAAAGTAAATTACAGTGCGTCTGCATGTGCTTTTAACAACACGTTTTTTCCTAAATATTTTGTTATTTTTTATGAAAGTTATTTATATATATTTTTTTTTATTTTGACAAAAAAAAAAAAAAAAAATAAAAAAAAAATAAAACAAAATAAATAAAAATAAAAAATAACGTTTTATTAACATTTTTGTGGTATTACTATCCCGAGAGATTTTTACTATGTTCCCCAGATCACCTGCAAAATTCCTGAAGCAGTAAAATGCGTTTCAGGTAGGCGAACGGGTAGTGTATTGTCACTGCAGTACCTATTACCAGCGTGCACTGATTATCGGATATTCAGAAAACATGGCCCCCGCCCATTGGGGCCCGCGAAGTAGATAGGTTGCCTGGATCCTCCGAGGCAGACCTGCTTGAGCAGGGCCTGAGTTCATCATGTGGCCGGGTTGGGTACCACAGATCCCACAGATCTGGAGGCAATATCATTAATGACTGAAATATTGTTGACCCACATTCTGATTCTCAGTTATCAGGACAATTTATGAGCTGTAAAAGGACAAAGCAAAATTTAAACCTCCTAAATCTAAGTGATACAGCCCATGACAAAACAGGGAAATGGCATTTTATATGAAATGTGTGGAGAGTTGTTTTATTATCGTTATTTATAGGAAGATTTGTGTGATTTTTAGGGTATTTTAATCTTTATACATCATCGTTTGCTAAATTTATATGACAAGAGTTACTGTAACTGTCCAGGAAAGATCCATGATATGTCTGTAAATCTGTGAAAGTTCTGAGTTTATGAAACTTCCGTAAATCCGTAAAATCTCCATGAATCCATGACAGTTCCTTGATCAAGGTCTATCAATCATTTAAAGTTTGTAATATATCTGTGATATGATCAAGTTCTGTGGAAGCGCCTTAGTGTATCGGAGATACACATATACATGAAAAGTATTTAGTGCAAGGCTGGGAAAAAGAAGCGAAATCAATTGCTAGAAAAACAACATTCAATAGTTGTACTTTAAAGAGAATTTGAAAGGAAATAGATCCATTAGAACAAATTGATAACATTTACTCAGTTGCTACATACAGTGTTCACTTTGGCCGACATTCCAAACATCTAACAGTTCTTGAATGTTTGAAATTGCGGGCGTTCAGTTTGATATCTGGATGGAACCAATGCTGGTATTTTGTACAATGGAACATCAGATTGTAGTGGGATCTTGTGGGCCTGTATATAAAGACTTTTTTCTCGATTCTGTCTAGCTTGGAAATTCAGTGAGAGCACCGCTGTTAATATCAGGATTCCCATTGCATTTTGAAACTGGGGGTAAATCTACTCTGTCCTCTTACTTTTCTACCCCATTGTAAAGCAGTATACTCTCTTCAATTTAAGAGGTACAAGACAATTTTCTTTTTTTTTTTTTTTTTTTTTTTTTTTTTTTATGCAGGGGGGGGGGGTGTAAAAAACCCCTCTGCAGAGGGTAAATGGGAAAGCTGAATACAATTCAGAAGATGCCACAGTGCCAATATTTTCGTGTTTTGTTAACTCCATGTACAAGGCTTGTATGTCTTACCATGTGTCATTTTGTTCTTGTGTTTTTCAGTACTTTTATTATTGCGATTACCTCGCTTGGGGAAGAGAGGGCTAATCTTAGTGCTTTTCGTACGTTTGTTCGATTTGTGCTTGTTTGGATTTGTCGGTTTCCTCTTCCTCTTGGTGTCTGGGAAGGGCTGCGGTTTGTGATTGTGGCACTCCCTGGACTTTTCTCTTACCTTTTTTGGGACCATTTTGGTGACTAGTCCAATATTACGGACATTTCAGTACTTTTCGGACCTTTCCGTTATTCTATGAATCCATGACAATTCCATGTTTTGTCAACCTCTTAGTGATATACCCAGGCCTTAACCCTGCACACACATATGCATACAAAATATTTATAATATAAACTGATACTAAAATTTCATCAAAACACACACGCACACACATTTATTCAGGCAACAAAGACTCCTGGTGTGGTGATTGGCATTACAGCCATCGTGATTAGCTCGGTTGGTAGAGCGCCTGACTTGCAAGCAGGAGGTCACAGGTTTAAGTCCTGAATCCAACACACTTTTTCCTCCTTAGTTGACTTTAATGGTGCTCAATGTGAATAACCCACTGGGCTGGTGTTAGTAAGTACAGGTAGAGGATAGAAACTGATAGTATGTTCAGTTGATGCTTTACACTTAAAAGGGGAAGGAGTGTGGTGATTGGGAAGACTATCAGTCTGGTTAGCTCAGTTGGTAGAGCATGTGACTTGCAAGCCGGCCTCCGTGGCTTTGGGATGCATGTCCCACTCGTGATCAGGAGATTGGGGGTTGACCTCTGCCTATTCGGCAACATTCTTTTGCGGAGATTGATCATGAAATATTTTCTACGGTCATTCCTTCCTTTCTGCTGATTCAAGAAGGGCTGTTGTCAGTCTCTGAAGACTAGGCCTGCCCAGTTAAACACTTTAAAACTGTTCTTTTCAAAAACCACTGGATTAATTTCAATATAACCTGGCAAAAAGGTCCCTTTGGTGATCCTCTACCAAGAGTGATCAAGCCATGAAGATTCATAAAAAATGTGGCCCCCAGCTGGAGGCCGCGCTTATTTTACCTCAAAACATGTATCTATAAGAAAACTTTAAGAATATTCTTGTCAGAAACTACTGGAGTGATTTCAATATAATATAGCAGCAATGTTTCTTTTGTGACCTTCTACTGCTATTGTTCAAACTGTCATGATTTAAAAAAAATAAATAAACACATGGTCGCCAGGGGTGGGGCTTGTTTTCCCTATCTAACTATATTGAAAGCTTTAAAACTCTTGTCAGAAACCACTGGACCAATTTCGATATGATTTATCAAAAATGTTTCTTTGGTGACCCTCTACATAGATTGTTCAAGCGATGATAATTCGTTAAAAAAAACGTTCCAGCGGGCGGAGCTTATTTTTCCTATATATGTAAATAGAAAACATAAAAAAAAATTCTTGTCAGAAACTACAGGACAGATTTCAATGCAATCTGGAAGCACTGTTCCTTCGGTGACCCACTAACATAATTTTTCAAGCCATCATGATTCATCAAAAAACATGGCTGCCACGGGCGTGGCTAATTTTCTCTATATATCTATACAGAAAACTTTAAGAATCTTTTTGTCAGACACCACTACACTGATTTCAATATAATTTAGCAGAAATGTTTCTTTGGTGGCCCTCTACCAAGATTGTTCAAGCCACCGTGATGCGTCGAGAAATATGGGCCCCTGGTGGCGGGGCTCATTTTCCCTATATATCTTTATAGAAATTTTGAAGATTAGATTAAAAAAAATGAGGCACTGCTTGCCTTATACAGCATCGCTACTCCATTTTAAAGGACCATCATATCACTCTTGAACGTAAACGTTATACAAAAATCCTAAAGCAGTCAACTTGGATGAAACTTCAATAGTAAGTATGCAAATTTGTTAGCTCAGGCGAGCGATATAGGACCGTCAATGACCATGGCCCTCTTATTATTTATTGGTAGCTATATTATGGTTAACTTGAATTCCAAAGAGAACACCCACGCAGAAATCAACGTTGATAGTCATGATTTAGGGCCGGGATAGCACAAGGGTGTGGCCTGGAAAGCACAGAGGTATGTCTCTCGCTTGTCACTGCTGCAGCCGAGGTTGGATTCACGGGGCACCGGAGGCAGGCATAAAACAGCGTAGATGTAGCCCATACATGGTAGATGGTTTTCCCTGTGTACTCTATCACACGTCTACGAAACGCCAACATCTGTGTCTTATAGAACAAGTGTATAAGTTGCTGAGCTTTCTGTGCAATTGAAGTAAAAATGTGTTAACTTTAAAATGGATAATTTATTAGTGAATGTGCCTCAATTTGTAACATTTTGTCCAGATATATTAGTATGAGTGACTGTCCACTTGTTTGAGCTATATTAAGTTTACATTTTTAAGAGTAAGGCTGTATTTTGATTTTTATTTGTTCATATGTATATAGAGTTTAACTCTCCAAATTGAAATGACACACAAGAACTCCTCAAATGGATTGTTTGTCTTGTGGAAATATACCAGAATATGTATAACACAATACAGCTGTATTTTATCATCAGATTTTAGCACATTTATCAAGATACACATGGTGCACCTTTTTAAAGCAAACCCAGTATTTTGTTCTTATTTCTTGCCAGCTATATTAGAGTTATTATTATAAATGAATTAAGTACTAAGAATCCTCAGATAAATGGATTACCTGGTGAATGTTCCCCATAATTTAAGCTTTTCAAGAAATTTACCACACATGCTTTAGCTATCCAATGTGTGTGTGTGTGTGTGTGTGTGTGTGTGTGTGTGTGTGTGTGTGTGTGCAAATAGGCCCAGAATTTTGTTTCTATTTCTTGCCAGGCAAAAATAGTAATAAATGCAAAGAATATAGATAGATTAGTTGTTTGATAAAAATTATTCAGAAAATATTATGATTTAAGAAATTGTTACATTTTTTACTGATTTCATAAGTAGACATCCAAAATCCTGGACATACGCTTCTACCTACATGTCCTTCGTTCAGGCCTATGGGCTTGGTGGGCGAAGCTTGCTTACCAAGTAAGGCTTTATTCTGGGGTCCATGTCTATTGGTCTGCACATTCCGATTCGTCATTCGTTTACGGATGTGTGAGTCTGAATTAAGGCTTGGGTACCATGACGACAATTTCTTACAATGTATGTCTTTTAATTAGGCCCAGTATCTCTTGCTAGACAGATAATTTGTACTTTTTGAAATTGATAAAAAAAAATAAAAAAAATAATCTTAAAATGTATTAACATCAAGAGAAACAGACTGGAAATGTCTACATTTCAGAGCTTCAGAATAAAGGAGTGCTTAGGTTCATATTTTCTTATTTCACCTAGTAAACATATGTTGTGGGTACTTATTAGAACTTCTAGAAGCATCTTGGTAGCATGCTTTCATTGAGTTCCCAGAACGTATCTTTTGAAAGAATTGAGAAGATGTGGCGCATACAAAAACACAACTCTAGGTCCCATGGTTATTTAGTCATCGGCCCTGACAGTATTTGGTAACAGAAACCTTGTGCTCATGATGACTCCAATACCCTTTCAGATATATTGAGTAAACTTAGTAGGATTGTACATGAGGTTGAGAAGATGTGTTGCATAAACTACAACTCTAGGTGTTGTGGTTTAAAATTATCTCCCCTAATAGAAACCTTGTGATCTATGTAACTTCAACACCTTTTCCCCGGCTAACTCCTCCTACAGTTTACATTTGATCGCGTGAAAACTTGATTTGTAGTATGAACATGATGTGGATCAGCGCATATTTCGTCGAGGTTACAGTCCACCAAATATTAACAGTGTTATGCCCTTTTGAAAATTTCTGTAAGTTTTTCGTTTCCGGTTTATTCCTACTACAGTTAAAATCGGATCAAGCTGAAACGTGGTTTGTAGTTACACTATGAAGTGGAACAGCACATATTACTTTAAGGTTATAGACCACCATATATTAGCAGAGCTTACCCCTTTTGAAAACTTTGTGAACTTTTTGTTTCCGGCTAACTCCTCCTATAATTTACATCAGATCAAACTGACACTTTGTAAATACTTACACTAAGCTTAAATTTGATATATAATATGAAAATGATGTGGAGCAGCGCACATTATTTTGAGGTTACAGAACACCAAATATTGCCAGTTATACCCCATTAAAAATTTCCATAAATTTTCCGTTTCTGGCTAACTCCTTCTACAGTTTACATCCAATCAAGCTGAAAAGTGATGTCTTGTTAGACGATGGTGTGGAGCAGTGCACGCTATTAGGAGTTACAGTACACCAAATTTTAGCAGAGTTATGCCCCTTTAAAAATTTGTTCCCGGCAAACTCTTCATATAGTTTACATCCAATCAAGCTGGAACTTTGTAAATAGTTAGACCATGATGTGGAGCAGCGCATATTATTTCAAAATTACAGTCAAACAAATATTAGCAGCATTATGTCCCTTTGAAATTTTTGGTAATTGTTTGGTTTCCAACTAACTCCCCTTACAGTTTACATCTGGAGCACTGAACTGTACAGTAGTCAGTATATGGGCTACATCTTATTATTTGCTATGATGTCTCCACTTGCGGCGCTCTTGTTTGTTTCTAAACACAATACCTTTAAAATAGAGTGGACATAATGCTCCTTAAATGAATGGAATAACAGATGGAAAAAAAGACCAGATCTGTGTACATTTAAGCACGCTAGATGATTATCCAGATTATCTTTTTAATTATTATTTCTACACAAAAACATATGTTGTTGGTACTTATTTTAAGGTCAGTGATAGGGCAATTTAAATGAATACCCACAACTTACAGTCCTGTAAGAAATAAGAAACATGTAAGTATTTTACACTTGGAAAAAAAACACACCAAAAAACAGTGTGCTGTCTAACTGATAATAAATAATGTTACTGTAAACATGTTAAAAATTAAATAAAAATATGGTTAAAAGGGGTTCGGAACCACAGTGATGTGGATCCAATATTCATGATACTGTAACTAGTTACTCTGAATTGTGCAGAATGCACACTTGGTGTCGCGAAAACGACATTGCTTTAATTACATATCAAGAAATATTGAACAAAATGAAAGTAAAAGATGATGTGTATTCTATAGGCTTATAGAATTTTAGGAAACCGCCCCATCAGCACCCTCAGTGCTTTGATTGTATATCGGTTCACATTAGCTCTCAAGGGTCATTACTTGCAGAATCCTTTGGTTAAAACATTATGGGTTTTCTTGTTGATGAGGAAATACAACCGTGACTGGTTTTGTATATGAGCCGTAACGTCAGAAATCAAACCTTCGGACATGTGCGCCCAGCGAAGATTCTGATCAGCCTGTGTATTACCACAGTCTGATCAGAATCTTCACTGGGCGCATTTTGGATAGCCAAGGATGCAAAGTTTTCTCATGCGGAAAAACAAAGACTTTGATCAGACTATGCGGATGCAGTCTTTCTGACGGACAAATGTGCCCAGCGAAGATTCCTATCTCACTGAGCATTCGCGCAGTCTGATCAAAATCTCCACTGCCTCACTGGGCGCATTTGTAAAGGCCAAAGGTGCAAAGTTTCCTCTTTGGGACAACGAAGACTCTATCAGATTGCACGAATGTGCAGGCTAATGTAAGTTTTCTTAGAGGGCAGAATCTACGTTTCCTCCCATCTTTGCCTATATGAGGCTTTTTGTCTATGTGAGAAACTTCTGTCTCACATGACCACGCTGGTCCTAGTAACAATCCACTTAAAGGTGGGAGAAAAAGAATCAGGAACTAGTCAATGTAGGATAGGGAAAAATCTCACACTCGAGGTAGAAATTTCAACCAGTACCGCGTTCCTACCTCTCTGGTGAGATTTCCCTATCCTGCACAGACACTTATGATGGACTCTTATATTCTCACGTCGTGGCTCATGTAATTATTCTCAGTCAAAGTAAACTATTGCGACTAATCCATTGTCACATCTAATATCCACGTCATTATCAGTAACCGTCTCCCAAAGCCAACCATGATAAACCACATCTGACTATTGTTACTGTGCTTCATCTTTCCAGAAAGTCGTTTTTTACTTGGCGCTTTATACAGAAGAAGTAAATTTGTAAACTTTTGTTATTGTTTAATGCAAAACCATTTGTCATAACTACCTATGCACAAAAAGTTTTATTCTAGTCATTGGTTTTTAAAAAATAAAATATTTTTACTTTTTTCCCATAGTAAAAATGAAGGCAAATTATGCAGAAATCTGTAGAGTATGTAACTTGGAGGCAGATTTTCAACAAGTTCACAACATTGTTGTGACACATCAGTAATTGAAATTCAGCAAAGAAAAGTAAAACATATTTTCTTAGACAAAAACTTCAAAAAATCCTTTTACTATTATAGAAATTGCATAGGTCAGACCAATTTTTGGCCGTAAATTTATTTTTTGGGTAGATATTTGAGAACAAAACACAGAAACAGAAAAGACAAATGGTTTCTGATAAGATGTGGTCAATCAGAACAAAATGTTTTCATTTAAAATAAAACGCCAAGCAAAAAACGTCTTTCCGAGTGATGTCGAAAGGACAGTAGTTGCCTGGTAATAAAAAACTTGGTTGATGGAAACAGTCCAGTTGAAAAAAAAAAAAAAAAGGATAATGTCATGATAAAATATGGTCTCGACGATGACTGACGCTTGTAAGATTTCTCCCGATGCGTTATTAATATATACATGATTATGAATTATTACTGGTAGTTTCAAATTACATTAAGGCTGCGTTCAGATATTGAGAGCGTTCAAAACGTTTTACACAAACTATTTTGCATCTTGCTAACAATTATAGAGAGTTTATTTGGTTGTTTTTATCGATTACGGAGAAATAATTCACTAGTGTTCTAAGGCTTGCACGTAAAAAACGAGTGAGTGAAGCGAACGAGTTTTTACAAGCAAACCTTAGAACACGAGTGAATTATTTCTCCATAATCGATCAAAACAACCAAATAATCTGTTTATTACATTTTCAATCATGTTTTACCTTTGATTTTTACATTCAGTCGTTATGATTTCCTATCAAAATAGTTCCAGTCAGTGCATGGATTTCAAGAGGTTTAGTTTGAAAATCAGTCGCCATCTTGTTTTCACGTTAATGCAAAAATCGCCCTGTGCTTGAAATAAAGACACAAAAATGTCACGAAAGTTGAACTGGATTATCAAGAAAATCATACTTTATATTTGTGTTGCAGGTCTTACCTCAAAAACGCCAACTGGACGTAAACATTGCAGTCTGATTTCAATGATTTTATCTATTTTTTTCGCGAAACATCAACTATTGTTATTGTTGTTACCAACTACGTCAGCAACGTTGCCTTGCAATTATAACGTCAAAACGTTCGAAATGAAATACTTCACTCGGTGAATAAAAGATTATAATTCACTGATAAATCTCAATAAATCACTGCTGAAAATGTAATAAATAGAGTTTATTTGGTTGTTTTGTTCGATTACGAAGAAATAATTCACTAGTGTTCTAAGGCTTGCGCGTAAAAAACGAGTGAAGCGAAAGAGTTTTTTTTTACAAGCAAACGTTAGAACACGAGTGAATTATTTCTCCGTAATTGATCAAAACAACCAAATAAACTATTTATTACTTTTTCATCCATGTTTTACCTTTGAATCTTTACATTCAGCCGTTATGATTTCCTACCAAAATAGTTCCAGTCAGTGTATGAATTTCAAGAGGCGTGGTTTAGTTTGAAAATCAGTCGCCATCTTGTTTTCACTTTAATGCAAAAACATCCTGTGCTTAAAATACAGACGCAAAAATGTCACGAAAGTTGAACTGGATTATCAAGAAAATCATATTTTATATTTATGTTGCAGGTCTTACTTCAAAAATGCCAAATGGACGTGAAAATTGCAGTCTGGTTTTATCAAATTTTCCGCGAAACTTCAACTATTGTTATTGTTGTTACCAACTACGTCAGCAACGTCGCCTAGCAATGACGACGTCAAAACGTTCGAAATGAAATAATTCACTCGGTGAATTAAAGATTATAATTCACTGATAAATCTCAGTAAATCACTACTGAACTGTAATAGAATGTTGTAAATAGCTTCTAAACGGAATGAAACTTGAGAGCAGTGAACACACTCACAGCTGAAGTGTCAAGAATACTGTGACAGACTAGCTAGTTTCGACTAACTTGTCCTCATCAGTGACCCTCATACAATTTTTTAAACCCCCCGGAATGGGCTCTATGATCGCAAAGGACCAGAAAATGTAAACTAGATTATAGTGAACTACCACCAGCTGTAAACCCGTCTCTTTTAATATCATTTTAGAGCATAGCAATTATACTCTTATGCGAGGTTTGATCTTAGACTGATCCCATTCTAATGTTTAGAAAATCGCATACCGCTTAAGCCGGTGGGGCGCTGGGGTGGGGGTGGGGCGTAAACAGCATTGCAAACTATACTGCTGTATAGGAAGAGACGTAATAAAACCGAGTCTATGATTGTCGTGTCTTTTGTGCGTGCTTTGTTAACAAAGGCAACCTTTTAGTTTTTAGTGCTATTAGATCGAATAATTATATCGATAAAATATCGATTTTATATAGAATCGACTAATCGACTTAATAATGTCATCCCTGTAAACCAACAAAGTATATATAAACTCTATTCGCATAGGCAGCAATTTTGATTAAGCCAAAAGACAGCTCCTGCACTGATTCGCGGACATTCTCTACCACGAGCAAAAATCGGTCAGAACTGAATGGATAATTTGCAAACCTCCGCGAAGTATGTTCTACTGGACGATGTTCTGGGATGTAGTCCTTATGAGACATAAAATCTGTTCACCAGAAGGCTATCCAATAGAATTATTGCAGAATGAACATTTATTAAATTAAATTTGGACTGTATAAAAAGCATGTATACATATAAGTGAAGGTATCTAGAAAATACCACAATCACGAAGTACAACCCACCCGAGACACCAAATGAAAGAGAGATGAGGAGCAAATAAAGACAGAACAAACGACACATATGAAACCACAAACGCACAAACAAAGAAGAACTGCAACAGAGGAACCGCCTTGGAACGGTCAGTAGGAAAACTTCTGAGGGGTTGGGGTGGGCGGAGGGGGGGGGGGGGGGCATGAAATAGTCTTAATCGCGCACAACATCACCCTTAATTCTGATGCAGCTCCAAATTACACATATAAAACATGCAAAAGTGGGATCATTTGGAAACAGAGAACGAAAGAAAGTATAGAAAACAACAGAATAATTTGCTCATGGCGATCAGAGGAGAGGAGAATCATTCCGCATGTCTCATAGGATCGCTTAAATCGGTGCTCCACTTTTACATGTAATGTAAGAGTCAATAGCTCTCTAGGACCAGAACATTATATAATATAGACTCCTTTTAAAAACGGGTTTGGGGACTTTGAATGCAGGAAAGCAAACCGGAAGTCACAAAAGCTGCTTCGCTTGTAGGAAATGGCCGTTAATCTACCTTTGTTATCCTCACCAGATATTCACACATGCGAAAAGAACACGATTTTGTATGTCACAAGTAATTAAGGGGCTTGGTAACTTAAAAGAGTTTTCGTTATTGTACAAAGGAGATAATTTGTTTGATCTCCTGCACACCAGTCCACTTCTGAAAGGGGTCTGCTCTAAAAGGAAACCATTTGCTGTCATGGGGAGCCAATGCTGTCCTTTTAACGTAGACCACTTTTCAGAAGAGAGGCAAACCAATTTTGATAGATTTGTCTCCCCTGACATTCACCTTAAATATACATTTACGAGGGATGTTCGAAATGAATTGCTTATTTCTATCTAGAGACTTCAAATTTCAAGTTAGCCCAAAAGTACTCATTTCATACCCTCGAAGTACTCCCCGTGGCTAGAAAAGCAAAGTTTCAGCCGATGTATCTACTTCTTGAAGGCTACGGTACGCTGATTTGGGCACAGTAATGAGGTACTGATGAATGGCAGATCCAAGTGCCTGTCGGGACTGGTATTTCCGCCCAGCAAGGAATGCTTTCGATTTCGGAAACAAAAAGAAATCACATAGGGCACGGTCTGGGGAATACGTGGGGTGAGGCAAAACAGTTACTTTTTCTTTCTTCAAAAACGCCGTAACTATTGCGGAGGTATGAGCTGGGGCATTGTCATGTAGAAGACGGACATGTTTAAAACCAGTGGCAGGGCGTCGTTTCTGATAATACTTTTTCAGTTTCGTCAGTACTACGTCTTTGTAGTACTTTACGGTGATGCTTTTGCCCTTTTTAACTGGCACTTTTATTGCGACTCCTTCACCAGAGAAGAAGATTGCATACAAAACCTTCTTTGTACTCAAAGAACTTTTGGCAATTATTGGGTTAAGTGGCCCAGATCTTATTGCTAACCTTTCTGACGTGCTCAAAATAATGGACCCAGGTTTCATCACCTGTGACGACATTGGCAAACTGCTTTTTGTCATATTTTGGAAACATTTGAAGCAGCTTTTTTGCCACTTTAACCCGTTGCCTCTTTTGCCCGTCAGTCAACAGATGTGGCACCCATCTAGCAGAAATCTTTCTGACTTTCAAATGCTTCTTCAAAATAAGGTGAACCGTTGATAGTGATATGCCTACCTTTCGTGCAATATCACGAACTGTAAATCTGGCATCTCCTTCAATGATTTCCTTTATTTTGGAAACGATTTCTTTACGAGATGCAGATTTTGGCCTACCTGATTTCGGTGCATTTTTGATGGACTCTACACCAGACACAAATTTCTTTTTCCACCGCCGAACTGTGTCATAAGACACACAAGAAGGTCCAAAAGCAGTAGAAATTTCGGTCATCAGCTTCTTCAAAGAACAACCAAGTTTTGAGCGAGCTTTGATGTAAGCCCGTATTTCATCTTTTTTGTCGACGCTTCTACCAACCATTTTTACTGCAGTGGTCAATGACTGCGAGTATTCAAATGGCAAATTTTATGTCTTACACTTAGTCTAACATGTACATTTATACACCATTGTGTAGATATTGAATAACCCTATACAGGTATGTATTGGTTTTTATCGTGCCCCACGTGGATATCGAGCTAGAGGACAATAAGCAATTCATTTCGAACATCCCTCGTATTAGAGTCAGTCTGAAATTTTAGTAGAACACTGACACAATATTTATGATAATTTTAATTAGGGGTAATATTGCATTATGTACGACTATGTACTCTAACAACTAATCTAGGGAGCCCTGGGCCGCGCCATGCGAAAACCTGTCTTCGAGCATGTGCGGACAGTGAATGCCCAGATCAGCCTGCGCATCCGCGCAGTCTGATCAGGGCCTTCACTGTCCGCTCGCAGGATTATTGGATATTACTCTATGAATAGAGAGCAAAGATCCGGATGATGCTTTGCGCATGCGCAGGATGAATCTGAATGTGCTTTCGAAGACACATTTTCTCTTGGCGCGGCCCATCCCACAGAACCAATTACCGTTTATACCATAAGTGTGTGCGGAGAGAGGGGCTCGAGCAAGCAGGATAGACTGTTTCAATTGAAGGAGTATCCTTTCCCCTTTCCTTTTTAAAGTAGGGGTATTTTAAGAGTGTGTGTGGGGGGTGGGGGTGGGGGGGAGGGCTTAGTCTGCAGTAAACTGGTACCCTGTTGAACAGCAAAACGTGTGACAATGGGTAAAGTTGTTTATTGTTTCAAACCAACCAATCGGCAGCGCCGAAATAAACAGGTAAATGATGGTAAACTAAACAATGGAAACTATTCGTTTATGTGCGATTCAGTGTCAAAGTTGATAATCAATGGCAGAAATATGTATTAACGACTTGTTTAAAGGTAAACTAATACGTCCTCTCTTAGTAGCGTCCGTTTATGTGCGATTCAGTGTCAAAGTTGATAATCAATGGCAGAAATATGTATTAACGACTTGTTTAAAGGTAAACTAATACGTCCTCTCTTAGTAGCGTCCGTTTATGTGCGATTCAGTGTCAAAGTTGATAATCAATGGCAGAAATATGTATTAACGACTTGTTTAAAGGTAAACGAATACGTCCCCTCTTAGTAGCAGACGCTTACTTGGCCTATTGTCAGATTTTCAGTCGGTTAACTTCAGTTCTGACAGACATGCGTAGTAGAACAAGCAATCCTTGGCCTACTTTTATTTTATTCTTATGTAAGTCATATTGGTCTCTGGAGCACAAGTTTGCGGATATTCCAATACCTTAACACCAGCAAGCTGGATAAAACATTCAGCAGGCTGCATTTTGAAATACTGTTTCCTTATTTTTCCCAGAAAATAGCCTTTAGACTTTTTTATGCAATTTGTCTCCACAGGAGGTAATTTGCATAAATGTCAGGGTCTATTTTCTAGAAAAAATAAGAAAACATATCATCCGTTTGTCGTCTCCTGATTTGGCCCAGAGAATGGAAAAGTATGGGAAGCTACTAGAGCTACTGAATGTATTATTAATACCAAAGACAAACTTTCTAGTAATAAAGCAATAAAGCGAAGGTCATTCAAAATTGAGAACTAGCAATGTAAACTGAGCCGGCACACAAGAAAAGAAATCATGGTTTTCCGGTTTTGTTTCTTCAAATGCGCATGCACAGTCCTCCGTTTTGGCTACAGACATGCGTTTTTGTCGGAAGCTTCAAGGTCTCTACTACATGTCTGCGAATAGCCAAGGCTCTGGCGAGACTGCGCTTATGCGCACGCTCGCCTGAGCATTTGTGGTTGCCTTTGCGGTAAGCACCCTTTTCTCATATGCTAGCTCAAATAAGGTTACTTGGGGAAACCTTAGGTAATACTCACCTTATATAATCGAGCCGTTACGTCCGAAAATATACCCCCTTCAGAAATGTACGGCGAGAATCAGATGAGAATGTGCATCTGCCCAAACACATCAGTCTTCGCTGTCCGCCTGAAGAAACCCTTTGACTTTGGTAATATACAGAACAGTAAAAATTCTGATCTGACTGCAAGGACGCGCAGGCTGATCTGAGCCATCGATCGGCGCACATGGTAGAAGGTACATTTTTCTTAAATGCGGATCAAGTGTCTTTAGAATCTATAAGGTTTGATACATACATACATTAACAACTACTGATATAAAACATATTCTGTTGCGTAACTATTATAGCCAATAGTTTGTAATACATAGCGACCCAGCAAACACAAAACGTTGAAACAACGTTGTTACAACGATGTGTGTTTTACTGGGACGTCCTTGGAATGTGTTACAATCCTGTGCCAACATCTCGAATACATATGTAAAATATGTTCTGAAGATATGTTTCTCATATTGATTTACTTATTTATTTATTTACTTACTAATTTTTGTAACTTGACAATGCTAAGTTATACCTTACGTTATGTATTAATATGAATTGGATGATGTAATTTCGCAACCTATACTGCGTTATTTATTTATTTATTTATTTACTTATTTATTTATTTATTTATTTTGTGTGTGTTTTCTTTTTGAATACCATCCCTTTGCATTATAAAACTGTGATCGTTCTCACGCGAATTCCACAGGCAAGAAGTCCACAGAGAACCACAGATTTTATTCATACTTTAAGGCAATGATACACTTGGTAGATATTCCACCATGTTCTACAAAGGAGGCAAGTTTTATGATTCCTTCCTGCTTTTCCGCGCAGCTAAACCTCTTCTGGAAATGGGTCTGCTCTAAAAGGGCATTTTTCCCCTTTTTAGTGTAGACCTCTTTTACAGATTGGAACCAAAACCAAACTTGAAAAGTTGACCCCTAAAAAATATATCCATTCCCATTAATTATGTGATGTAAACGCAAGAGTATTGTTGGTACATGTGTACACGTGGCTAGAACAATTTAATGTTCCTTGGCATTAAAAACTCTTGATATTATATAAATTATGTTTGGTTTTGATTCATATTGAATTTGTTTTCACCTAGTAGCATCGGTTACAATATTATACTTTATCAACATTATCAAGCGCCAATACTTAAACAAATCTTATCTATTGCTTTTTGTCAGCGATAAAACTTATAGCATTTGGTCTATATGGAGCCAGTTACAAAAAAAAAAAAGAAAACAAAGCCATCTGTCAACTACATGACAGACCGGACTGAATTAAAGCTACAATAGAAACATCTAATAATTGCTGTTTTTTTATAAATCTTGATTTAGTTAATCAGAATTCCCACTGTTAAATGATATGTATGTTGTTTGTTTGTTTTAAACAAATCTTATCTATTGTTTTTTGTCAGCGATAAAACTTATAGCATTTGATCTATATGGAGCCAGTTACAAAAACAAAAAAAGAAAACAAAGCCATCTGTCAACTACATGACAGACCGGACTGAATTAAAGCTACAATAGAAACATCTAATAATTGCTGTTTTTATAAATCTTGATTCAGTTAATCAGAATCCCCACTGTTAAATGATATGTATGTTGTTTGTTTGCTCGACCTTGTGAGGACTTGAGAATGTTTGATCAATTAATGACGACTTGTTCTTGACCCTACCTGTGGTTGGGCTATTAGCGTTTATGCGTGTTTTCAGTTTTTGCTTATCTTTGTTTGATCGTAGTGTTGAAAAAGTGGTACGCACATACATAATAAACGTGTTTCGTATTTCTTCGCATACCATATGTTGTCGGTACTCATTACAGGCTCCTGCCCAAGTGCTTCTAATGAATACCCACATCGTACGTTTTTGGAGGATAAATAAGAAAAATATAGACATTGTCCGGTCACAATTTTTTTTTTTTTTTTTTTTTTTTTTTTTTTAATTTGGGTTTTACGGCCATTTCAAGAATATTTCACTTATATCGACCCGATCGTTCATCGAAGGTGGGCGAAAACCGGAGAACCCGGAGAAAAACCACCTGACCATCCGTAAGCAGAACTTGGCTTTGCCACATATGACCCGAGCGAGGCTCGAACCACAGCGGTGAGAAACCTAATGGATTAAGAGTCAACTCTCTTATCCACTAGGCTACGGGGAGTCCGGTCACAAATAGCGCCTTATGTTGATCTATGGCTAAGATGTGTACATTGTATTATAGAACCATGAAACTCCCTTGCTTCAAAAATGTGGCAAATTATTTTAAATAAGCTTCAAATAGCAACATAGAAAATTCCCAACCCTTACTACGCTGATGACAACGTCGAAAAAAATCAAATTATTAATATTTTGTTATTTTTTTTTCTTCAAGAAATTAGGACTTGGCATATTATGCGAATCGTCTCCTTCGCTTGAACTGTCACCGTCAAGTCTTGTGTTCCTGACAATATAACATAACTACTAACAATATACTTTGCATATAATTAAATATACTGCGTAAAGCGTTCAAATGAGTGATTATCTTTAACTTCAAAGGTTTGACCATTAGAGTCCAGATGAACACCAGTCGGATAATTGTTATAATCTCTTTGCAAATAATAATTAGTCAAGTCAAAATTTAACCAGAATATGATGAGATTCGACAGTATATGCTTACGTGTCAATAACAAAAAATCCGCTGAAAGCTATGTCGCGCCAAGCAAATTGACAGTCGGTGAACCGTGAAATATAGGTCGAAGTCAAATATGAATACTGCTGCCTGAGTTGACAGCTCATACCTAGTAGCATCACTGTAGCCTTTATGGTTCTTGGGAAATGGACATCGGTGTCGAAGTTAGGGTTGATGCAAATGTTGACGGACTGACGAACGGACAAACGGACGGAAAACCGGATCCCTATATCGCGCCACAAAAAGTAATCTTTCACCTGCAGAATCTATTTTTCCTCGTCAAGCGAAAGCCTTCGAGCATGCACAAAATGTGCAGTTTCACATCATCCTGCACATGCGTGAAGCTGCAACCGGGCATTTGCTCTTCAATGAAACATTTTAGAGTACCCAATGGGTGTTTGCGGACTGCGAAGGCCCTGATTAGACTGTGCGGATGCGCAGGCTGATCTGGGCCTTCGCTGACCGCATACACCTAAAGATACATGTTCGCTTGGCGCGGCCCATTCTTATAACAATGGCTTCGAATTCCACTTGTAATGTTTACCATTTCTTAAACGCATCATAATACCTCGAAATCTTTCCCTGGGTAAATATTATTAATAACTGGATTGCAAAAAGCTGTCATTAAGCTGAAACATTAGAATGCTACATGGTGATTTTTTTTAAATGACACACTGAATGGTCACACTATAAAAGTAGTAACTAGCCAGCAGGCACACGTCGTTGAAACAACGCCGATTCAACGTCAAGACATTGAATCGGCATTGTTTCAACGTTGTGTGCCTGCTGGATATGGCTGTTTAGAAGACTGGATAAAAGTTTCCGTAAACGATAATTAAAACTGACTAAATGCACAGTAAGCTAATTGATGCACGATCCTCGTTGAAAATTCTTTATTATCGCTATTGATCTAGCTTATTAACGCTGTCTGTTTTATGTTATGTTTTTAAAGTAAATAAGTGAACTCGGGAACTGACAGAATTTGGTCGACATTAAGTTCTCAACATCAAAGGGAAAGACTAAACAGCCACAAAAAGAACTGATGGCAAGCAGAGCTGGCAACCTTTTCCCAAACTTAACTGAATAAATCTCCGACTTACATAATTGTTAAAAAAAAATATGTATAAATGAAACACTACAGAATATTTAACAAAAAGTACCACAATGGAAGTTCTGCCTTGGAACGGTCAGTAATAAATAACTGCGGTGGGGTGGTGGAAGATGAGCTTAAGCTAGCCCTACGGGATCCCAACCCGCGCCCCCAGCTTCGGTATTGGTAAAACAACATATTTGTTTGGTCCGTGTGGAGGTCGTCTAATTCATCCATGAATCATTACGGGCAACAAATAAATCACAGATAAAGCATATGATGACGCAAAGATGAGACATTACGAAAACACGCCTATTCAAATGTACTGAAAATTTTACCACCGAAAAAATGAAAGTTTTCTGATAAAAAAATCTGATATTTTCATATTTCTGCTCAAAACATGGATTATGGGTACTCGTTAGAACCGCCTCGATGAGGCTGTTCTAACGAGTACCCACAATCTATGTTTTGAGCAGAAATAAGAAAAATAATGTATACCCCTGTAAACCCCAGTTTTAGTTTATAAAAGTGGGGTTTAAGGGGGTAAAATTTATATAGGCATGTTTTCGTGATGACTCAACAGAAACAACGTGTTGATACACTAGAAAATTCTTGGAGTGTCAAACAACACTAATGTAATACTAGAGCAAAAGACAACCACCAGTTGAACCCCGGTTGGCCGAGAAACAAACATAAAAAAATCCGGCCCAGACTAGTTAAGTTAGTCTAATTGTACTGAAAAACGTTGGATTTATAATCATGTTATGTACAGAGCTATAATATCATTTTGATTTTGTTGTATTTTCATGTTTTCTGTATAATGGCAAAGAAGCAAACAGTCGGTCGTTAACTTCACTAAAATGTCAGTGTTTCAATTACAAAGTAGTTTATTCTGCAAACACGATGTTATTAAAATTAAATCGCTATACGAAACATTGAAGCATTTTTTTTATTTCTTAATGAACTGTTGACTTGTCTCTTTGATTATTTAATAGCTGGATATTATTTGTTTTTATTTCAGTTCCTGATTTGTAGTTTAGCCTTCGCAACATTCTCAGTGGATAAGGAAAAACCTCAGAACAGACTTCAACTCTCATTTACTCTTGTTCTAACTGCTGTAGCATTCAAATCCGTCGTCAATTCCAGTTTACCAAGAATATCATATCTAACATATATGGTAAGTTTTGTCTCATGTAAATGGTAAGTTATACCCCGAACACAGGCTATCGCGTATTCGTAATAATTTATCATATCCCGCATATACGATACATCATATACACTATTGCATAAAAAGCAGTGTCGCACGTTATTAACAGCCGTGCATTAACCGGCGAAAAGCCGTGTATTAACAAGGCGATTCACGCGTTGTGAATGCACGGGTACGCAACTTTCAATATGATCGTACCGGGGCCATATATTTGCTGCCGTTACGGGATGTGTACTGCCCGGTCCTAGAACGAGCAAAGTCCGTGGAAATTACGTTCGCGAGACATCGGGGAAAAGGCGAAACAATATAGTGCAAGAAATAACGCAAAATGTAGCAAATGTTTTCAGTTTTTATGCAATAATAGCGATAGAACATGGTTTTTCAATGCATTAACATTCGCCAGGTCCCCTGGGGAGGTGTTGAAAACCGCGGCCTTCGGCCTCGGTTTTCAACACCTCCCACGGGACCTGGCAAATGTTAATGCATGAAAAACCATGTTTGATCCCTGTACTATTATACCGCACATACAGTATCTCGTATACATAGTAGGTTATCATATTCCGCACATATGCTATCTCGTATACATAATATAACACACAGATGGAAGGCCATCATACATTACATACAGGTCGCACATTACTACATGGCTAATTTACTGCCAAGCGAATTATCATCACGCAAAAGAGGATATTTACCCATGAGCCTTAGAGGATATCCGGTGTATGCAAAATAAAGGACTACATTGTTCGCCAGTCTGATAAGGTTCATGTTGGCAAAAGCGATGTGTAGCATAGGAGTTGTTAAAGAGGAGTATTGGCTGATAATTCAAAGATAATTTGCTCTTATTTCTCCCTCCATAAAACAACTTTGTGGGTCCTCATCAGAAGCGCCTTCCAGAATGATCACCAAATACTCCTTCTTAACAAGCTCTGTGTTTATATTGTTCTGTCAGGGATCCCGTTATTATTTGTTTATATTGATAGTTTACATCTACTTCTGTTACTTTCAGGACAAATATTTATTGGCCAGTATGGTGATGTTGTCAGCTGTTTGCACATGGCATGCCATAGTGACCCGGATAACATACGACAGACCCTACGCCGACAGGGTGGAGGGGATTGTTCTTACAATATTAGGGATTTTATATGTTCTCTATAATATTGGTTTTGTCGTAATAATATATTTATTTGTAAGTATCATTTTCTATTTATTTACATGAATTATACGACCGTTGCTATGAGACTTATTTGACTGTCCTGTAAAAAGAAAACAGTTAGAAATAATACATTGACAACCAAAAGAATACAGTCGACTCTCGTTAGCTCGATCTCGCTTATCTCGAATAACCGCTTATCTCGAAGTGAAAATATGGTCCCTGTTTTAACACAGAGATCTACCACCAGGCAACAAAATATTTTGGAAAAGAGGAGAAATTACTCCAATTTCTCCTCTTTTCCACAATATTTTCAATAACTTAGGAGTCAAATTACATATTCATTCTGTTAAAGCTGGTTGTTCGATTAATTGTTTTCCTCTGTTCCGCAAATCTGATATGTCGAAGTACGGATATCTCGAAGTGTTTCATAGAGTCCCTTGGATTTCGAGATAACGAGAGTCGACTGTATAATGGTGCGTTCGAAGTGCGTTACAGTGAAAATTACTCTATCTAGATTAAGCTAGATTATGCCCCCATCCCTCACCCCTCAAGTAATTGTTTCTGCCGACCGTTCAAGGGTGGTTACTCCATTGCAGTATTTGTTTGTATGCCAGTAACTACAACTGTGCTATTGTGTCCTGTCAATGTTTTCTCATACGATCTTTCGGTGCCTCGAGAAGGCTATGCTTCATGGCTGTGTCCTTTTTCTGGGTGAGGTCGTTTATATTTTGCGTACGTTCGTATCCCTTCTACTTTTGGTGGCTCAGGATGGTTGTGTTCATTGATTGTGACTTTTGTTTGTAACTTATATTCAACCTGTAGCAAGTATATTTTGTTGTTGTTACTGGTTGAATATAAGTTACCCAGAAAAAAATAAGTATATTTTGTCGTTATGAATTGTGCGGCAATTGGACGGCAGTTATAAAATGATAAGTCTGTGTTATGAAACAGAATAATGTGAGTCCTGATATTGCACGGCAGATTGCTGAGTCGATCCCTGGGCGTGGCGTACCGAAAGTTCCAAAACTGGTCCTGGTTGCACGTTTTTGTGACAGTATGCCTACGGCCTCCGGCGAGATTCGAAAATCGGACCTCATGATCCAAAGTCGAGAGCGCTGAACACTCAGCCATCTGGATGCTTTCAGCAATTGTGAAATAAATTTACATGTATTTGGTAATTCCGAAGCAACCAATAAATCATAAAGCTTATAACTCTTTGTATCTTATAATCAGTATTTAACTGGTAACATACTTACCTCCCTTGACCTAACTTGGCTACGTACCAAAGTTAACAAAGTACCTAATTAGACAATAGTTTATCCAGTTATAGTTTGATATCCAGTACTGAGAAGCATTTATATCAAACTAGGAGCAGCTGCATTTCATTTGGACATAACAATTTCTAATATATGAGCCGGGGCACAGCATTTCTTATAAGACTACATGTGCGCCCAGCGAAGACTCAGATCAGCCTGCGCATCGGTGCAGTCTGAGCAGAATCTTCGTGGGGCACTCTATTGGTAGTCAAGGATCCAAAGCGCCATCAGACGGATAGCGAAGACTCTGATCAGCCTGCACAGATGTGCAAAATGAGTCTTCGCTGGGTGCACATGTCATCCTGTAGTAAATGCTGTGCCCCGGCTTCTGTTGTAAGTTTATATTGACTATTGAGGGTAGTTCAGGTACCAATCTTATTCTTGTTATCTAATCCTTTCCAGCCTTGTAAGAAAAGAAGAGTTATGTCTCAGAAAGACAGAGAATATAAGGTATGCCTATATTTGCCCAACTATTTTCTACATATATCAAGAACGTCATGTCTTGAATCTTTACATTTTTATTTTTATTTGCTATCAGTACAAGTATACATGAAAGTGAGTATATTGTGTGCGGCTGACTTATTAATTAAAAGTTTCTTACTTGCATTGCATTTTGCATCTCTTAGTACTACGCTTACACTGTCACAAAGATTAGTTCGTTCAAACATAGGTTTTGGTCACTATGTGCGGTCGCACGCTAATTAGGGCTTCGGTAGGGCTGAGTATAGGACTATATGTTTGCGGCTAGCGATTATTTAGGTAATCGTTTCCCTGCTAGGAATTTGGCTACTAACAAGAGACTGAGAGTTCATGTTTCAACGTCTACAGATTTGTGAACTAAATGTTAACTGACTAATGATAGCGGAGCTATACAGTTCGCACAGGCACAAATCTGTAGGTTGAGTAATGAAACAGAAACATGTAGACCTCAAACCCAGACACTGTTCTAAAATAACATATGCTCCATAATTAAGCCGGGGCACAGCATTTCCTACCAGACTGCATGTGCACACAGCAAAGATTACCGAGTGTGGATGCAGGCTGATCAGAGGCTTTGCTATCTGCCTGAAGACACTTTGCATTTTTGACTACCCACAAAGTGCAATGCGAAGACTTTGCGGAAGCGTTCTGTCTTCGCTGGGCGCACACGTGCAATCTTGTAAGAAATGCTGTGCCCAGATCAAATTTGAACAAATGTTTATTTATAGTATAAACATTTTATATTTCATCGAGAATAATGCACACAATTATCTGATAAAAAAAAAGGTCCAATAAATAAAAGTATTTTGTCCAAAAAGTACAATTCAGCTTATTGATGTTCAAATAATAACAACAACAATAATATTAATAATAATAATAATAATAATAAACGCTAACGATTTTCAAAGTGTGTACATAATAGCAGCATATAAATGTATTTACTAAAGCAAGGAGAGTCTAAAATTTAGCTTGCAGAGCAAAAAGCTTGGGTCATACAAACAGTTTACGATGACTGATTTATTGGTAGATTAGTGTCGACACCTTTGAGGTCAACATTTTATTGGCTTGAAGCTCTACTTTCAGATCGGTTAGATCCAATCCGGCCTCTATTTTGGCTTTTTCATAAATATTATTTGTTTTTCTGCATGCAGCGAATACGACGGGTACGTATAATTGAACTGCATTCGATCACTACTCATTCCAGTTCTAACATCTTGGCTAAAGATAACCTTGAAAATAACGGCATTTAACCAACTAAACGATGGTCAATTCATCATTTTCTTTTCAGTTTTTGTCAGTAACACTTGTTTGAAATATCAGTTATATACATCCTTAACCCGATACTCTATTTTGTGCATTAAAAATATAAAATTATTTCAATCATTAAACATTTCCCTATAAAGACATGCTGCCTTTAGTAAAATATATTGCATTGCAAATTAACCAACTGACCGATGGGCATTTCATCATTTTTCTGTTCAGTTTTTGTCAGTAACACTTGTTTAAAATATCAATCATATACACCCTTTACACAGTAATCTATTTTGTGTATTATAAATCTAAAATTATTTCCCTATAAAGACTTGCTACCTTTTGTAACATAGATTATTGCATAAAAAGCAGTGTCGCACGTTATTAACAGCTGTGCATTAAGCGAAGAAAAGCCGTGTATTAACAAGGCAATTCCAGCGCTGTTAATGCACGGCTAAGTAACCTTCAATATGCTCCTACCTGGGCCACAGAATTGCTGCCGTTACGAGATGTGTACTGCCCGGCTCTAGAACGAACATATTCCGCGGAAATTGAATTCGCAAGACATCGGTGAGAAGGCGAAACAAAATAGTGCAAATATAACAAATGTTTTTAGTTATTATGCAATAATAGCGATCGAACATGTTTTTTTCAATGCATTAACATTCGTAATGTCCCTAGAGAGTGTTGAAAACCGCGGCCTCCGGCCTCGGTTTTCAACACACACCCCCCACTCGGGACCTGGCGAATGTTAATGCATGAAAGACCATGTTTGATCCCTATACTGTATTGCAAATTCTTATATAACAAGCAATATTCCCGACAAAAATGATTACTGAGAGCCGTGCCACACGGAAACGTGTCTTCGGGCATATGCGGTTAGTGAAAGCCCGCATCAGCCCGGGAATCAGGGCATTCGCTGTCTGCTTACAGAATCGTTGGATACTATAGAATGTACGAATGGAGAGCATATGCCCGAAAGATACTTTGCACGTGCGCAGGATGATCTGAATCTGCGCATGTTGTGCATTTTCGAAGGCATTTTTTCGCCTGACGCGGCCCACTGACACCTTTAAGTACCGTTATAACCCTTCGAATTTGAGAATTAATACACGTTCATGTTCAGGGGAGGTAACTCTGTGAAAATGTTTTGTCCCTTTCAGAAAAAGAGTCTGCTCTGAAGGGGAAAAATATGCTCCTTCTGACAGATATTCTTTCCTTTTGAAGTAGACATCTGTCCAGACGGGGTTTGTTGTACAGACTGTCCTGACAGGAAGTCACAAAAGTTTTCTGACTTGCAAAACAATAATGAAAATCTATTATATGTATCCATTCCCATTAATTCTAACCTATACTGACCACTGAACAAAACATAAATATGAAGAAGCCAAGGGCAGCCACCGTAACAGAGTAAACCCTTCCATAACAACCTACCTGCGCTGAAACCCTGCAAAACCTACCAGGGTTGAAACCCACCGGATAAATGCCGTTTAAAAACGTAGCCTCAACGTCGACGTAATGACGACGTTGCATCGACGTTGTGGGACGTTATAACATCATGAAGTTGCTTCGATATTAATGTGACGTTGTATAAACGTCATATGCCCGCTGGGAAGACATACAAAAAGAACAATATAAAGAGCGCTTGATCGAAAGCACACTGAAGAAACAAAGCCAGGCAAATGGTGAATGAAAAGAAATGGCATTACACATATAGCACTGTACTTTATCAAAACCAACGAAAGACATAAAGAGAACTTGCAAGACTATACCGCCACAGAAGAGTCAACAGCAGAACTGTTATGGGTATGGGGGTCTTAAACATTGTTTTACAGACGACAACCAACTTCACCCTTGTCTCCTGAAACATGAACACAAATAATAATTATAGAAATCACAGGCAGAAAGAAAATAGAAAATAAACGTGTGCAGGTTGAAGATGGTGATCCCAAAACTATTTTTGGTACATGATGACATGACACAAAACTACATAACTCCAAGCAAAGTGCACCCTTATGTGACCACAATATAAGAATTACACGACACTGTCTCCACATCAGAATTTTGATTTTTTTTTTTTTTAGTGCAGATATGTCTAGATGTGTACGTAAGCATAAAGGCATATCGTATAGACCCTACGTTTCACTATTTGCTCAGGACCGTCTTTCCTAAAACTTTAGGTAAATAAAATCGATAATAAACTACACTAACATAACCATATAAAGGAAGGCATCACGAAAACATGCCTATATAATTTTGACCCTCTTAAACCCCACTTTTATATAGTAAAACTGGGGTTTACAGGGTATACATTATTTTTCTTATTTCTGCTCAAATACATAGATTGTGGGTACTCGTAAGAACTAATGGGTACCCACAATCTATGTTTTGAGCAGAAATATAAATAATATCAGAGTTCTTTTTTATCTGAAAATTTTAAGTTTTTGGAGGTGAAATTTCCTATATATTTGAATAGATGTGTTTTCGTAATGTAGATGACACTTCACTATTGTAACCATATAAAGACAGACATATGACACATAGAGCATCACAATGGCTTTACTACAGTGTTGCATATCGAGGGTTGAGCGCAAGACTGTAGTAACTCAATCATATTTTTGAAACCCTTGTTTAGGGGCAAATTTGACCCCTTTGTAAACAATGCAAATTTAGGTGCCATTGCTCATATGAGCAATGGCACCTAAATTTTCATTGTTCACAGAAAGAAATGTTGTAATCTTCATTACGCCTTCATGGTGAGGAGATTAAGTTTGGGGGAAAAACAACCATCTGACTTACGTCAGTCTTGCGCTCAACCCTCGATATGAAGAATCTCAATCAATCCGATTTTCATGATTTTGTGTGTTCTTTGTTTCCAAAGACAATCCTTTTTGACTTTTATTTTACACATTCACAGGCTGGTCATATCATTTTGCACTGGGTTTAGCGCGAAATCATTCTAACTCCATCTGTCTTTTACAAACTCCCAGGACGACCGGAAGCTGACAAATATAGATTATAAATAAACAAATGGTCATGTGATTATTAAGATACGCAAATGGTTTCAGAAATTAGTTTACAATAATACTGTTGAATAAAATGGACTTACAGTTTGGTGTATTTTGTTCCAAAACATGCATAATCCTAACACGAAGTAATTTTACAATGACTTTTACCTCATGCATTCAGTATAAACATTTTTATACAATAATGTATAACATAACAATAAGTTGATATTATGAACAAATAATATCAGACCAAATCTAGAATGTAGCGTTGCAACTTAAAGGCATGATAGAAGTACAAAGACAATACTTGTGGGTACATATCATTATTGGTGAAATTACGATACCGCATTTAAGCGTGCAATGTTGCATGGTTACGTAACATATGACCAAAATATATTTTCCATTGTCAATATATACTACTTGTGCATTTTCATCAGAATCTAATTTTAACTTATGACATGATAATTGAAATATTGATGTGTTCCTTGCGTTCAAAGAATCTTTCTTGGCAGAACAGACTTAACTGCTCCACAGAATACGTAAAATGATTCTCCTTACTCCATCATCGTGTTTAGTGTATTTCCTGGTCCTTTGGACCTGTGGCCGTTTTGGACATTCTTTAACAATACAGTTCTGTTCAACGTATGACAACTGGACGTGTTAGTATTGCATTTTACATTAATGGTCATGAACAGACTCAATAAAACTGAGTCCTGAGTATGGTTTATATTTAAATTCATTGAAATGTTACTTGCGAGGATCCATCTTTAAAGAACATGCTCGGCATCACTACAACTGGTGTCAAGTGCCGTGTGGTGGTCTCCACATATTTCATCATAGTTGCAAATTATATTCTTTTGTACCTTTGTTCACTGGGAACAGTTTATATCGTTATGAAAATAGTTATATTCAGCATGTGGTTGAAAGGAGTGAGCAGTCTTGCATTTTACAACTGAATAAAATGGAGTCTGATATTTATTTGTTTCTTACTTCCACAAGAAACCTCATTACAGACCATAAACGAATTAAACCAAGTCAATCAGATAATCATGAAATGTTACCTAACATTGTAAAGCAAATATCCAAAAATGCCACAGAATAAAGTCTACACCAAGAGAGAGAGAGAGTAAACAAACTTCGGTCAAGACACGCATAACAAAATGTTGAAAAGCAAAGAAACCAGCATTCGAGCGCGATGATTGTTTTTATTTGGGTTTTACGGCCCTTTCAAGAATATTTCACTTATATCGAGCCGATCGTTCATCAGAGGTGGGCAAAAACCAGAGAACCCGGGGGAAAACCACCTGACCATCCGTAAGCAGATCTTGGCTTTCCCACATATGACCCGAGCGAGGTTCGAATCACCGCTTGAGAAACCTAATGGATTAAGAGTCAACTCTCTTATCCACTAGGCTACGGGGGCCTGCCAGCGCGATGATTACAGTGCCAGATAGGATTTACCAAACACAACATTAAGCCATTAACCATTAAAGCGCCAAGCAAAATTTTAGCAGACTACATTTATTTTTATTTTTTTAATTTTTCAAAGAAAACAAGTTTTGATATTTCATGTGAATCGTCTGCCAAGCAGCCGATTCACATGAAATATCAAGACTTGGTTTCTTTGAAAAATTAAAAAAAAAAATAAACATATTTCAAAATATCGTCTGCTGCAGTTGTGATTGGCACTTTAAGGGTTACGTAAAACAAAAGCTGTAAAATGCCCAGCAGTCAGAAAACTTAGCACTGGTATTTAGAAGACTAGAAAACTACCACTACTAATAATAATGACACTACTACTAGAAATAATAATATATAATAATAATAAACAATTCTAATGTTCGGTCAGAACACTTTTATACACTCGTGTAAATGAGACGCCACTTGAAAAGATATACCTCCGAATATGCATGCTCAGAGAAGACTATATCAGCCTGCGCATCCGCGCGGCCGATACCTACTTTTAGAAGCTTTGGATAATAGAGGACCCTGACGAGCTTGAGCAGGTGGTCAGACCGATCATATCATTCACTGGGTTCATATGACTACATGTAAAGGTATATTTTCTCAGCTTCTGAGTCAAAGAATTTACTGAAAAAAAAGTGACTGAAAGGTCTTGCACTAAGCTTTCAGTGTAAACATGTTTTGTAGTTAGGAAAACGAAATCTTCTTGTAATTTCGATGTTTCTACAGAACAATAAAACATCAACAGCTAAATAACGCATCGAACTTTGTTGTTGTTGTTTTTGACAGTCTGAGAGCTTCGTTCTCTTAGAACTCACATGCTAGTCGGGCATAATATAAA